>JACEFZ010002248.1:0-560000 GCA_014155875.1 Cepaea nemoralis
GGGAACCCCCTGATTTTTTCAAAAGGCCATTTTTTTCCTTTTGTTTAAAATTTTTTTGGGGCCACGAATTTCTGGGGACATGAGGAGCGACCACCTGAGAGCCAACAGTGCATGACATGCCATCGTGGTTATTACCGCACTGGCGACTTTGACCAGAGATTCATCAACTGCACCATGTGTCCCAATGGTTTTACAACTATGGCACAGGGTTCAACTAACATCACAGATTGCCGAATACGTGAGTGCACAAACATTGATTTTTACTGACTTCATAAGTTAGGAGTTAATGAGGAGCGACCACCTGAGAGCCAACAGTGCATGACATGGCATCGTGGTTATTACCGCACTGGCGACTTTGACCAGAGATTCATCAACTGCACCATGTGTCCCGATGGTTTTACAACTATGGCACAGGGTTCAACTAACATCACAGATTGCCGAATACGTGAGTGCACAAACATTGATTTTTACTGACTTCATAAGTTTGTTCCATTGTCCTTTACAGGATATTGCAATCAACCTCAGCATTTATTGACTGTGATTTACTAGACAATTTTACATTCAGTTATTTGCCATTGCTCTCTGATGGCTGATGCCTCATACCATCCATATCAACACAATGTGGTCTGCTACCACATCACCTATAGCTGATTTCAGACCCTTGACTCAGTATGTCCGGAATTGTGAAACTGTGTTTCATTAACCCCTAGGCTACAACGCTGACTACTAACTTCAAACCATTATCAAAACGCATGAACCGATTTTCGACTACATGAGTTTGCAACTGTTTTATTGTCACGAAATTCAGATATAATCACTTCATATTATAAATTGCCAAGTATGATGGATAGACAGATTTCATGTTACAAGATCATTGTTTCCTGAGGAATAAAAAAAAAAATACGCCAGGAACAAAATAATTAATTGTTTCACCATTGATATGAGGGCTAATCATCGTTGATGTTCTTTATTAATGTTAATGCACTTTGGATTTTGCTAGTTTACTGAAAGTGTTGCTACCCTACATAGCTTTCCATCTGATTTAAGTAAACATTTCCAAGTAAATGGAAACATTCTTATAAAGGTGATTTTGTACAATTTCATAACATCTGATAGAAGATGCATTATAGAAATTAGAATAAGAATTTCTATGGCAAAGGTAGCATTTTGAAAGATGGAAAACATACAAAATAAAAATCTGTCAGTTGCATTGTAAAAAAGAGTGTTGAAGTGCTATATAAAAAACAAACTATTGCATGTATGGGAAACATGGACAATAAGCAACATTATGTTTTCTGACCAGTACATTTCTGGAGTCAACCCAGCCTTATAAAAAGACCATTTTTATAACTTTCTAAGAAGGAAAGGTGATGAAAAAGAAAACTGGTCACCCTACCTCATTTCATGCCTAGAAAATTGGTCTAAAATTTCACACCCCAATAGCTGTATCTGTTATGAGAGTACTATTTCCTTCTTTTTTTACAACAGATAATGTCATGGGCTTGCTGTAATCATGAACTTATTTATATTTTGAAGTACATAATGAAGTAAAAATGCTTCTTTCTCTACACTTAACAGCAATATGCATGGCAGGAATGTATCTGAACATGACGCAGGAAAAGTGTTTCAAGTGCCTCTACAACTTTTACCAGAATGAAACCTTGCAGGAATCTTGTCTACCCTGTCCAAACGACTGGCAGACGCAGACAGATGGAGCTGTCAGTATAGATAACTGCACATGTAAGATTTATGATGTTCATTGAGTGATTGCATGGTTCTTGATATTAACAGATTCAGTGCCAAACAAACAGTAGCTTTGGACCAAACAAACATGGATGGTGGAAAATGGGAAGTGTCACAGTTATGGCTTACAAGTTGTTAATATGGTAGCAGACATGTTGTATTATATATCAAATTAAAGGGGCTAGAGAAAATTACAGTATATAAGCGCATGGCAGGTACACAAAGAAGCTTAAGATTATTAATCATCCCATGGCACTTAATCTGTTAAGCAGCTTTCAACAAACAAAAACAGTCTTCTTTTTCAGATGACTGGTTAGAGCAGACATCGGTGATGAAGACTCTAGTTTTCTCTGTCATATGCTGATATTTTGGTGAAGTTGGTGCTGCTTGTATTATTATTATTATTATGTGCCTGGTTGTTTAAGCTTTCCACATACATCTTTCTCTGTCTTCCTCTGCCTCTCTAGCCTAGTATTTTCGCACATAAGGCTAATTTCTTTATTGCACCTCTTCTGTTGATATGCAGCATGTATTTAATTTATCTTTTCTTTATGGTTTTGGTGAGTGATTTTGCAACACCAGCAGCTCTTAATACTTCAGCATTTGTTTTGTTCTCTGTCCTTGATATTCTCAACATGTTCACAAGCCATCTCCATTGGCTCCAGTTTCTTGACCATAATGAAGTTAGCCCTTCAGAGGAAGCCTTGTATATATTTGAATGTATCATATAAATGTATAGAAAATATTGTTTATTTATCAGCCATAAACATGGTAATAGTAAGGTTGTAGTCCTTTGGAATCATACATTAGGGACGTTCATTTGAAACCTCTTCCAATTGGCTTTATTACAAAAGCATGAAAGAAACATTAACAGGTGTGGTAGAATTAAACAAAGCATTCATTTTGAATGAATTATGTACCATGGGTTGGTCAGAAGAAGTTGCCATAGGCATTCAGGCAAGCATCCCATTGCTTATGTAGGCGGTGAATGTCGTCCGCAAAAAAGGATTGTGGTTGCTCACTGAAGCAAGTGTTTACCGCGTTCACTACGTCTGCATCTGTGTAAAATCATTGCCCCTTGAGAGCTTTTTTGTAAGAGGTCCGAACAAATGAAAATCACATGGTGACAAATCAGGACTATAGGCTGGATGTTGCAGAATTCCCACTTCTTCCTTGTTAATGCTTCCTGCACAATCTTTGTGACATGCGGACGAGCATTATGTGCAACAAAATTACACCGCGAGAAAGCATTCTGGGTCGTTTATTCTTGATGGCTTTTTGCAGCTTGTCTAGTGTTTACAAGTAGTGGGTAGAGTTGATGTTGACACCAGGTTCTTTAGTCGGCCAACAATAGCCCTCCATGGTAAAAAAATGCGCTCAGCATAACCTTACTAGCGGAAACTTGTAATTTGAATTTTTTGGCTTTTGGAGATCCAGCATGCTTCCATTGCATGCTCTCTATTTTGCTGCTCGGCTCAAAGTGGTGACACCATGATTCATAGCCTGCCACTATGTGGAAGAAAAATGCATTACTTTCCACTCTGTAACACAGCAAGTAGTTCATACACCATCCCATGTGTTCCTCTTTTTGGTGGTCGGTTTCTTACGAACAACCTTTTAAATTGTCCCAATTGACACATCAAATTCTTTCGCTAGTGAATGTATGCTTCGACAACGGTACATCTGCACTGCTGCATCAATTTTGGCGATGGTTTTTTTCTGTTGCAACAATATGCGCTTGACCCGGCCGTCGAAGATCTGTCGTGAACTGACGTTCTTTCCGAAACATTCGTGCCGTCTGTCACTGTTGTCGTCGATACACATTTATTACCGTACGCTGCCTGCATTCTTTGATGAATGTCCACTGGTCGACATCCTTCAAATGAAAGAAAGTGAATCACCGTTCTTTAAGCTTCTTTGGACGGATTTTGGATCAACCCGGCCATTTTCTCAACGGTCAGAAACAGAACCTATGCATCATGGGACGATAAGCATGTGCTCTTGTATTCATTGGTCAGTACTTATTACATGACTATGACATGATCATGTTCAACGTACGCAATTATGCGCGTTGCGGCACAAACGGATTTCAAATGAACGTCCCTTATATATAGTGCAGAAGAACAGATAGATTATCATGGTTTGGAGAGAATGGTGCTGAAAGGAGTGACTAGAGCAGTGGTTCTCAACCGGTGGGGAATTCCCCCCCAGGGGGGAATTTGAGGGTTTCCAGGGGGGGGGGGGATGAAGACCATTTCAAGATCACGTTAATACAAGAACCGATTACTTGATATTGTTTTTCCCTTCATACTTTACAGTTATGTACGCCTCATCCTTCTAAAATTCATTTTATAAAGTAAGTAGACCCACAAATCATGTTTTATGTGGATGTCTAGACTTGTTTTAGTACAAGCTATTAAATTTACCTTCCATTTTTACGTATATTATGTAGGGGTGGGGGATTTTTAGATAGGAAATATGAAAGGGGGGAGGGGAATGACGTTCTGAAAATACGATGAAGGGGGGCACGGGCCAAAAAAGGTTGAGAACCACTGGACTAGAGGATCTACTGACACTCAAAATTCAAGGAAAAGCCAAATGGACACATAATCAAACTGCTACTGGTACTATTAGTATCTATGCTGGCTGTTGCAGATAGGGACAGAGCACTTATGAGAATATTCCAAGTGCTGCAATGTCGGTTCTTGACTCAAATTGACTCCTTGTTATTATAACACGTTACGGGGTTAAAGTAAAAAGGATTGACTTCATTGCACTGGGTTCTATCCCAATTGGCTGGGTCTTATTTCCACAGAGCAGCCAGTCAAAAGTGTCACACAAAGCCCAAACTGTAGCTCCAGCGATGATCCCTTGGGGGGTAAAAATAAATTTCACTTGTTAACCAAATGATGATATCTGAAAACAATCTTCATAGCATGAGGCATGGCCACTTCACCACATAAACCTCCCACCTAACACTCATATTTAAGCTGGTAAAATATTTTATTTAATTCAAGAGAGAGTGAATCTTATTATGAATTATTTGTATCTGTAGTTGTTTGTCCACCTGGACATGAAGTAAACAGCACTGGTCAAGGGTGTGCAGTATGTCCTAGAGGAACTTACAAAGATGAGAGTATGAAGTTTGAGAGGTGTACAAATTGCAGCTCAAATATCACCACTGACAGTGAAGGAGCCACAAATGTTACAATGTGCAATGTTGGTGAGTATTTCTTACTTTCTTTTTCACACTTTGTCAATTACTGAATGTAATGAAAAATCAGACCTGGCAGCCTGGTGTTCCTGGTAAGTCCTAGGTATTGATTTGCACTCCTACAAAAACATTGGAAGTAGAAATTAGAGGACAAATTGTTCTTCTTCTGCCTTTCATCTCCCACAGGAGCTCAACCAGTCCACACTAAGCCTTTTGTAGAACAATTAGGAATGGTCGGACTTTGTAGCTAAAGTTTTCTATGGGATGAGGAAGCCAGTCTCATGCCAACCCTCCTTTTATATGACATGCATGTTAGATTACAGTGTTACTATATTTTTCTTCCATTTTGGCCGCAGTAACATATGAGCCAGAGGACTAATAAGGCCAAATAAAATGTTGAAAGTTAAACAGACACCAAGATTCGACCTTGCCATCTCCAAATAAAAAATACATTGCTGAAGAAGCAAGTGTACTTTCATGCTTGGTCATCTTGATACTCCTACACTTGAATGACTTCACAAATTACTGATACATGCATTTATTTAAAATTACTTTCTAAAAATATACTTGTGCAAGGTGCATGTACTAGTTGTAATAAAATTATAGAAAATGCACAGTGGTAATCTATTATATATGATCTGCTTCACAGCACAGTGTTCCAAAGGTTATAGATTATCAGCTGATAATACCACGTGCTTGAAATGTCCTGTGGGGACCTATCAGGACATGGACATGCCTTTCTCCACCACAGTTTGTCAGCCATGTCCCCAGAACACAAGCACACAAGCAGATGCTAGCACATCCTTGAATGAATGCAAAGGTAACACCATCATAGGTCATTTGTGAATTTGGAAATCTTTTGACAAACAAACTATCACAACATGATCATGAACATATTTCATTTTCCTCAATATTTTTGGTCTTAATAGCCAGTCTTCTTCAGTAGTTAGTTCTTGTTGTCTAGATCTGTTTGTTTTCTTTTTTCACTCATTGATTTTTAACTGATTCAGTGCTGAAGGATAATATACCACCAGATGTGACCTCCCATTTGGACTGAAGGATGATATATTGCCATACTAGTGTTATTTGTTTTGGTTCGTGGTTTCTTCCAGTTGTAATGCTCAGTGAATAGAAATTTACATTATAAAACTTGGTCATTTATGTACCATGTTTGGTTCAAACTTATTTTTTTGTTAGGCACTTATTCGGTTAAAACTCTTCAGTAATAAGTTAGTAAAGTAAAACAGTAGCAAGAAACATGTTTGTTCCCTTTACATGCCCAGTTAACTGCCAAGTGTAAGTGTTTGTTCTTTTATAATTGCTGTCGCTTATAGTTGTGACTTACATTTTGACTTCAGTTAGCATTTTAGCCAGTCTACACAGTGAAGAAGTTATGGACACGGTTCACGATATTGCATACCCACGTTCAAAACACAGCTGTGCGCGATTTGGCAGCGGACCACATTTTGGCAGTAGACCACGTTGCGCTAGTTTTTTACGAAATGGTATGGGTGCCAGTCGTTCAGAAAGCAGTGGCTGAACTACTGAATGTAAACTTGCCAAGACATCAACAACAACAAACAATGCTGGTATTGACTGCAAATCTCCTGTAAAGGATATGCAACTAACTTTTTAGCACTTCAAAGCAAGAAATATGTTTGTTCTCTTTTCCATCCACTGATTTTTAAAACTCTCTAGTAATACCTATATTCAAAGACGCATGTGTGCTTTACAGATGATGTGTTAATTCTCTAAGTTTTACATTCACATATTTAGTATAGTACAACAGTAAAGAACCCCTTTACATGCCCAGTTAACTGCCATACGTAGCTGTTTGTTCTTTGTAAAATTCTGTTCCCTGAGTATTGAAATTGCAGAAGATACAACGAAACAAAAGAAATGTCATGATGTCCCTAGTATGCTGATATATAATCCTTATGAGTTCAAATTTAACCACTGTGAAATTATTTTTGTTTTTGGTTTTGTGTTAGTATGAGTGTGTGTGCATTCTATCATGTTAATATTTTTTAAAGTCATTTTTTCTGTCTGTAAATCTGTGCTTAGTTGTAATGTACTCAAAGCATTATACATATTTACTTTTTGAACTGTGTGTGCACAGGAATTTATTTTTATTTTTGTGAAAAATCACAGTTGCCTGTGAGCCAGGATTTGGAGTTACTCAAGGAAAATGTGAGCCATGTCCGAGAGGCACATGGAACAGTGGCAACGACACTTTACAATTTATGGAATGTCAAAAGTGTCCGGTCAACTTTACCACTGATGTTTTTGATAAGGCCACTGATGTAATGAATTGTTCTCTCCGTAAGTATTTTTTGTTTTCAAATAGCTAGGGAAGTCTTTAGAAAACACAAAATACGTGTAATGTGATTGTCATAAACCTACAGTTGTGCACATGAACAAACATTCTGAAGTAAAATCGTATGCATTTATGCACACGTAATGGATTTTGTTCATACCATAAGGTGTATTGAGTGTAAGGTGTTAGCATATATGGTGTTAGCCACATATGTCTAGATCAGTCAGCTTTGATAGGTCATGTGGTCAGTGTCATGCCAGTCACCTTCACTTCCCCAAGTAATTCTCTGGTACCCATTTTAGGCTGGGTAAACTTGAGAGCCCAGGTCAAAGAAAAAATTTAACAAGGGGATTTGAACTCATGAGCCTGGCCCAGCAGGCAAGCTTGCTAGTCACTACACTACTGTGGCTCCCTATATATGCAATGTAGTATTAAATACTGAATGCCTAGTGCAACATCATGTATAACTACTATGTTTTCAGTTTTTCATAAAAACTGCAAGCGTTACTCAAACACAAGTAACTTTCAGAAACTTTTCAATCACTGTGATGCTTTTTCATCAAGCATTATCCACCATCAGAAATCGCTATCAAGATAACAGACCATGCAACGTGTTCAGAATCTATAACTGTCTGGTTAACAGCCTAGTATTAAATTGGTAATGAACTTTTAAGGCTTTCAGCCAGGCAATTATCTGCAGTCTGATGTATGTTGATGAGAGAGGAATAAATGACAAATAGAACGGTAGACAGTAGGTGAGTACTAAGATATAAAGAGTAGCGGAATGAGGGAAGAGAGCATTGCAGTATGACATTTTAGTTTGTTGGGTTAAGGACAGTTATGAAGACATGTTATGTTGCTTTCTAGATGTGTTTCCCTCCTAATTTTATAGGTTAGTTTCTTTCATTCTTGATTTTTAATAGACATAATTTTCAGTTTGAAGGTGTTTGTTTGTTGCTGCGTGCTGTCCAACACAACTAGTTCAGAAAAAGTGTTGTGTATTTTCCAAACATAAACTTTGACACATCTACCATGAGTTTGTAGGACACCAACTGCTAAGCCATTGAATATTATTAGTTTATTTTTCATTCTGAATTAGCAGCAAAGCAGGATGGATGTATTCTAGAGATTAGAGTGATTTGATTGTATCTTTAGGATAATATTTTAATGCCCATTTGTTATAACAAGTTAAGTAATTTATTAGTGACATATAGTTACAAGAAATGATGGATGTAACTGCAACAGAATGTCAAAACATAGATCTTAGTCTGAATAGCTGAAAAAAGAGTAATGATAATTACAAAGAAAAACATGACTTCCTGTGTGCAGCATCAAAGAAAACGGGACTGGTCTGAAGCAAGTCAATGTAGTCAAGCATCTTAATGTAGTGTATAGGGTGAGAATGTCAATTGCAATGAGAAAAATAGTGTTAATGTGCTACATAGAACCTGTACTTTTGTATGGAAGTGAAACATGGACAATGAGCAGACAAGCTGAAAAACATCTACTGGCAGTGGAAATGTGGTTTCTGAAGAAAATGCAAAGAATACCTTGGACAAGTCCTACAATGAGCAAGTCCTACAAGAAACAAATGAGAACCATAAACTGATTAGAGAAACAAGACGTAGATAGTCAAACATTTTTGGATACGTTATAAGAAGAAATAAATTAGAGAACTTGGTGGCAACTGGAAAGATTGAGGGGAAAAGAAAAAGGGGAAAGCAGACAAGTAAATATCTAGATTGCTTGACCCCGTGGTATGGTCAAGACAAAAACACAGAGCTGATCCACAACTCTGGTGATTATGCAAAGTGGCAAAATATAGATGCTCACACTTATCGGCATGGCACATGATCATGATGATGATAGGGTGAGAATTAAAGATGGTTTGTTGTAGAGCTGTTGCATGTGGTGTAAGGATTGATGATTAAAAGGTGGTTTGTTCTAGAGCAGTTGCCATGTAATGTAAGAATTGATGATTACAAGGTGGCTTGTTCTAGAACAGTTGCCATGTATTGTAAGAATTGATGATTAAAATATGGCTTGTTCTAGAACAGTTACCATGTAATGTAAGGATCGATGATTAAAAGGTGGCTTTTCTAGAGTAGTTGTCATGTAGTGTAAGGATTGGTGATTAAAAGGTTGCTTGTACTAGAGAAGTCTATTTTTACTGCAAAGGCTATGGTTTGTATTATTCATATCTATGATATTGAAAATAATGCAGCCTTTATTTGTTGTCAATAAAGGTGACTGTGGACCTGGGACTTACTTTGATAACTCAACAATCGACTGTCTGCCGTGTGAGAAAGGCTACTATCAGAATCAGTCCCTGCAAAAAGATTGCATGAAGTGCCCGGTGACCACTTCTACCAGAAATACAGGAAGCAGTACTGCGGACGACTGTACAAGTAAGTTACAGTTCTCTCTATAAGTAACATTATGTTACTTTTAAAGAATATAAAGGTTTCCCTAAGTTTGGTGCAAAGTTGTTCTCGCTTTAAGTTTTCTTTTACAGATTGTGAGTCAGTTATTTTTAAGTTGTGTTAAGAACATAAATGTATGTTGTACATGATAATAAATACACTATATACAAATTATAATCAGATGACCAAAAACAAAATTGTTCACTAAAGTTACTGGGCCGCCAGTATTGTTATAAAGTTATATTGGCCGCCAGAAGCAAATACTTGGAAATATCAACAAGAAATTTTAGTCTTCCATCATTTACAGGCTAAAGTATAACAACATTAAATAGACACAAAATGTGACAAATAGGGTAGATTGGGATCCTTTTTCTTCTGCCTTTCATCTCCTAATGTAGCATACGCCCTCAACTATCATTTACTGTCTATAGTCCCTTGCGGGGTAGGACATGGGTATCTTGAGCTTGAAGCATTAAGGCTGCCTGGCTAGTGCAGTCACTGCAAACTGTGCTGGTTAGGGTTTACTTTTTGCCCCTGACAGGAAAACAAATTCACACCTTACCGAGGATTCAAACCTAGGTCTCCCAAAGGAAAACTCCACATTCTAGCCACTTGGCTAGCCACTCCTCTTCCATAGGTTTCCATAGCTAGATCATATTGATAATGAGCAACAAAGACTGTGTTCATAATGAATTGAGGATAAGAACATATACAGTTAAACAATAAAGAAAGTATTGTAGGGGAAAATGTACACAAAGAGGGAATGAATATGGCAAAATGATACTGAAGTCCTGAAACTGAGCAGTTAAAAATTCACCAAATATTGAGGCAATTCATGATACAGGAACAAGAAGAATACCCAGAAAAAAAAAGATGGATGAACACCAGAAAAAGATCTTAGAAAGTTTGATTGAGAAAGCTAAATTATGACAATGAAACATGGAGGAGAGATATTAACAGCAAGAAAGAATAAGACAGAGATAACATACAAATTAAATAGAGGTATCCACATAATATGATGTTAAAGAACATACAGGTTCAAATAACATAATACATATTTTCACATTTACCCCATTTAAAAAACATTTTTAATATACAATAAATACTTTTTATTCTCTGTTGCCTGTCTGCTTACATACAGTGTACATTTGCCCTTTCATTGTAATTTTAGTCTTTGGTGTTTATATACTGTTTCTGTAGTGTACAAGGACAATATACTGTTAAGTATAAGGTGTGTATGTGAGTGAGAGTGTGGTGTTTTTTTTTCTCCATCTTTGTGCTTCTTCATGGCATGTGAAAACCTGGATAGTATGTAGCACTTCACTATTGATGAAGACATCTCTTGTTTGACTTGACCACATGATCACAACAAAAACACAGACCAGATCCAAGGCTCTGGTGATCATGTGAGATGGCAAACCATGAACCACCCACATTTATGACACATGCTGCTGATAGTGATTTCCTTTTCCATTCTTACAAATGTATTTTCTGTTGTTTTCCAGTCTTCTGTCCCGCAGAAGAGGGAGGTGAAACAGGAGAATGCCTCAGATGCGGAGATAATAAATACAAGGACAAAGCTGATTTTGGCCCATGCCTGAATTGTACTGGAGAATTTACATCCACCCCCAGCAACCGAACTCTATGCACAGAAAGTAAGTAATGTTCATTGTCTTAACTTAGCTTTCTCGACCAAACTTTCTAAGATCCATTTTTGTTGTTCATCCATACTGTTTTTCTGGGTTTTCCAAGCACCAGAGAGTTGTGTACCTAACAAAAGTATTTTGCCATGTGTTCACGGCTTCCAAGTACCAGAAAATTCACTTTCAAACAAAAGTATTCTGCCAGGTGTTCACTGCCTCTTCGCAAGTTTACGTTCAATAGTTTGCCATTGCTTTCTGAACGACTGGCATTCATACCATTTTGTAAAAATAAAACCAACGTAAGACGGTCTACTGCCAAATCGCCCACAGCAGTGTTTCAAACACGGCATGCAGGATTGCGAACTGGGCCCGTAACCCCTTTGCCATGGAGTCAGCTTTGATTAACTGATTTGGACCAAACGGACCAAACAGAAATTGATAGCAGAAAATGAGGTGTACAGATGTTGTAAAAAAAAAATTGAAGACGGGTGACAATTATTTAAAATTTCCACTTACCAAGGCACTACTTCTCAATCTCTGATGATAATCCAATGAAATTTACTGAATAATGATAAATACACCACTTTTCTTCACCAATATCACTAGAACTGCCCCATAACACTAATAAAACACAATTAAAACATCATATTTTGAAGCACATAAATTTCACACAAAATGGAACATTTCAGGAGCACACGAGGCAGGTTTGTACTGAGAAACAATACATACACTATTTTTTTAGTTATGATTATTATTCTTGTAAATTTAATAATGTAAATACTCTTCAGCTTATTTGTGATAGGCAAAGCAAACTTAGGGGCACAAGTGTGGCCCATTAGATCAAGCCTAATTCGACATATGCCATCATATGATGACAAAATGTCGCTGTTAGTAGTGTTAGGTTTGTTTTCCATAATGCTAAATAATTTAACTGAATAATCACATTACTGCATGTGCTATCAGTTTTACAATCTTTCACAAATTCCATTAGATCAGAATAATTATAATCTAAAAAAAAATTTTTTTTTCGTATAGATCGTGTGTTATACATACATACAACACGATTAGCTGGCGTTAAATCGACGAGTCGAGAACCATTGCGCATTGCCATTACTAACATGATAAAAACAAACAACTTTCACAAAGCTTACTCTGCTTAAACCACTTTCACAAAGCTTAATCCACGTGTCTTGTCAAAGGCATATCTATTATGTGTGTAAATTTTCAATTACTGGACACTAAATAAATAAAAGAAATAAAACAAATAACAAACTTCCAACATTCTGTAAATAAAGTGGAGGACGGCAGTCACAGGTAGTTCATTCAGTCAATAAAGTGGCGCACGGCAATGAATCAGTTAAGGAGATTGGGGATAAATTATCAGTTGAACAGATGGAGTCTCCATATCTCAAAATACTGGTTCAGGAGAGATTGAGTAGAGGGTCTGAATAAGACTCAAAGTGTTGAGGGAAGGCCAGGTAGACCTTTAATCCAGTGTCTACTGAAATAATCAGCCTGGGAACTCTTCGGTGGCTGCTGAAGAGGAGGACGGAGCATGTGTGGAAATGTCCAAAGTGCAGTTACGTTGATTCTTATTATTATTATGCATGTAGTAGCAACGCTTATCGAATCATGTTTCTGAGAAAGAAAGCAATGAAGATGATGCACATTAAGTTGTCTGTGAAGTGTGTGCCTGAATATATTAACGCTTCTTAATAATATAGTCAAAGAGAAGATTTATTGTATTAAACATAATTATTATTAATTATGGCTGATGATTTGAATTGGACAACAGTTACATAATAATAGCTTCCAAAAGTAAAACAGACAACTAAACACTCAGTCACATACATACAGGAACATACATACATGGACACACATACAGGAACACTCATACAGGAACGCACATACATGAACCCGCAGACAGGAAAACTCATACAGGAACACACATACATAAATACACAAGCAATATCATGCATACGGGATCATACATACAGGTACACTCAAACAAGAACACACATACAGGAACAGATGCAAACAGAGCAAAGAAAGAGACAATGCCAGTAATTAATAATGTGTGAAAGATTTAACTGGATAGCATGAGATAGCAAATAAAATAAAAGATATCTTTATATGACTTAATGTGAAACATCTAGTCTTAATGCTCAGTGTTCATATGGTAGATAAGTAAAGTAAAGAACACTTTCATGACATGAGGCACAGCATCTAGTCTTAATGCTCAGTGTACAAACTGAAGTATCTGGGAATCACATTTGAAAGGAGCCTGTCCTTCAAGGACCATGTGGAGACGGTTGTGACAAGGTCTCTAAAGGGACTCAATGCACGTAAAACTATGGCTGCAATGGACACAGAGCAGAGAATGCTTTTCACACTATACCAGCACTTAATCCTCTCAGTGATTGATTATGGACTAGGACTGCTCACTGTCTCAAAGAGTCAGCTGGAGAAATTAGAGCGCATACAGAACGAAGCTATGCAGGTCATTCTGGGATGCACCAGAGACACCCCAGTAGTGTGTATGCAGTACATCCTTGGTCTGCCGACTATTGCTGGTAGGCTCAAAGTGATGCAGGTGAAGGCATACCTCAGAGTAGCTGCAGTCACAGATCACTTGTTGCATGGACACCATTAAGGATCAGTGACTGATAAGAGGGAAATCATGGATGGCTCAGGCGGAGGATACGATCAGACAGGTGTGCCCCTTGTAGAACATTAGGCGAGGAGAGGAGTGGGTCAAAGTGCCAGCGGAGCAGTCAGACTTGTGCAGAGTTATAATCACATTGAGTCGGGAGTGGCCAGCAGGGGCCACGGAGGTGGAAATCCAGCAACTAATTCAGGATAATGCTCGCTCGGGTGATGTGATTATCTATACAGATGGGTCGGTGTTGAGAGGTAGGAGAAATGCCTGGGGGTTCTTAGCAAAAGCTAATGGTCAACATTTGGTGCAGGAGAGCCTGGCATATGATACCACAACATCTAGCTTAAGAATGGAGGTGGAGGCGGACAGTGCAGCTTTCCACTGGATGGAGAATATGATACACACACACATCGTGATTGTAACTGACTCAGAAAGCATGCTGAGGAAGGTGAGGACAGGCAAGCTTCAGGCAGAGTGGCTTGCTTCGCTTCGGAGGTCACGGGTGGCAAGCATCGCCTGGATCTTTTCTCCGGGGCATGCCAGTGTGCTGGGGAATGAACAGGCGGACAGATTGGCTGGCTCTGCAAAACTTGGTGGAGTATTGATGCATGACAAGGCAGACGTGGTTGCGGCCTTGTGGGAGCACGTGTACACCTCGGAGGAGCAAATGGATCACCATGGTCTGGCAAGAATGAGACAGCGAGGAGTGACGAGGGGATCTGGCAGACGCTCGACGCTCAGAGGAAAGGCGAAACGGACATATAATCAGATTGCTACTGGTACTATCGGTGTTGGAACTCTTCGCTGGTTGCTGGGGGTGGGGACGGAGCGCTTATGGGAATGCCCCGAATGCTGTGATGTCGGTTCTTGAATCAACCAATCAATTCTTAGTGTTTGTATGGTAGGTCAGTAAAGTAAAGGACACTTTTACATGCCATTAGGTAAATTGGGTATATGGTAAGTAAGTAAAGAAAGGACACTTTCATGACACAACATTTAGTTTTAATGCTTAATGGGCATATGGTAAGTAAGTAAAGTAAGGACACTTTACCACGCCTTAAGTCACATTGGGCATATGGTAAGTAGGTAAAGTAAAAGACATTTTTACATGCCATAAGTAGCATTGAAGATATGGTTCCCAGGGCCTGAAAGGATAAAGTATAACTTGTACTGTTGTTTTGTTTCAGTATTTTGTGACCAAGGCCGCGAATTAAAAGATGGAAACTGCACTGACTGTGGGATTGGCTTCTATAAGTCTTTGCGGGGAAATGTATCTTGTATTAAATGTCCAGGCAATAGCACCACATCTGGCAACAGGTCTACATCTGTCGACGACTGCTCAATCAGTGAGTGTGGGCTTACATTGTGGACTGCATCTGCTAGCAGTGGGATATGAATTTATTATGTGTATTGTTTAATACGGTTACCAATAACAAATTAATTAAATGCCTCGATGAAGTAAGTATCAACTGGCAAGAACAGACAAGAGTAAACAGCTGATAAGTCAAGTAACGTAAAGTAAAGGACCTTTTAACACTCACTGCGGTGTATTGACACATGGTACTGGCGCCATATTTTACTGACCAATCGAAATTGGAGGTGATGGACAATGTTGAATATCTTTGATCATTGATTACCAACAATGATGACACAATGAAAGAAGTTAAAAGACAAATATCTATTGCTCTTCAAAGACTAAAACAACTAAATAAATTGTGGAGAGGGACAGATCGTCATCATCAAGTGCCCTGCCAGCTGGCGTAGGCGTTCATGGCTCCACAGATCTTGGTCTTTGGTTTTCTGGATCAACTCTGCTGCTGATATTCCTCCATGCCACTGTCTCAATCCATCCAGCATCATTTCTCTTGGTCTGCCTCTTCCTTTCTTCACGAGGGACAGATAGAACTACAAAAATTAGATTTTTAAGAGCATGCGTCTCCAATTGCACCATACGCCTGTGAGACCTGGACACTTGCTAAACAAGCTGAACAGTGCATAAATGCCTTTGAATATAAATGTTATAGACGAGTTCTAAGAATATCTTGGATAAAGAAAAGAACATATGCATCAATACTTCAAGAGCTGAATATTGAAGAAGGTTGGCTATTAAAGACGATAAATCAAAGAAAATTGAAACATTTTGGTCACTTGAAACGTCATGAAAGTTTGAGAGAACAATAATGGAGGGGTATATGCCTGGGAAGAGAAGAAGAGGAAGGCCTAAGAGAAGATGGGTGCAGGATGTGGCGAATGATCTCCAGATGGGTGTATCGGACACGGGACATCTTGCTTATGATCGAGAGGTTTTCCTGAAGGTTGTTATGGGAGCGAGGTTCTGCAAAGAATATGCTACTTAATGAATGAATGAAGGAATCGAAACTTGTCATGTGGTCAGTACCACTCTGCCTTTACATCCAAGGACATTTCCTAGTTCCCATTTTTAGGCAGAGCTACCTGGGTGCCTGGGTCTATTTGTTTAAGTTTGTCTCGATGGACATTCAAACGTATTACTTCCGGGCTGGCAGGCAGGCATCTAGCCACTGCACTACGGTGGCTCCCAACATACTTATACTTTAGAACAGAGTTGGGTTGAGTCAAGCACTGACATAACTGCACTCGTGGCATTCCCATAAGCACCCAGTTCTCATGTTCAACAGCCAGTGCAGAGTTCCCATACTAATGGTGCCCGTTGCAATCTGATTATATGCCTGTAATATGTTTGAATGTCCATCGAGAGATACTTAAAAAAAATTTGTGTGGGTGGGTGGGTGTGAGAGAGAGAGAGAGAGGGGGGGGGGGGCCTTCACCACATCTGCCTTATCATGCATCAAATCACCCCTCAATGATGCAGCACCAGCCAATCTGTCTGCTTGTTCATTTCCAACTACACCAAAGTGTCCTAGAGAAAAAATCCAGCGAATGCTCACAACCAGCAACTCTGAATTTATGCATACCATTCAGCACGAAGCATGCCAGTCTCCCTTGTCAGCATGCTTTGTGAATCAGTCACAGTCACAACATACTTTAGAAAAGAAAACAACAGTAAGATCAGAAAAGTATATATCATCTCTTATCACTGTTTCTCCGGGTTATGCTATAATTGTACTTTTAGTGCACCATTTATCCAGGGTAAGCTATAATTGTACTAACTATGTACTGTTTCTCTAGGTTATACTACAATTGTACTATCAGTGCACTGTTTCTCCAGGTTATACTATGATTGTTTGTACTATCAGTACACTGTTTCTCCAATCTAGCATACTGTGATCCTGGGTTCTTCTCAATGGACAACAAAACTTGCACAGAATGTTCTACTGGCTTTTATAAGAATGAGAGTGGAAACCAAAATTGTACAGACTGTCCCAGAAATGTCACAACAGATGGGGTTGGTAAAATATCTGCTTCAGACTGCTACCTTGGTGAGTTTGATGTATAATGTGTACAGATAATGTGTATTTGTTATCAAATTGTTAACTTGGTAAGTTTGTTTTTATTGTAGTAGTAGTAGTAGTAGTAGTAGTAGTAGTAGTAGTAGTAGTAGTAGTAGTAGTAGTAGTAGTAGTAGTAGTAGTAGTAGTAGTAGTGTTTGAGCGTGAATCGATAGCTAGCCTGTAAGAATGTAAGAGACCGAACGCCTGGGTTATTGACTTGTAAGTGTATTGCATTGATGTATTGATTGATTGCATGTATTGATTGTATGATGAATTGTGATTATGCGATATATGCATTGATTGTGAGTTGCGCGAATAAAGTGTTTGCATTGTGTCACATTGAGTTATTTAGTGACAGTATTTAGTATCTCACTTGTCATCCAACGAGCCAGAGTCTTGCTGCCGCAAGATCCTGACACTTATAAGATATCCAAGTCACTTTATTTCTTGTCTCTCAGTGAATTCAGTGCATGATGTTGTGCCTAACATATTTTTCATGCCATTGTTTTGCATTTTGTCTCTTCATTGGTATTCACACCATGTTTCTATGTTTAAATTTTTCAGTGGCATTCATTCTTTCTTCTAGCTGTTTGATCACAGCCAGTGTGTCTGCACCATATAATATTATAATGTATGCACAACATTTAAGCAAGTGAATTGGTACAGTTATCTCAGAACAGTTATAATATCTGATGGGAGATGCCTTGAAGAAATTAGAACAAGAATCGCCATGGCGAAAGTAGCCTTTTGCAAGATGGAAAACATACTGACCAATAAAAAGATGTCATTTGCAGTGAGAAAGAGTGTTGAGGTGCTACACAGAAACTGTAATTTTGTATTGATGTGAAGCGTGGACAATGAGTAGAAAAGCTGAAAAACATCTGATTGCAGTGGAAATGTGGTTTCTGAGGAAAATGCAAAGAATACCATGGACAGACAGAAAAACCTATGACCAATTCCTACAAAAAAAATTAAATGAAAACAGTAAACTGATTAGAGAAATTAGACGTAGACAGTCAAAATTTTTTGGACACATTATGAGAAGAAATAAATTGGAGAACTTGGTGACAACTGGCAAAATTGAGGGGGAGGGCAGAGAAGTAAATACCTAGATGGCTTGGCCACGTGGCATTGTCGAGATGGGAACACGGAGCTGATCCACAATTCTGGTGATCGAGTGAGATGGTAAAACATGACCACCCACGCTTATCGGCATGGCACATGATGATGATGATGATGCACTTGATAAGTTTTAAGTTGAGAGATAATTGTTTGTTTGTATGAATGTATTTGTTGTGAAATGCTGCTTTGGCCGTTCAAATTCACCTCTTGATTTCCTTGTTTTCCTCTTGCTTTCCTTTTTTTCACGTGGCATTGTCGAGATGGGAACACGAAGCTGATCCACAATTCTGGTGATCGAGTGAGATGGTAAAACATGACCACCCACGCTTATCGGCATGGCACATGATGATGATGATGATGCACTTGATAAGTTTTAAGTTGAGAGATAATTGTTTGTTTGTATGAATGTATTTGTTGTGAAATGCTGCTTTGGCCGTTCAAATTCACCTCTTGATTTCCTTGTTCTGTGTTCATTGCTAACTTAAAAACAAATCAACCATAAAAATGTTTCCAGTTATGTTTTTTTTTTGGGTGTGTTTCAGTGGTCTGTCCAAAGGGTTCTTTCAGAAACTCTTCAAATCTATGTACAGTCTGTGATATTGGATCTTATCAAGATTTGGAGGGTCAGACCTCGTGTAAAAAGTGTAGCGCAAACTATACCACTTTGCAAACAGGTGCTGATGATGAGAATGACTGTCGCAGTAAGTATTATTACTTGTTATTTTTAATATTATATTACCCGGAAGCCTCAGTTCATTTTAAAAATTCTGTCACAATGTAGATTTGAACACATGACCACCAGGACAACAAACATACTAGTCACTGCACCGCCGCGACTCCCTCTCATCTCATAATGTGACCCAAAAATTACACTTGTCTTGCCCTGATGCAGGTAATGGATTGGTCTCCTGTGGTTTGTGAACATTGACCTTCCAAGCTGTGCAAGGGATTCTTGGCATTCACTGGAAAACATAACTCTGGGGCTTCCGGTTTCTTTCATTTTCTTATTGAGTGTTCATGATTTACATTCACACAGTAGTATGAGCGGTATTTAACATCTTAAAGCTCATTCTCTTACTTCCAGGGAATGGAATAAGTTACTTAGAATGTTCTTCATCTTTTCTTGAAAAGAAAAATTGTAGGCAGGTATTCAGAGGTAGGCAGTGACATAAGTGGGAAGATAACATCGTGAAATGTATGAACAGATGTCAGTCAGAGATTAAAACTAAAGTGAGGAGGTCAGCATGGCAGAATGGATAAGACTGTGTGCCACTAAACATCCAGTATGCTGATGTTGAGGTGGAGGGTTCAATCCTACACAGGTAAATTGGACTAATATGTTGACTTCCATCCTTGACTTGGGGACATTAATTACAAGTATCTCTGAAGTCAGAGTGAGTTTGTCTGATGGTGAGGGACACTAGTAATAGGAAAAGCTAGTCCACATGCAAAATTCAGTCCAGTGCTACTAGCAGTAATGTATGGACTGCTTGAGTTGAAAGCGAGCAAGCGCAAAACATAAAACCTGAAAGAAGAGATAGGAAGTGTTGGAGATCCACTGCGCTAACCTTTGTTGTGGAAATAACACTTGTTTGATTTCCGGACAATCTTTACCAAAATCAACAGATACACAGAAGAAATGAAATATCGTCTAAATACTGATAATTACTTCTAAATATATATATATCATCATTATTAAGTGTGTTGCTGACTGGCATGGGTGATCATGCTTCTCCACAAATTGCAATCTCCATTGGCGTGGATCAGTTCATGTGTTGACTTCCCTTTCTGCTATGACACAAGACTGTCAAAAATGTTCTCTTGCTGTCTTCCTGTGTGTTTCTTTTCACACATTTTTCCAGTTGTAACAACGTGTTCCAGTTTTTGTCTTCTCATGATGTGACCAAAAATGATAACTGCCTCTTCATTTTGTTTGTGAGCTGTCAATGCGACTTAGCCTCCCTCAAAATTGCCCAGATTGTTAATTTTGGCTGTCCAATGAATTTTCAGCATTCTTCTATAAAACCATATCTCCAAGGATCATGTATCTACATATTACAATCCTGCTGATGTGGCATGAGATTTGCATATCATATTTTTAATGCAATTTCCTTGAGACAAGGACTGTATTTGAAGGGCTCTACCATTTTAAATAGTTTAGAAATGAAGCTGCAATCAATGGATGTTCTAGATTGTTGTAGAATGTACATCAGTTATCATGAATACCATCCTACAAGTTTTGAATTTCTTGAATCAGTTTGGAAATAACACTCTACTTTTCTTGCATTTTACATATGACACTAGTTTTGTTGTTGTTTGTATGAAGCAACTCAAAAT
Organism: Cepaea nemoralis; assembly: GCA_014155875.1. NCBI lineage: Eukaryota > Metazoa > Mollusca > Gastropoda > Stylommatophora > Helicidae > Cepaea > Cepaea nemoralis. The sequence goes on from JACEFZ010002248.1 coordinate 20,890, forward strand.
ACATTCATTGCCACCCCACACATCATTACTTTTCCTAGCTTCTGAGCTAGGTATTTGTTTTAAAAAAGTATGTATAAGACAGGGTTAAACTTGATACCAATCTGGGACAGCAAGAGATTAGGTAACAACTTTCTTCAACTGAAGGTGTTAATTAACTAGAACATGAAAAGGTTAAGGCCCTGATTATACACATATATAGCATATATAGCAGCTAGCCCCATGACTATATAGATACCATTGGCGATGTGCTCAATAATATGCCAACCATATTTTACCCCCTAGGATATTTGCTGGTACTCAGTGTAAGCTTGGTTGACCTGGAAGCTCAGATCAATATGAGAGAAGACAGAACCTCTGGGCCAGTGGGCAAGCATGCTAGCGACTGCAATTCTCAACTAGAACATTAAGGGTAAAAATGACAGCTGCATGGGATAGAAAGAGTTATAGACCTAATCAACTAAAACAGACTCCTAGACTCAAATTATCTATGTACCAGTTTTAAAAAAGAAAGGTGTTAAATAGCTATCAACTCTTGTATATTGTATGTGTATTGCAGTTGTGTGTCAGGCAGGAAGTTATCGCAATGACAGTACCAACAAATGTTTACTCTGCCCTCGCGGAAGTTATCAAGAAATGCCAGGGAAAAATGAATGTATGTCATGCATGGAGAATTTTATAACGAAAGCTGAAGGCTCCATCCGGCAGGATCAGTGCCTAAGTAAATTCATTTTTTGTATTCTTGCTATGGTTTGATTATAACATATTTTATATTTTGCTATAACCACGTTGTTATAATTACAAACATTGTTGTATGCATTTAGAAATACCTGCAAATATATAGTTCACCACAATGTTTTCACATATTAAATTTGAATAATGAAGACAAAAACAATAGATTGCAGGATTTATTGCCTGATATAATTCGGTGCATATCTTTAGATACATACTGCAGAAATTACACAACATAAACTAAAGTAATTAGATAAATCCTTCAAGCTCAAACATACAACACACATATTTACACAGTAATTTTAATTGTCTACCAGAGTAATTTTAAACTCACTATCATGTCTTTCTGTTTCACAAAGTTGGTTTCTGTAAATGAATGGTGATTGTTTCTACCAGCTTTAACATGCAACCATTTTGTTTGTTAAACAACACATGAAAAGGATTGTTCCTATCAATCATGTGACTGGTTTCCAAATTGTGCCACCCAGTCAATGATGTAAGAAGTTTGTGGTGTATGACTTGGCCAGATTCCCAGTCTTTATTATTCTGTCGATCCAGTTGGGTATGTGTTCGATCACTCTGTTATTCAACTGCCTCTTGTTCTACCAATCTAGTTAGACTGGCACCTGCATGTAAATTGATAAATATAATTGGATTTGATGTACAGAGAGACAGGTTCTTTTACTGCTGGGGTGGGGATAAGACTTGTTCTGTATGTAATAACTGGAGTTGCAGCACATAATTTTCAGTGCAAACAGAGGGACGCAGAGATGTTTCCAAGGACACCATAGAACTGCGTGCTTTGATTTCATTTACTGGCCATCCCACAGAACTGTGTGACTTACTTATTGACTCACCCTCCCACCTTTTTCTAGCCCAGCTATGCACCGCTTTATAGGACAAACATTTGTCAGCATAAACACTGACAACCCACCTTGGAGGGAGACATTTAACGAATGACGCCGAAGTTGAATGTGAAGTGAAAACGTAGTTTAGTAAACAGAGCACACAGTTCTATGCAGCTGGTTTGGGAGGACTGATAAAACGATGGGATAAGTGCATCAAAGTTTGTGGAAATTATGTTGAGAAATAAAGGGACAACGTATGTATAAAAATAAACTGGTTTCAAGTTGTTATCATATTTAGTTATTTTTCTACAGCCATTTGTGACTTACTTATTAACTTACCCTCGTATATTTCAGCTTGAAGGCAGTTATCTAATTACTGTAGTTTACGTTGTGTGATTTCTGCAGTATGTACCTGATGAGATGCAGCTAAATATGCTAGGCAATAAATCATGCAATCTATTGTTTGAGTCTTTGTTATTCAATTAATAGTTTTTGAAACTTGAATCGGCTATTATTTTGTTCATGCTGCCTGAACAAAATGAATTTTTTACTTGTTCAGTATGTTTGTGTGACGCTATAATTCCTATTATTGTATCTATGGAAATTAATAATACCAGTCTTAGGTACAAGACTTCATTTTATTTGTGACATGTTTCCTCTTCTTCCTTTTCTTCTTTTTGTCTTCTTCTTCCATCTCCTCCTCCTGTTTTCCCATCCCCCCCCTTTCATTTCCCATTGGAGCATAAACCTTCAACCAACTTGTACTAAGGCATTCTATCTTTTATCTCTTGCAGTTTTCTCCATATCCTCCCCATATTATTAATCTCTCTTTAATTCTCTGCTCGCTCATCAGTAAAATATTAAATTTCTTCTGTCACTTAAATTGTCTTTCCCAATTCATACATAGCTATAACATTACAGGTGTCAGTTCGAGAGATCCTCTAAGGTGAAAGAAGGTAATTCAGCTTTCCAGAACCCTTACAGTTTTCTCCACATCTTTTCATTCTTCTGGGTAGAAGAGCCTTTTGGTTGGCTGAACTGTTTTGTTTTATTTATTGATTTGTTCATGATCTGTTGTATTTTGCAACCAAAGTTTTCTTCTTCTTCATTCCTCTTTATATGAAACTGTCCCACCTATTGTGTACCTCAAGGGTGTGTGGCTTGACTTCAACATGCATGTGTTTACGGTTTGTTTCCTCTAGACAGGTTCCATCCCCTGAAGCAATTTTCCATTAAGGATTGGAACAGATACAAAGTGAGCGCTTCTTTATTCTTGCCTGATGAAGTTTGTATGTCAGGACTTATAATACTGTTGTTTTTTAAAAATTAAGCATAATGGCAACAGGTAATTTATCAGAAAGAGGAAGTCAACATTTCCGGCCATATTGTAAAAAAAAAAAACCAAACAACTGGAACATGTTATGACAACTGGAAAGATTTCTTGAAAGAGAAATAGAGGAAGACTGAGAGAAGATTCTTAACAACCTTGTGCCATAGTACAGAGAGGTGTCAGCACAGAAATTGATACATGCTGTTGGAGATGATGTGAAGAAGCAAGATCACCCATGCCAGATCACCATCATGTAGCAGAATTATGTATGATGTATAATAATACAATATTTTCACAATTGTTGTGGAGGTAACATATTCACCCCAAACCCTCATGTGTCTAATTGTATGTGCTTTGTTTCACATGTAGTGTCCTGCCCACAAGGTTACTATCACAGCAACACCAGTCAGTGCTTACCCTGTCCTGTAGGACAGTATCAGAATGAGACTGGCCAGTCAAGCTGTAAAAGCTGTGGGAAAGTTAATGGCTATCAGAGTACAACTTTCTCAAATGCTTCAAAATTTGAAAGCGACTGCATCCGTATGTATCAACAATAATTAAAGATTGCTTTTGTTATTATTGAAAAAAAATATATCTAGACTGCATTCTTCATCGACTCCTTGTCTCAAACACACTTCATGTTTGATGTTCCATCAGTTTGATTAAAACAGCAAAATTAAAGGGTCCCTTTACATGTCATAAGGTGCATTAGGCATATGGTGATAGACCTATATTCTATAGACCCGTCTGCACAGAGTGGGTCATGTGGTCAGTATCATGCCAGCCACCTTTACTTCCCAAGGTATTTTCTGGTACCTAGTTCAAACTGGGCCAACCTGGGAATACAGGTCAATTTAAAAATTCAAATTCGTCCCAATGCGGATCAAAACCATGACCATCGGTCAGCAGATGAAAGTCTAGTCACTGCACAACCTTGGCTCCCTATGAATTTTTAGCTGGACACTGTCACACTAAATTTTATATTTTCTTTAAAGCTTGTTATGAGATATTTTTTCCTTACTTACTATCTTTGAAAAGATAATATTCTGGGTTCAATACCCAGAAGTGAGAGGATAATTATTTTCAAATAGCTTGGCTATGAGGTCAACCCAATCTCATAAAATGGTACCAGACAATTTTCTGTAATTGTTGGCAATTGCCAGAAAAGGAATGGTTTCGAGAACCCAAACTGACCCCCTCATCTCATCATTCATGTCCTTGACTATATGAGAGCCTAAAATTTCACAACCCACAGGCAGTGTCCGCCGTGGGACTAGCTATCTTAGCTGCAGACAAGTATTCCACTACTTAGGATTTTCCATCATTGTGGTCAACTGTTTCCAGCTTATGCATAATTACTGTAGTCTTCAGTGTCCTGGCTTTACTGCTGTTTGCAATGTTTTTGATCCATAATTCCCTGCTTGAGTTAATAAGAAATACAATATTTCTGCCTTGTTTTTACCAGCAATATGTGTAGTAATAGCTGATAATAGAAACGTTACGGAAAAATCATTGCTTTGGTTTTATACAAGTTATAATGAGGTTAACAACAGTCTTGGATATATGGAAAAGGACATGTAGAATGTTTATTTCAAACATAAACTCCCAACTATTGACAGTAAAAGTCAAGGGCCCATTTTAGACATCTTGAGAAGTTTCAGAAATATGATACTAGTTCCACATTTTCATAGGCCAGTTCAAGCTGGGTGGGTGTTGTGGTCTATATCTTGCCGACCACTTTCACTTCCCCGGGCATTTTCTGTAACTATTTCTGGCTGGGTCAACCTGGGAGACCAGGTTAGTTTTAACTGATTCAGTGCCAAACAAAAATTGGGTTTGGACCAAACATGGTGCACAATCCAATGAACATGTTTTGTAATGTAAATTTATGTTATAGAGCATTGAAATTTCGGAAGATACTACGAAACAAAACAATTGACATTGTGTCTTTAGTATGGTGATACATCATCTTTCTGTTCGAATGGGAGGTCACATGTGCTGATATATTATTCTTCAGCACTGAATCAGTTTAAAATCTACTTCGATGAAAATTTGAATCCATTACCATCGGGCTAGTAATGCCAACTACTGTGCCACTGTAGCTCTCAAACAACCACACTAAGCTTTGAAAATCTGGGCTCATATGAACTGGTTACGTTGTTTGCATGTTAAATAGGAACAGAGAAAATAATGTTGCACTACGCCCTCACAATTTGAGTATAAACTCTATGGAGATGTCAACAAGCTCAAGTTGACTGCTGTTTTCTTTAAATATATTCAGGTTGATGCCTGAAGGTGCACTGAGGATAAGAAGAAGAAAGAAGCAGCTTTGAAAGAAAATATTCTACAGTGAGCTTGATTAAGGCAAGAGATAAACCAAACTAATGGTACAAAGACACACTGAAGCCTCAATGAAGGACCGTGACTTACACCTTGAAGAATGGGACAGCACTGTTGTTGACTGCTTAGCTTGGCTTAGTCAGATTGATGCTAGTACAGCAGTATTGGAACATCTTAGAGTCGAGGAAGCTTCACGGAGGAATGCTATATGGAAAAAAAGTTGGGTTTCCTCTGTCTTACTTTCATACCTCTGTGCGCATTAAAACAGAAATTTCCATGCTAAAACTTGTCTGATCAGTCATTTCCAAACCAAATGTGGACCTGATAGATGTTAATATGGTCCTCTTTGGTAACAATGGACAAACAAGAGCAACATACTTAATGTGTGTTATATAAATCGGGAGCACTAGACATTTTATATCTTTAAAGGATCTCATTTTTTTTTTCATGTTAATTCTCTACAGTTCTGTTGGGATGTGTTTTATAATTCTCTAAGTTTCTGTAATGATGTGCTTTGTAATTCTGTATGTTTGTATAGGGATGTGTTTTGTAATTTTCTAAGTTTCTGTAATGATGTGCTTTGTAATGCACTGTTTCTGTAATGCTGTGTTTTGTAATTCTCTAAGTTTCTGTAATGATGTGCTTTGTAATGTTCTATGTTTGTATAGTGATGTGTTGTGTATTCTCTAAGTTACTGTAATCATGTGTTTGTAATTATCTAAGTTTCTGTAATGATGTGTTTTGTAATTCTCTAAGTTTCTGTACTGATGTATTTTTTAAATCCGTATGATTCTGTACTGATGTGCTTTGTAATTCTGTTCTGTACTGATGTATTTTGTAATTCTTTATGGTTCTGTGCTGATGTGTTTTGTAATTCTGTAAGTTTCCATACTAATGTGTTGTGAAGATTTGTTGATAATTTCAGCAGTAAATCAAACTTGGTAATACTGATAATACTTGTTTATTTTTAGCCATCTGCTCGGAAGGAGTTTACTTTAACATGAGCACAAAGTCTTGTGATCTGTGTCCTGTGGGTTCTTACAAAAACAAAACGAACCTTGACACCGAGTGCACACCTTGTAGTAATGGACTGACTACCCTTGGTGAGGGTGAGACTAGCTTTAAAGGCTGTTCTGTTGGTAAGTACCTGTGTTCTGTACTTGTTGTTTTGTGATTATAGTTGTTAGTTATATGTTAACACTGTTCATCTACTGCCTATAGTATCTTGCGGTATAGGGGGGGGGGGGTGGTCTTGAGGCCGGAGAATTAAGGCCGCCTGGCTAGTGCAGTCGTGAACTGTGCAGGTTAGGGTTTTCTATTTGCTCCCAATACAAACATCCACACCATACTGAAGATTTGAACCCAGGTTTCCCAAAGAAGAGACCCGGCATTCTAGCCACTCAGCCAGCTGCTCCTAGAAGACAAATGTTGGTCTTGGTCCTTCAATCTCTGAGCAATGTAGAAGCCGCCATCTGAGCGTGAGTGAATGTATATACCACAGTCATATTTCCAGGTGTTTTCATTCTTAATTCCTGCAGTGTTAGGATGGCTCAAGGATGGGCTAGATGTGTACACAGACTTGCAGGGTTACAAAAGTATATTAATGATGATTCTTTAAACATTGAAAGATGTAGATCTTTGTTTAATGAAATATGCCAAGGATAGTGTGGATGAGTGAGATATGTATCCAACAAATAGGTGGTATGGATGTTTGTTACTAAGGCACATAAGGGAAGCAAATAATAGTTACACTGTAACCTATTATGCATGTCATAAGAGGAAGCTAAGGAGGTTTGACATGAGACTGGATTATACAGACAACAAAAGCTACTACCAGAAATTCAGTGGCACACAACTGTTTATTCATACAGAACAATCTTGGCTTTTTATGATAGCTGACTCACATAAAATACTGAATTTTATATATAAATGAATTTTAATAATGCATTTTTAAACATTGTGTTAACGAATATAATTGTATGAACAGTGTTTCAAATATAGTGCAACCATAATCTTAAATTTTTGGCATAAATTCTTTGATTGTAGTTCATTTCTTCTTAATAACTTGACTTTTTATAGTCTTGTATGTTTTCTACTGTTAACAGTCTTGCAGCATGTTGGTATTTTGTAATGTTTTAGTAATTTTTTATAAAGTTTTTGCCAATTGTATTCACATTTTAGCATATTTACTTTATTTCCATCAGAAATATGTGGAAAGGGCCGCTATCGGGTACGCAATAGTATTGTCTGTATAGATTGCCCAATTGGACAGTACCAGGATTCAGCTACTTTGGATGTATTTACATGTCAACCTTGTAAAGATAGCAAAACCACACTTATTGAAGGCTCTCCTGCAGAGACCTACTGTATCAGTAAGTAAAATGTCTGACTATACATTTGCTACACACATTTAATGATAACCAAGCAACCTGCTTAATTATAATGACATCACCTCTTTTTCCCTTAATTTTCTCTCCATTATGGTTTCAATAGATTGTTATGTCGTGGTACCATTATTGTCTACTCAGAAAACCATAATAATGGAAAAGTTTAGGGCAAATGAGCTAGAAGACATCACAGATATAACTGGACAAACAACAAGAAGATATGACCAGGATACAGCCTGGCAAAATGTATAACACAAGCTGAGGACAAACATTGCTAGAAATCTTTTACCATGATCTTTCACTGCAGAGACAGCACAGGATGGTAACAGTGATGAATAAAAACGCATTGTAAATAGCAATTATATAGAAACTGATCAATTGGAAAAATACAATTGTTCTGTGTGGGTGTGACTGAACATTGTATTTTTAAGCTGTATGATGTCACGTTATGTATTGTAGCATAACAGTAAGCAGTGTTCCTCCTCCACAATCTGTTTCTCATCTTCATGGTTAAGTTCAGCTGGTGACTTGTTTGTGCACCTCTGCCAGCTCATCCAGTGACTTTTTCCTCTGTCATTCTCTTGTCTCTAACATTCTCGGTCTTGCTGGCTATTACAATACTCCCCAGTTGCTTTTCATAACATTTCATAAAATGATCGGTTCTTGTTCTTTTATTTACAGGTAACAATCTGCTTGTGTAAAGTTATCACATTTTATCATTGGACTTGTTAGCTGTGCATTGGATTCTCAACATTCCATAGAACCTCAGTAACCTATAATTTGTTTTTTTTTATTTTCACAATTGGTGTCCATGATTCACACATGTTCAGTAATATGGTGTAGTGTGTATATTATCTCAGGACTCACTTTATGACTTCTTAAAAAAAGTTGCTTAAAATTCGACAGTGTTGATTTCATTGTACCAGGTTTTATCCCATATGGCACAGTCTCTTTCCGCAGTGTGGAAAGTGTCACACAAAGCACATATTCCGTAGCTTCAGTGATGACCCTCAGGAATCTCCGAAAAAATGCACTCATGAACCAAAGGACACGACCCAGAATCGAACCCACAACCTTCGGAGCACAAGTCGGACTGCTTGACCACTTCACCACAGAGACTCCACTTTATAACTTCACTTGTATGAGGTTGTGAAGCATAGAGTGGTCTTCATGTTGTGGTATACTGCCTTCACTTGAGCTTTCTTGTTTTTTCCATCTGTTATCGTTGACCACAAGTTGTTCAGCTTGTTTCTGCACTACCTTATTTATTCTCACTACACATTCTGACCGATGTCTTTTCTTGACCTGACCATAATATTTGGTGTTAACCTTCACTTTCACTTGTGATATCTCTCACATCCTGCAGTTCACCTTTCTTTTTTTATGTTAATGCTGTCAAAAACATGAGACTGTTAAATTTTTCTTCTCAGACATTTATACGGTCTTAATTCCTTCATTAGAGCAGGAGCACTCGATTATATCATGGCAAGCCTTCCTAACCTTTGCTATCTCTTGCAATTCCTTCCAGGTTTTTCACATAATACTCAGCCTTGTCTCTAATTCCCTTCTTCCTGTTAGTTAGCTAGTTAGTTAGTCACGGTTCCAACTTCACGGCAACAGGTCATCCCCATTATGCTCCGTTTCTGTGCCAGTGAATATCACACGAAATGCACCTCACTGCCCTATTTGAAAAGTGGAATAGACAGGAGTCTTGACAAGCCAACAGCCCTTACAGGTACACTGTGCATAATGCCGCTGTCAGAATACCAATATAAAAGTCCTCTACAGAAGATACAGTTCATCATCAATGGAAGCAGCAGTCACTAGAAAACCAGCAGCCACACATTACTGCATTAAAAGTCGAAAGGATCAACTTCATTGCCCCAGGATTTATCCCATATGGCTTGGTCCCCTTCGTCAGGCTGGCCCGCTGAAAGCATCGCACATAGCAGGAACACTGCAGCTCCAGTGATGACCCCCAGGAGTCTCAGAGAAAAACCACGGATAGATGTAAAAACATTCCAAATGAAATTCACAGCTAACAGTGTCGCACCATGCACTCAACTCAGTAGCAGGGCGACATGAGGAAAATGCGACTGCAAACCATAGTCAGAAGCATAAACACTCCAGAGGCTTAACGGTTCAAATGCCTATCCGCCATGCTTGTGGTTATTTTCCTAGAAAAAGATTTGCCTTTTACCTTGACTGAATGTTATCGTTAAGGTATCTCATTATGTTCTGACATTATAAAGAAAAGATACCTGGTGAGAGAGCACAATTCTGATGACCCCCTCTTTTGTAGCCTTTTCACCATTTATATGTATAAATGCAGTCTTTTACCAGTAGGTTTTCTCTATAAATTGCCAATCTTTGCCATTCATGTCCTTTTTCTGCACTTTGATTATATCTTTGTGAAATACTTTACAGAAGGCTGGGAATAAACTATGAAACACATACATAAGTCAAAACTTCAAATGCTTGAGTATCTGTCAGTTGCTTCTTTGAACTCTCGGATGCTGCTCCTTGCTTTATGTTGGGTTCTAACTTATCTAACTTCTGTTAACGGTTACAAAGACATTATTACAGAGGAACAAACACAGTTTATATGAGGTTCATACAACTTTGTTCACTCAGACAATGACAGTAGATGTATGTACTAACACAGTAACACATAATAGTTGAGATGTGCGTATAAGTAAAACACAATTACAACATAGGAAATCAAACTTTCATCCCAGTCAGACTTATGGACATACACATCAGTAATAATCTCTGACTGTCCACATAATACTAGTCCTCAGTGCACATATAAAAGGTAAAGATGGTCCATTGCAGATACTGCCATTGGGGTATGAAGTGTTAGGCCTTCACATATTCTAGAATATGACATATGAGATGAAGTGGTCATTTCCCTTCCTCACTGCCTTTCAGTCCCGGCCAGTTCTCAGAAAATTGTCTGGTGCTGATTTTTATGAGACTAAATTGACCCCAGAGCCACACCTGTCAGACAATATAATCCTACTTCTGCTGGGAATTGAACCAGAACCACTATGTTGGCAGACAAGTGCACTATCCACTATACCACTGGAGCTCTCAGCTAAGTAAACCATCACTGAAGTAGTGTTTATGAGTTAAGCTAACTTGTTATGTGTAAAGCTTGTTGTCACCAGGCACTAGTGTCCATGTAGCATGGGGCACTTCCAACATTCTTGGGACATTGAGAACTTCCTGCACCCAGTTCCTCATGTCAGTGTATGTTGTTGCAATAGCCATGTCCCTTACAGGCAGAATGAATGCCTTATTCGTTTCAATGTACTTTAGAAGGAATGATGGTGAGGCAAAGAACAAGTCACCCTACCTCATTATGCTTTGACTTAGTGTATGTGAAGATTTAAAAAAAAACATCTTTGTGGACTGGAGAAACATTCTCAAGGATAGAAAGCAATAGAAGGTAAAGAAGAATAGTCAGAGGTCTATGAGTGATCAACAAATAATAACTAATTAATCTTCAGAAACACATTTGAGGTGACATTACACTTAGACTTAGTTGTCTTTAAATATCCCCTTCTAACTACATGTGAGGCACATGCAACAAACATGCTGAGTCCATATCAAGGCAACTCTTTACTACAGATGAGGGTAGCCTTTATATACAGGTGTTTTTAAAGTCTCACTACACTTTGTATGTAGAACAAATCTGAAAAATGAAGTACATGATGTCATAAAAAAATGTGCTCCACAGTCCATTGTGCAGTTGTATATATAGTGAATGATTGTCATCTGCAGAAGTCGTTCTTTGCACTCCAAACAGAATGACGTTATCAACAGAAGAAATAATATTTTTTCAAATTTGTTCTACATACAAAGTGTACTGATACTTTACAAACACCCGATATATTTACATGTATATATTTTCATGTAGTTGTATCTGTGTATGTTTGTATGCTGACAAAGGCTTTAGTTGCAGTGTCTGTTATGTTCACCTATGATTGTGTTCTAGTTAAGCTTGCCAATTCTGCTTCTGGTTATCATTGATTCACACACGGCATTGAAATGTTGCACATGTTAGTCAAATATTATTTCTCTTGCCAGTGGGCTGTCCCAGAGGTCATGAATATAAACCCAGATCCATGAAGTGTGTCCCGTGCCCAGTGGGACAGATCAGACCAGTGGACATCACGGTATGAATTTTACCTGTCTAGAGTCAATATTCCTTTCTTCATCAAGAGACCTTATTATTTAATGAAGTATTGATTCATTAGCAACTATCAAGGTCACATAGTCATAAAAAGAGTTTCTGCCATGGGCTTATATATCACCAAAATGTTGTCATTGAGAAATTTAGTCTCTGTTAAAATATCAATGCAATAGTTTTTCCTAAGCAACCCCCTTTAATTTGATATATAATACAACATGTCTGATACCACATTAACAACATTTAGGTCATAACTGTGACACACCCATACTGCCCATTTTTTGCCATCCATTTTTGTTTGGTCCAAACTTACTTTTTGTTTGGTTCTGAATCTGTTAAGGTTTGCACGCATGCCTGCCTGTCCGGTGGTCATATATTCAAATATGGTCATCAAGGTAGATGTTTGTAAATTGACCTGGGTTCTTGGGTCGACCCAGCCTAACATTGGTACCACAAAATGCTCTGAGCAGCGGGTGTGAACAATATTATAGTCTATTGTACGGCTGGTTTTCTCAGTAGGATTATTCTTCCTCTTCTTCTTTCATCCTGTATTCCCCATTGGGGCATAGGCCCTCAATGAACTCACACCAAGCCACCCTATCCTTTGCTATCACCTGCAGTTTCCTTCACGTCTTCCCCAAATAGTTCATCTCAGTGTCTGATTCTTCTTTTTCATGTGTTTTTGGTATCCCACTATTTTGTTCACCTTGTGGATTCTAGACAAGGGAGTGTTAAGTTATACTGTCCTCGAGTTTTCTCAGTGTGTTCTTATTGACTATTGTTAACATTTTATTGAATTCCCAAGTTTTGTATGCAGTTGTTACAATGTTATATATTTTTAGTACAATATTGTTTGTCTTGTTTTTGTTTTGTTTTTAATTTGCACTTTATGACTATTTTTTACATTATTTTTCATTATCTAGTCTAGAGTTACAACTATCTTATAGTATTATTTCTATTTTTGTTAATAATTATACATACTGGATGTGGGCACACACACATGCACTCAAATACACACATATCATCATCAAGCTGGCATAGGCGTTCATTTCTCTCCGCAGATTTCGGTCTTTGGTGTTCTGGATCAACTCTGCTGATGATATTCCTCCATGCCACCGTCTCAGTCCATTCAGCATCATTTCTCTTGGTCTGCCTCTGCTTCTCTTCCTTATGATCTCTCCAGTTGTCACAATGTTCTCTAATGCCTCTCTTCTCCTCACATGACCAAAGAAAACTGTTTGTCTCTTTCTTATTGTTGTATATAATGTTCTAGTTTCATTAATCTATTCAGGCAATCGTTAATATTCCTCTGGCAGTCCAAGGAATTTGCAACATTCATCTCATGAACCACATCTCTGTTGCTTTCCAAGTTCTTCCTAATTTGTTCATTCACATTCCATGATTCACTGCCACACAGCAAAACAGGTTCTATATATCATGTCAGCTCTTTATTTCTTAAATTCAACGATAGTGACTTATTGCATAAGATACAATTCAGTTTCTGCTTTTGTTTACTAAATTCTGTTCTATATCTCTGTTATACATTTTCCATCTGATGTTATAATTGTTTTTAAGTATTTAAAATTAACCACTTGGTTAAGAATGTTCCCTTCTATTTCGATTTCTCATTTTGGTGTCACCTTTTTCTTTGATATCACTATTGTTAGTTTACTTAATATTAAAGGAGAGTCCTTTCTTTGCACTCTCCGTTACTACAATGTCCAACAATTGTTGTAGACATTTCCTATTATCTTCCATCACTACTGTGTCATATGCATAGCATAGATTGTTTATGTTACAACCTCTGATTAGTATTCCTGGCTTCTCTGTGATCTCTCTCGTTATTACTTCACTACAGAGAGAGAAGAGATCCAGTGACACAGAAATATGACACATACATACATGTGTACAAATGTATGCACACACATATATGAGGAATGGCTAATGATTTTTGCACTTTATTAAGAAGGAGTCATACCCGGGAAATTGGTGTGAACTTTAGCTCTTCCTTACGTATTCACCCCTCAAGGCTGTGCACTTCTCCCATCTCTTCTTCACCAATCTGATGTCTTCATTAAACTTCTCCATTTGGGCCCTGAACCACGCCGTCAGTTCAGTTATCAAGGCCTGGTTGTTGGGAAAAATTACATCTACAAAGTAGATTTTTCATATTTGGGAAGAGAAAGAAGCCACTCAGTGCCAAGCCTTATGAATATGATGGACACCATTTTTCCAGTGACGAAGACTTAATAACTATTCTATCTAAAGCAGTTGTTACTTTAACTAATTCTGTCCAAAGCAGTTGTTACCTTAACTAATTCTGTCTAAAGTAGGGACTTCCACTCCTACATGGAGGATAGGCAGTTGAGCTGTTAAGGATACTGGAGTGTTTATGCTTGCAGCTACGGTTTGCTTATGCATTTTCCTCATGTTGGACTGGTGGTGCACGGTTCCGTCGCCCAGCTACTGAGTTGAGTACGTTGAGCGACACTGTGAGCTGTGGATTTCGTGTGAAGTGCTTGTACATCTGTCCGCGGTTGTGTGTATCATGAACTTCATGTTCAGAAAAATGGCAGGTAGCCAGTTGCTGAACCAACTGGGTGTGCTTTATGCAGTAATGTGTCACTGCTGGTCTTCTAGTGACTGCCGCTTACATTGACGATGAACTGTATTTTTCATGGCGGACTTTTGTATTGGCATTCTGGCAGCTTATGCATAGTATACCTGTGCGGGCTGTTGGTTTGTCGAGACTCCTGTCTGTTTCACTTTTCACATGGGGCAGTGAGGAGCATTTTGTGTGATATTCACTGCACAGGAACAGAGCATAATGGGGTGACCCTTTGTCGTGAAGTTGGAACCGGGACTGACTAACTGACTAATCTATCCAAAGCAGTTCAGTCTAAATGAGTTCATTTGATAGTCTTTTTTAGGCAGGAGTTAAAGTAACAAATAGGATAAAGTGGGCTAATGTGACAACTGGATGAGACAAAGGAATGACAAAAGGAATATTTTGTAAGGAGTTACCAATAAACACATGGATGGCGAGTCACTTGGTACTGAAGAAGTGAATGTTTTAGATTATATGTGGCACTTGCAGGAATAGTTTATATGGCGTTCTATGTAACTTGATGTTTGCTAAACTTTGTCTACAGGCTCCACCTACTTGTATATACTGTCCAATTGGTAATTCAACAATAGGCCGTGCGCAGAGTAGTTGTATTAACGATTCTTGTAAGTACTTAATATTCATGGTTTATTGAATGACTGTTTTCATGACTTTTAGCATGAGTAAGTCATCTATAACCACTCACTACATTTAACCTGGCAGAGGAGATTTTAAAAAATATTTCCACATATTGCTGCCAAATTATATTTTGTCATTTTAAGTGTTTTGTCTTTTGTCTTTAAACATGAACCCATGTAGTGCATCTTGGTGAGATTGAGAGAAGGGAGGATAGTACCACTTGCTGAGTATCATATCCTATAAACAATCATGATCCCATCTGATTCCTCCTATACTAGTAGCCACAACCCAATGAAAAGTCTCAGCTGTCTTGTGAAGCTGTGTGAGTTAACTCAGGAGAAATCCTAATTTATGGAATACCCATCCTTAGTACACACAAACGGAAGCAGTGAGACAGGCAGGGAAAATGTAATAGTGATTGTCAAAGTATGTGATACACTTGAAGCCTATCAAGTGGCTGCTGTGAACAAGATGTGCTTCTAACCATATATACATCCTGCAAAAAAGGAATAGGTCATAACTTTATAATTGTCAAAAGTCAGATTCCTTCTGCTGTATACAAAATGGAATAAATAATTTCTCTTAGTAAAAAGGTTGGTAATGATGATTGCTTCCAAAATAGTTCTTTGTTCCTCTTTCGAGGGAAGTGTGTCACTTAAAGTTCTGCATCTATCTAGCTCAGAGTTCAGTGTGGCTGACTTTGGCATGCAATTGTGTAAGGCATACATCCTCTATACAAGCTTCATCCAAACTCATCTGCCAGGGTGAACTCTGATAATGAACATCTATACAGGAGATGAAGACAACCGACATCTGGTACACGGAACCTATGAACATTGTACATGATAGGGGAAGCCAGGTAATTTAATCATGTGGCCAGCAGGATGATGATGGACATTTTAGAAATGGTGGAGACCAGGTGGACAAAATTGATTACATTTGCAGTACCCAGATGAAATAGATATTGATGGCAAAGACATATTAATAACAAATTTATCCTGGCAACAAACAGCAACAGTAAGATGAGGAAAATATATGTCATCTCTTATAAATATAAAGAGAGGTGTGTGACAAGGGTGTAGATTATCTCCATTCCTGTAAATATATGTACAGAATACATTGAAACATATAAAAATAAGACAAGGGCTACACATTGGTGAAAATTAACAAACATAAGATCTGGATAAAATGGTTTCACTGGCTTAATCAAGGATTAATAAATCATGTAAAAATACCAAAAAGCAACAATGACTTAGATATAAATAAATAATAAAACAAACAACTCTGATTATGAAGAAAGATAACTCCAAGCCAGTTCTGAAAATTTCAGTGACTGGAAAGTATGCATTAGATAGCTGAAATAATTCACAACACCTAGTAACACGTGAGTGTAGGTAACATACAGAGATAAGAAAGAGAAAAGAGATGAAGCCAAAGTTTCCTTCAAGAATATGAATCAGCTTCTCACATCTGAAGAACTATAGTTTGAATAAAAATTAAAATAGATCATATACATTACATGGACAGTCAGAAAACCAATGACCAGGTCCTACAAGAGACAGATGAAAATCGTAAACTGATTAGAGAAATTAGACGTAGACAGTCAAACCTTTTTGGTCACGTTATGAGAAGAAATAAATTGGAGAACTTGGTTATAACTGGCAAGATCGAGGGGAGGAGAACAAGGGGAGGGTAGAGAAGTAAATATCTAGATGGCTTGGTGATGTGGCATGGTCGAGACAGGAACACTGAGCTGATCCACGACTCTGTTGATAGAGTGAGATGGTGAAACATGACCACCAATGCTTATCGGCATGGTAGATCCAGTCTTGCAGGGTACAGAAACATTCATAGATAAATTGTGTAAGAGGAACATTGGCTGTCAAAATGTGGTTATGTCAATGAATAGTAGGAATCTCATGGCTGAAGAAGAAAATGTACAAATAAGTCTCACAAAAATAGGGACTGAAAAAAGATCAAAGTCAGACAATACTTTGGGCATATAAAGAAGGGTGCACTGAAGTGATGCCATGGAAAGCAGGTGTGTAAGAAGAATGCAATGTTACATGTGTGTGGACATCAAAAGAGGGCATCACGAAGACATAGGACAGGCAGAATTGAGGACAGACAGTATTTGAGACTCATTGTCACTGGACTTCAGTGTTGAGACGGCACTGGATGATGGATGCAACCTAGAGTCAGACAAGACATCACATTCTCTTCAAAAATTTTGGCAAGAATGTATTTTTTTTGTACAAATGTTTTAAAACACATACAAATGTCAGAAATAAGAATCCTTGAACATTTATGGTCATTTCAAAGCAGACGGCTAACACGTCTTTTTGTTTTAGACAACTGTGATTTTAAACTCTCTTCCCATCCTCAAGAATCTTATTGCCAATAACTGGAAAATAAAATAGTATGTAAATAACTGGAAAATAAAATATTATATAAGTAACTGGAAAATAAAATAGTATGTAAATACAAAAATTGGTCCTGCATGGCAATTTATTACTTTTATGGTTATATCTAGTGTCAGCACGTTGTTTTAGACAAATCCCATGGTGATCCAGCTACTTTAATTTTTTGGAGAAAATTCATGACCTTTATTTGATTCTGGTGGCGTGCTGACTGTCTTGAAAATCTATTAATTTTTAAACCTGTTGGAAAAATGTGTTAATTTTCAAGCCTGTCTTTGAAATGTGTTAAATTGGAACCTGTCATGGAAAAGTGATAACTTTGGAAACTCTTATTAAATTTGGTAGTTATGGAAATTGTCATGAAAATGTGTTAATTTTGAAACCTGCCATGAAAATGAGTTAATTTTGGAAATTGCCACAAAAATGTGTTAATTTGGGAACATGTCTTGAAATTGTTAATTTTTGAAATGGTAAAGATGTATTAATATTAGAAATTGCCATGAAAATGTCTTAATGTTAGAAAAACTAAGAAAAACAAACAACTAATAACTGCCATGAATAGCACAACTAATTTTCCTGCTTGCAAATTTGTGTTGTTTTTACATGTAAGGTAATAACCTACGTGGGTTGCCATCGCTGTCAATCACACACGTCTGACCACAGTCCACCACAGGTGCTGGTGCCATAGCAAGCTGATATGTTGTCTGTGTAAAGAAGATTAAAACAGATTATAGAAAATAAAATAGTTTATAAGTAACTGGAAAATAAAATGGTATGCAAGTAACTGGAAAATAAAACAGTACGTAAGTAACTGGAAAATAAAACAGTATGTAGTAACTGGAAAATAAAATATTATGTAAGCAACTGGAAAATAAAATATATGTAAATAACTGGAAAATAAAATAGTGTATAAGTAACTGGAAAATAAATTGGTATGCAAGTAACTGGAAAATAAAACATTACGTAACTGGAAAATAAAATAGTATGGCAAGTAACTGGAAAATAAAATAGTATGTAAGTAACTGGAAAATAAAATAGTATGTAAATAACTGGAAATAAAATAGTATATAAGTAATTGGATAAAAGTATGTAAGCATATAAACAAAAATAAAGAACTCTTTTTCATGCCATTGAGGCGTCTTAGGATATGGTGCTAGTCCCATATTTGTAGACCATTCACCGCTGTTTGCGTGATGCCGGTATCATGCTGACTACCTTTACTTCCCAGGAGATTTCTTAGTACAATTTTAGGCTGGGTCGACTGGAGAGCCCAGGTCAGCGAAAGAAAAAGATCCCTGCCTTGAGGGGATTCGAATACATGACCACCGGGCCAACAGCAAGTATGTTAGCCTATTGTGCCACTGCAGCTGCGAAAATAGTTTGTGCTTGTGTTAACCCTACCAGACCTGAGGCCCTGAACCTAACTGTCCCTATTACCTGGGCTCCTGAGCATTAAATAGAAAAAACCAGCATGATATAGAAAAATGTTAGTTACATGCAAACAAGTGGTTAGAATAAGATGTAACTTGGAGACATTGTAGAAAATAGGTCTACCTTTCATCTAGCGCCAATATTCCACCTTTGTGTGCCAATCCAGTCTGAATAAACAAAGTATCGATCAGCTATTGGGCTGTGAAAATCTTAGACCTACTTCGCTTTCTTGTTGAAGTGCTTGGTTCATCAGCCTACGTTTCATTGGGAATTTACAGAAGTTTTTCGCGTTAAACCACACAAAGTCAATTCAAACCTATGGGGGAAGACATTTGCAATGGCTAACCATGAGGTTTGACCACGACTGGTTGGTTATTTTTAGTTTGTGACACTTTTTTTCACGTACTAGGCAAAATACCGAAAATTGGGTACAGCGGTATAGCGGCAGATTAGAAAATTACCGAAAAATTGGTTCAGCGGTCTGGTAGGGTTAAATTTTTGGCAATCTAAGTTTTAACACATTCTAGCAAGTATTGTATTTTCTAGTACACTCTGCTGCTCAGCTCAGCCTCATAATGGAAGTGTCCTTTGTCATTCCAGCCTCATAACTAATGTGTTGGTGAATGATATATTTACTGACTTACCCTCGTATGTGCTTGTGTTAAATGTCTAATAGATAAATTTAAGTATATTCTAACATTAGCAGCTGCAGCTCGGCCCAGCCTTATAAACAATGTATCAGTAAACAATCTTATGTAGAAGCTTATACAACAATAGTGAATGCATAGTGAGAACAAATGGAGGATACTCAGAACCCTAACCATAAGATCTGGAGCACGACAAGCTTGTGTCCTGTCCCCTCTCTTGTTCATAACATATACAGACAGCATATGTAAAGAAACCAGCCAAATAGAGACCGCAAGAGCACCGCATGATGGACAGAACACAGAAGAAGAACCAATGGCAAATTACACCATTAAAGGACTCTTATTTGCGGACGATCAAGCTCTAATAGCAAAATCAGAAGCAGAATTACAAGATCCCATTAATAGTCTAAACAAAGTGTGTATGGAACATAACATGAAAATTAGCACCAGTAAAACAGAGGTAATGACTATAACCAAAGAAGAAAAGACAACAGAGCTTCACCTACGAGTACACCCCCTGAAACAAGTAAAGAACTTCAAGTACTTAGGAAGTATAATATCATCAAATGGCAAATCAGAAGACAAAATTGAAAATTGATGCAATAAGGCAAACCAACTCATTGGACAAATGGCACCAATACTAAAGAACAAAAATGTATCAATAGTTACTAAGAAAGCACTCTACAACAATTTCTACCAACTCCATGCTACCAATGCCAAATCTGGACAATGACAGAAAAAGAGAAAATAAAAATCACAGCAACAGAAATGAGATTCCTGAGAAGAATACTCAATATATCAAAAATGAGAGAAAATCAGAAATGAAGAAATCAGGACTAAAGTGGGGGTTATAGCAGCCCTAGATTTTATTAAAAGGCAGCAAGTCAAATGGTTTGGCCATGTAACTAGGTTACCAACTAACAGTATAATACAAGCAATGATGTACAGACCAGATTGAAGCAGAGGAAGAGGCTGACTACGTAAATGATGGACAGAGGAAATAGCAGAGTCCATGGGAATCCCGATACATATAGCCCTAAGCGGGCACTCTCCTGCTGTTTATACTTCACCTCAACACCGCAAGGTACAAGAGGAACATGATGAGATGAGATCAGTAATTGTTACAGTTACTGACTTACCTTAGAATATTTTTCTTTTTTAGCATATCCTTTACAGGACTTAGCTGTCAACACCAGCATCTTTCAGCTGTATGTTGATCTCTTGGCAAGATTACACTCAGTAGTTTGTCATTGCTTTCTGAGCGGCCGGCTCACATACCCCGTAAGTTACTGATGCGATTCGAACCACTGCTGATTTGAACCGTCATCACGTTACCGACGAGAGTATACGAGATTACGGAGAAAAGTCATAACCTCTAAGCCACGAAGCCGGCATACCTTAGAATATGCTTGTGTTAAATGTTTGACAGTCTAAATTGTTATGGATTCTACCAAATTGTGTATTCTCTTGGCTGCAGCTCACCCCAGCCTGATAACTAATGTGTCAGTAAATGATGTATTTACTGACTTACCCTTGTATGTGCTTATGTAAATGTTTAACGGCCTAAACTGTCTTGCCCTCGCATATGTTAGTGTAAAGTGTCTGACAGTCTGGCAAATAATGTATTCTCTTGTATGCAACGCAGCCCAGCCACATAACCGATGTGTCAATGAATGTTACAACTACTGACTTACCTTTGTATGTGCTAATGTTAAATGTTTGACAGTCTAAACTTTGACATGTTCTAGCAAATAATGTATTCTCTTGTATGCAGCCACAGCTCGGCCCAACTTCAGAAATAATATATCAGTGAATGTTACATTTACTGTCAAGGATTGTGGTAACATACAAGCACTAGAAAATGGAATCAGGAAGATCATACTTATTTTAATCCAGAATCAAAATGACAAAAGATATAGAAGCTTATGCTTCGGAAATTGCCAGTCAAAAGTTACCACCAGCTTTCTCAGCATTTGTGGACCCAGCACGCGAAAGAAAAGGCAAGCAAGGGATACTGCCTTGACAACAATAACAGTAAATGATGTCGAGTAAGTCTACAGTAACGTTTGTGTTCTTTATAGCTTGAGAAAGACCAAAAAAAAAACAATATTGTTATAGGTGCTTTGATTGTTAAAATAATTATTTTACAAGAAGAGAATACTCAGAGTATGAATTGAGCAACATTATAAGTAGTTTAAAATTTTCACATTTTGTATACAGATTTGATAAAAGATTGCTATGTATAAGATTGTAAATGCTGCCATGTCCTAGGTAGATTTTATAGGTAATTTTATATTAATGGTTTGCCTTTGCTTTCTGAACTAGAATTCACCATGAAGTCTTAACTGACCGGTGAGTGGAATGGACCCACCACCCTGCTATCAATGCGCAGGAAGTTTAATGTGGGTCTATTAAACCTCTTGGCCACACTGGCCTTTATGTATAAGATTACATATGATAATACAGGGTGTTTGAAAACATTGCCGGTCCAAGTTTTGTATTTACCTATTATGTTGCATGAACTTTACAGAGGGTGAATACAAAGCTTGGACCAGCAATATTTTCAAACACTGCACAGTCATTAAAAATACCCCTATATTATGTCATCAGAACTCTTTCCAAAGCAATATTAGTGCTGGAACTATAACAGCACTTACAGTTGGATACAGATGGGAAATCAGAAAAATATGAGCACTATTAAAAAGTTTTTTTTTTAAAAGAACTGTTTACATACCGTAGTTAAAGTTTGTTGCATATCCTTTACAGGACATGGCAGCCAGCCCAGCATTTTTTAGCTGTTTGTGAATTCCTGGCAAGTTTACGTTCAGTAGTTTTCCATTGTTTTGTGAACGACCAGCACACATATCTTCTTTGCGTTCATCCGGAGTGATTTTTTCAGATGTGACAACAGTGTGTCTGGTTAGGCACCCTTGGGTCGAAACTCTTAGGCCAACACATCCGACTTTTTGCGTGCATTTTTGACCAGGTTAGCATTCCTGGGAGACTCTCACTTTTGTGGTACTGTCCACCTCCCAGCTGGTCAAGTTGGAACAGTTGAAGGCTGCACGGTCATCCCTCAAATGAAGGCAGGGACAGTCCATAGCATTTTCCGCCATCCTGGGTGGCTTCCATAATTGCAGAGCCAACACATAACGCTCTGGTGCTGGGCTCACCGAGGGAATCGTCACGTCCTGCTCATGGCTGCTTTAATTCCTCACTTCAATATATTGGGCATTTCGTTCGCCCCAGGCCGTTCCCGCACAAACCAGACAGGTCTGCAGACAGTATCCACTCAGCGAGTTTTCGGACATGTGCTTGTCGTTGCGCCCGTCAGAGCTGTTCCAGGCACGACAGACATTCGGAAAACTACCTGGTCAGAGCTGTTCTGAACAAGAGCGGCATTCGGAAACTAGGTAGTCAGAGCTGTTCCTAGCACGAAAGACATTCGGACGAGACGTTTCACTCGGACGTAAATGTGTAGTGCAAATTTTTAGTTTGCCACCCGTAGGACGGCACTTTCGACTTCAGCAGGCATTTTTTAATGAGGTTAACCTTCCTCGGGTTTCGAGGCATGTTAGACTTATTGTTGTGATGTCGCCCACATCTCAGCTGGTCAATATAGAACGATCATCGACATCACGGTTAACCCTCAAGGGAAGGCAGGGGCAGACCATGGGCCTATCCAAGGCTATCCAAGGAGGCTTCCATAATTGCAGAGCCGGCACATATTGCTCTGAGACTGGGCTCACCCAAGGAGTTGCGACGTCCTGCTCATGGCTGCTTTAGTTCCTCACTTCCATGTGTTGGGCATCTCGCTTGCCACTGGTCGCTCAAGCACACACCAGGAACAGTCAGACTGCGGGCGACATCCACTCGGTAAGCTTTTGCTTTTGCTTTTGATTTTGGACCACGCAATGGATTCACTAGCCGTGTGTTCCATTTTGTGTTATTTAGACGTTTTTTCACTTTTGTCTACACTCTGTGAGTTAGATACAGACAGTTTTCGTAGCCATTTCATTCGACTGGGACACTTTCTGCATTTTTATTCTCGCTCACGAGGTAGGCTACATGTGCTGCCGGCTCGGCACCTTACCTCCGTGCAGCAGTGAACGAGAAACAGGCCAGGCCCTCTCATCCGGGAATCCGTCATATCCCCCAGCTGAGAGCCTTCGAACAAGTATCAGAACTAGGCATGTAGCGTGCTCAGTATCCCACATCTATTTTTCGGTAGGTGGGTATTGGCCCGGCTCTCACGGGTTTGTGGCTTAGAGGCCTTTAGCCTAAACCCTCGACAGAGAGCCTTAGAGTATTGTCAGGACCAAGAGCTTCTGCCTTCATGTGCCTGATTTTTAAACTTTTGACTGCTATCCTCAGTCTACCTGCAAGCAGCAGGTTGTGTCTCTCTTAGTGTGGCCCCTAACTCATAAGCTGTCCGATATGTAGTTTTCACCCATCGGCAAGCACATGGGGTTGATGCGACACGCAAGCTCCCCCACCACGACAAGGTGGAGACATATCGGGGGAGACACATATCATTGTATGGAAACCAACACAAGGCATTCTGCTGCCACATTGGCTGTAGCTATGTTTCAAATGCGGGATTATGAATTGTGTCCGCAACCCCTTTACTACAAATTCAACATACCATAGATTAACTAAAAATAAACAGTTGTAGTTAGCGACCTTCACATACATAAAATGTTGCCACTGGCTACTCTAATGTTATCCGCAGTTCTGTTCTGACTAACAACGATGGTAATGTCACAAGGTCTGCTGCTGCAGTTATTGAAGAAGCATTTTATGATACAGAACCTGCACAGAATGACCTTGTAAGTATCAGCTGTTTTCATGTTTGTTAACTGGTTAAGTGTCACAGGATGATGAATGGTCTTAAGCAACTTCCTGAATGTGCCACAGGCTTACATATCGCCAAAATAGTGTCTCAATTAAAATATCAATACAGTAGTTTTCCCTAAGCAACCTGCTTTAATTTGATATATAATACAACATGAATGCTACCATATTAACAACTTTTAACTCAAAACTAACACACCCCTACTTCCCATTTTCTGTCATCCATTTTTATTTGGTCCGGAACTACTTTTTCTTTGGCACTGAATCAGTTAATCATGGGTCAAACAAAAGCAAGCAACATCATGTTTTTCTTCACTCAGATTAAAATCAAATAAGCATTCTTGTTTGACATTTTCTCTTGGATTTTGTTTTTGCTGACCCTCAAATATCCACATGATCACTGTCAGTGAAAAAACTGGCCCCCTTAAAGTCTTCCAAAGGATCATACAGTTTTACATTCATTGACAGGTTGAATTGAATAGTCCAGTTGTGCAGAATGAGGGACTTGGTAGTTAGAATTGGCACGATCAGACATAAGAGGCACTATTAGCCACCGGATGCTGATGCATATGTTGGGGGGAGGGGAAGGATCTGAGCAAGCATCTATGGACATGTCCGGAGTACAAGGATAATACCCAGATAACAAACTCACTGAATAGTCCATGGAGTGCTGCTCTTAGGTTTGGTAGTTCTGAACTGTTTTTGCTATTCAGTATTGAGACAAGTGACTATATAAGTGAAAAAAAGCTGTATGTTTCTGTGTTTGCTCATGCCAATTTTGCTAAAGAATATGGTGCCACCAAAGGCAGTGGTGCCACTGAAATCATAAGACCAGGACCAGGCCTCAGACTGGCCGAGACCTTGGAGCACCATACGTCGCTGCTGCCTGTCCACCCACAGACTGAATCTCTAGTCAGTTTCGTGTTCAAAGGATCGCAGAGCCTTTCTGTAGATGTGAAGTTGCAGAACCAGTCTTACACACATCACTGGGTTTTGACCTTGGAGAAGGAAAGGAGAGCTCTGCAACATAAACCCTGTGCAGGACATGATACGGCAGTACTGGGCTGGGGGGGGGGGGGGGGCATCTCTACATCAACCGACCTGATTCCAATAGATGCATACCCTTTCAGGGGTCAGACAACCTGAAATTCAGTACACTATAAGAATTTAAATAAAGTCTTCTAGAGGATTTTCAACCAACCAACAGAAGAAAATTGTATTTAGAGAATCATCAGCATTACCAATTAGCATGATTGTAATTGATGTATTACTGCTGATCATACATTCTTACCACTTGTAATGTTTATTGAGGTGTTAGAGTGACTAAGAGTTATGATGTTGTATGTCACAGTCAATCAATCAATCAGGTGTCGTCTCCGCAATGAAGGTTAGCTGCAATGAATCTCCAACATTGTCTCTCGCCTTGACTGTACATTCTGTCAAGCTGATGCTCGTCCATCTCTTGATGTTATCCTCCCACTTGTATCTTTGTGTACCTCTTGCTCGCTTGCCCTCAGCCTTGCCTTCCGGTATGGTTTTTATAAGAGTATCATGTCTTTTAACATGGCCAAAATATTTCACTTGTCTCCTCTTTACTTCTTTCATCAACTCTCTCTTTATTCCCAGTTTTTCTAGGACTTCTGCATTTGATTGTTTTTGTTTCCATGAAATACGACATATTCGGTATGTCACAGTATGTAAAGCTATTGTGATTACAGTAAGGGTTGTTTAAAGAAGTCTTCACCTGTTTCTTCTCTTCCTTCATTGACTTTAGTGAAGTGTTGGAGTGATGTAGTCTTTGCTTCATCTGCAGTGGATTCAGCTGATGTGTTTGATTCATGCACCAGACATGATTCACTAGTTGATAGTTTGTTATTGGCGAGGTCACTTGACGTTGATGCTGATGTGCTTCGCATGTTCTCGTCTATTTTGTCAGCAGTCATAGTATTCAACTTTGCCTTGACTTTCTTCTTCCTAGCATTATAAATGGCAGGTCTTTTAGCTGCGTTTTAGTGCGAGCCAGCCTCTGCACTTTCTCTAGGTGAGACTTGTTCCCGAAGATCATCTCAAATTGCTTTATAAATAAATTTCTTCATTAATTTAAACAAATAAACTATTATTATTGCTTTATTATTTAACATAGTAATGATTTTTTAACATGTTTTACATATTTTTTTTGCATATCCTATTTACAGGACATCACTGTCTACACCAGAGCATTTTACTGATGTAGTTGATGTCTTGGCAAGATTTACATTCAGTAGTTTTGTTTTACATATAGTTGTTAAAATTTCCAAACTGTAATTTCATTATCCTAAATAAGTTTTCATCAGAGCATCTAAAAGAAAGAAAATAAGTATAAATTTGTAGATAAATAAAACATTCTAGAACTCCAAGAATTACTTTGTGTGCACATTAATTGCGCATTTACATTTACACAAAGGTTTAATTGTTTATTCTAAGTATCTCGTACACTGAATTTAGGCCATCTCTCCCAGCTTAAGGTTCTGATTTGTGCAGAAGGAAAAATTCATTTGCAATTTATATGTGAGATTGTGAAACAATATTACAAATATATTACGAAACAATATTATGAAAATATATTATGTACCTGTGAAAAAATAAAGAAAGAGATTGTTTAAAAATAGTGGGTCCAGAATCTGTAATCTGTTTTAATCTTCTTTACACAGACAACATATCAGCTTGCTATGGCACCAGCACCTGTGGTGGACTGTGGTCAGACTTGTGTGATTGACAGCGATGGCAACCCACGTAGGTTATACCTTACATGTAAAAACAACACAAATTTGCAAGCAGGAAAATGAGTTGTGCTATTCATGGCAGTTATTAGTTGTTTGTTTTTCTTAGTTATTCTAACATTAAGACATTTTCATGGCAATTTGTAATATTAATACATCTTTACCATTTCAAAAAGTAACAATTTCAAGACATGTTCCCAAATTAACACATTTTTGTGGCAATTTCCAAAATTAAATCATTTTCATGGCAGGTTTCAAAATTAACACATTTTCATGACAATTTCCATAACTACCAAATTTAATAAGAGTTTCCAAAGTTATCACTTTTCCATGACAGGTTCCAATTTAACACATTGCAATGACAGGCTTGAAAATTAACACATTTTTCCAACAGGTTTAAAAATTAATAGATTTTCATGACAGTCAGCACGCCACCAGAATCAAATAAAGGTCATGAATTTTCTCCAAAAAATTAAAGTAGCTGGATCACCATGGGATTTGTCTAAAACAATGTGCTGAAACTAGATATAACCATAAAAGTAATAAATTGCCATGCAGGACCAATTTTTATGGAAAATATTGAGATAGCTCAAAACAGAAATTTCAACAGGCGGCTGGTCATAGATTTTCCCCAGTTGAGTTGAGTTGAGTTAAAAACTGACATCACTGCACTCAGGACATTCCCATACGTGCTCCGTCCCCTCGTTCAACAGCCAGCAAAGAGTCATACTACTAATCGTTCCCACCGCTATCTGATTAAAAGTTCTCCTAGTCTTCCCTCTCAGTTTTGAGATTCTTCCAGAACCCTTGACGATCCCACGCAATCTCATTCTTTCCACATATGGGTTCTAAATCTGTTCCTCCGCCTTCTCCACCTGGTCCCACAAGTGCACGACCACCTCCCCCTTGTCCATAAACAAAATACCACCAAGAGGTGCCCTCCATTCTAGCCTGTCAGCCTGTTCATTCCCTCGTACACCCGCATCGCCAGGGCAAAATATCCATACAATTCTCACAATCTGTGACCTCTGAGGCGACGAGAGCCATTCCCCAAAAAATTAAACTTGCTGAATCACCACGATTTTCCCCCCAAAATTAAATTTTATGGATCACTAGGAATTTAGTCTTAAACAATGTGCTGACACTAAATATGACCATGAAACCAATAAATTGCCATACAGGACCAATTTTTATGGGAAAAGTGAAATAACTCAAAATTGAGAAATTTCAACAGGTCATGGAATTTTTCCAGAAAATTAAAGTTGCTGGATCACTGGGAATGTAGTTTAAAACAATTGCTGACACTAGATATGACCATAAAAGTAATAAATTGCCAGACAGGACCAATTTTTTATGGAAATATTGAGATAACTCAAAATTGAGAAATTTCGATATACATGCATTTTTCTAAAAAAAAAAAAAGTTGCTCGATCAATAGGAAATTAGATGACTAGGAAATTAGTCTAAAACAATGTCCTGACACTAGATATGACCATAAAAATAATAATCTGCCCTATTGGAGCAATTTTGTTGGGAAAAATAAGATAGCTCAAAATTGAGAAAATTCAACATACGGCCGGTCATGGATTTTTGTCAAAAAATAAAATATGCTTGATGACTAGGAAATTAGTGTAAAAAAATGTCCTGACACTAGATATGACCATAAAAATAATAATCTGCCCTATTGGAGTAATTTTGTTGGGAAAAATAAGATAGCTCAAAATTGAGAAAATTCGACATACGGCCGATCATGGATTTTTCTCAAAAATAAAATATGCTGGATGACTAGGAAATTAGTCTAAAACAATGTCCTGACACTAGATATGACCATAAAAATAATAATCTGCCCTATTGGAGCAATTTTGTTGAGAAAAATAAGATAGCTCAAAATTGAGAAAATTCGACATACGGCCGATCATGGATATTTGTCAAAAAATAAAATATGCTGGATGACTAGGAAATTAGTCTAAAAAAATGTCCTGACACTAGATATGACCATAAAAATAATAATCTGCCCTATTGGAGCAATTTTGTTGAGAAAAATAAGATAGCTCAAAATTGAGGAATTTCGACATACGGCCGATCATGGATATTTGTCAAAAAATAAAAGTTGCTGGATGACTAGGAAATTAGTCTAAAACAATGTCCTGACACTAGATATGACCATAAAAATAATAATCTGCCCTATTGGAGCAATTTTGTTGAGAAAAATAAGATAGCTCAAAATTGAGGAATTTCGACATACGGCCGATCATGGATATTTGTCAAAAAATAAAAGTTGCTGGATGACTAGGAAATTAGTCTAAAACAATGTCCTGACACTAGATATGACCATAAAAATAATAATCTGCCCTATTGGAGCAATTTTGTTGAGAAAAATAAGATAGCTCAAAATTGAGGAATTTCGACATACGGCCGATCATGGATATTTGTCAAAAAATAAACGTTGCTGGATGACTAGGAAATTAGTCTAAAACAATGTCCTGACACTAGATATGACCATAAAAATAATAATCTGCCCTATTGGAGCAATTTTGTTGAGAAAAATAAGATAGCTCAAAATTGAGGAATTTCGACATACGGCCGATCATGGATATTTGTCAAAAAATAAAAGTTGCTGGATGACTAGGAAATTAGTCTAAAACAATGTCCTGACACTAGATATGACCATAAAAATAATAATCTGCCCTATTGGAGCAATTTTGTTGAGAAAAATAAGATAGCTCAAAATTGAGGAATTTCGACATACGGCCGATCATGGATATTTGTCAAAAAATAAACGTTGCTGGATGACTAGGAAATTAGTCTAAAACAATGTCCTGACACTAGATATGACCATAAAAATAATAATCTGCCCTATTGGAGCAATTTTGTTGAGAAAAATAAGATAGCTCAAAATTGAGGAATTTCGACATACGGCCGATCATGGATATTTGTCAAAAAATAAAAGTTGCTGGATGACTAGGAAATTAGTCTAAAACAATGTCCTGACACTAGATATGACCATAAAAATAATAATCTGCCCTATTGGAGCAATTTTGTTGAGAAAAATAAGATAGCTCAAAATTGAGGAATTTCGACATACGGCCGATCATGGATATTTGTCAAAAAATAAAAGTTGCTGGATGACTAGGAAATTAGTCTAAAACAATGTCCTGACACTAGATATGACCATAAAAATAATAATCTGCCCTATTGGAGCAATTTTGTTGAGAAAAATAAGATAGCTCAAAATTGAGGAATTTCGACATACGGCCGATCATGGATATTTGTCAAAAAATAAAAGTTGCTGGATGACTAGGAAATTAGTCTAAAACAATGTCCTGACACTAGATATGACCATAAAAATAATAATCTGCCCTATTGGAGCAATTTTGTTGAGAAAAATAAGATAGCTCAAAATTGAGGAATTTCGACATACGGCCGATCATGGATATTTGTCAAAAAATAAAAGTTGCTGGATGACTAGGAAATTAGTCTAAAACAATGTCCTGACACTAGATATGACCATAAAAAATTGAGCTATCTTATTTTTCTCAACAAAATTGCTCCAATAGGGCAGATTATTAAAGATCATGGATATTTGTCAAAAAATAAAAGTTGCTGGATGACTAGGAAATTAGTCTAAAACAATGTCCTGACACTAGATATGACCATAAAAATAATTTTTTTTAAAAAATTTCCAAAAAAAAAAAAATAAATTGGGTTTTTTAAAAAAAAAAGGTGGTAAAAAAATTTAAAAAGGGGGGCCCCTTTTTTTTTAAAAAAAAAAATTTTTAAAAAAAAAATTTAAAAAAAAAGGAAAAAAAATTTAAAAAAAATTGGGTTTTTAAAAAAAAAAAAAAAAAAAATTTAAAAAGGCCCAAAATTTTTTTTTAAAAAAAAAACTGGGAATTGGGAAAAATTTTTAAAAAATTTCCCCCAAAAAAAAAAAAAATCCCTTTTTTGGGAAAAAAAAGGGGAAAAAAAAAAAAAGGGAAAAAAACCCCCCCAAAAAATTTTTAAAAAAAAATTCCCATTAAAAAAAATTTTAAAAAAAAAGGAAAAAAAGGGGGAAAAAAAAACCCTTTTTTGGGAAAAATTTTTTTAAAAAAAAAAAATTGGGGGAAAAAAAAAAGGCCTTTAAAAAAAAAAAAATTTCCCATTAAAAAAAAATTTAAAAAAAAAGGGAAAAAGGGTTTAAAAAGGGTTTTTTTTTAAAAAAAAAATTTTTGGGGAAAAAAAGAAAAAATTTTAAAAAAAATTTCCAAAAATAAAATTTTTTTTGGGGAAAAAAAAATAAAAAAAAATTTTTTCCCCTTTTGGAAAATTTTAAAAAAAAATTTTTTAAAAAATTTTTAAAAAAATTTTAAAAAAAAGGTTTAAAAAAAAATTTTTTTTTAAATTTTTAAAAAAAAAAAAAATTAAAAAAATTTTTTTAAAAAAAAAATAAAATTTTTTAAAAAGGGAAAAAATTTTAAAAAAAAACCAAAAAAAAATTTTTAAAAATTTTTAAAAAAAAAAAAAATTAAAAAAATTTTTTTAAAAAAAAAATAAAATTGGGAAAACAAAAATTTTTAAAAAAATTTTAAAAAAAACCAAAAAAAAATTTTTAAAAAATTTTTTAAAAAAAAAAAAAAAAACCCCCCGGGTTTTTGGGGAAAAATTTTAAAAAAAAATTTGGGGGGGAAAAAAAAAAATTTTTAAAAAAAAGGTTTAAAAAAAAATTTTTTTTTCAATTTTTTAAAAAAAAAGAAAAAAAAAAACCCCCCGGGGAAAAAAAATTTTAAAAAAAAAAAATTTTGGGAAAAAAAAAAAAAAAAAAGTTTTAAAAAAAAAAATTTCCCCAAAAAATTTTTTAAAAAAAAATAAAAAAAAATTTTTTCCCTTTTTTTAAAAAAAAAATAAAATTGGGAAAACAAAAATTTTTAAAAAAATTTTAAAAAAAAGGTTTAAAAAAAAATTTTTTTTTAAAAAATTTTTTAAAAAAAAATAAAAAAAAGGGTTTAAAATTTTTTAAAAAAAAGAAAAAAAAATTTTTTAGGGGGAAAAAAAAAAAAAAATTTTTAAAAAAAAATTGCCCAAAAAATTTTTAAAAAAAAAAAAAAAAATTGGAAAAAAAGGGAAAAAAGGGGAAAAAAAAAAAAAAAAGGGGTTTAAAAAATTTTAAAAAAACCAAAAAAAAAATTCCAAAAATAAAATTTCCCCAAAAATTTTTAAAAAAAAAAAAAAAAATTGGGTTTGGGAAAGGGGGAAAAATTTAAAAAAAAAAATTTTTTTTTTTCAAAAAAACCAAAAAAAAATTCCAAAAATAAAATTTCCCCAAAAAATTTTTTAAAAAAAAATAAAAAAAAGGGTTTAAAATTTTTTTAAAATTTTAAAAAAAAAAGGGGTTTAAAGGGTTTTAAAAAAAAAAATTTTTTAAAAAAAAAAAAAAAGGGGGGGGGAAAAAAAAAAAAAAAATTTAAAAAGGGAAAAGGGAAAAAAATTTTTTAAAAAAAAAAAATTTGGGAAAAAAAAAGGTTTTTTTTAAAAAAAAAAAAAGGGGGGAAAAAAAATTTTCTTAAAAAAAAATTTTTAAAAAAAAAAAAAATTTAAAAAGGGAAAAGGGGAAAAAAATTTTTTAAAAAAAAAAAATTTGGGAAAAAGGGGGGAAATTTTAAAAAAAAAAAAGGGGGAAAAAAAAAAAAAGGGGGTTTTTAAAAAAAAATAAAATTTTTTTTAAAATTTTTTAAAAAAAAATTTTTAAAAAAAAACCCGGGGGTTTTTTTTAAAAAAAAAGGCCCGGGTTTAAAAAAAAAAAAAAAATTTTTTCCAATTTTTAAAAAAAAAAAACTTTTGGGGGGTTTTTTAAAAAAAAATTTTTAAAAAAAAAAAAAAAGGGGGTTAAAAAATTTTAAAAAAAAGGCCCGGGTTTAAAAAAAAAAAAAAAATTTTTTCCTTTTTAAAAAAAAATAATTTTTGGGGTTTGAAAAAAAATTTAAAAATTTTAAAAAAAAAGGGGATAAAAATTTTAAAAAAAAATTCCCGGGAAAAAAAAAAAAAAATTTTTTAAAAAAATTTTTTTAAAAAAAAACCCCCGGGTTTTTTTAAAAAAAGGGTATTTAAAAAAAAATTTTTTAAAAACCCAAAAATTTTAAAAAAAAAAATGACCAAAAAATTTTTTCCCCTTTGGGTTTTTTTGGGAAAAAAAAAAAAAAAAACCCCCCCTTTTGGGGAAAAAAATTTTTTAAAAAAAAAAATTTAAAGGGTTTTAAAAAAAAAAAATTTTTTAAAAAAAAAAAAAAAGGGGGGTTTTTAAAAAATAAAAAATTAAAAAAAATTTGGGAAAAAAAAATTTCCAAAAAAAAAAGGTTTTAAAGGGAAAAAAAAAAAAAAAATTTTTTAAAAAAAAAAAAAAAGGGGGGGGGAAAAAAAAAAAAAAAATTTTTAAAAAAAAGGGAAAAAAATTTTTTAAAAAAAAAAAATTTGGGAAAAAAAAGGTTTTTTTAAAAAAAAAAAAAATTTTAAAAAAAAAATTTTAAAAACCCCTTTTTTTTAAAAAAAAAAAAAATTTTAAAATTTCCCCCGGGGGGGAAAAAAAAAAAAAAAGGGGTTTAAAAAATTTTTAAAAAAAAAATCCAAAAAAAATTTTTAAAAAAAAATTGCCCAAAAAATTTTTTAAAAAAAAAAAAAAAAATTGGGTTTGGGAAAGGGGGAAAAATTTGAAAAAAAAGGGTTTTTAAAAAATTTTTAAAAATTTTTTTAAAAAAAATTTAAAAAAAAAATTTTAAAAAAATTTTTTTTTAAAAAAAAAAAAATTTTAAAATTTCCCCCCAAAAAAAAAAAAAAAAAAATTTTTTAGGGGGAAAAAAAAATCCAAAAAAAATTTTTAAAAAAAAATTGCCCAAAAAATTTTTTAAAAAAAAAAAAAAAAATTGGGTTTGGGGAAAAAAAAAATTTTTAAAAAAAAAAGGGGGCCCAAAAAAAAAAATTTTTCCAAAAAAGTTTTAAAAAAAAAATTTTAAAAACCCCTTTTTTTTAAAAAAAAAAAAAATTTTAAAATTTTAAAAGGGGGAAAAATTTGAAAAAAAAAGGGGTTTAAAAAATTTTTAAAAAAACCAAAAAAAAAAATTCCAAAAATAAAATTTCCCCAAAAAATTTTTTAAAAAAAAATAAAAAAAAGGGTTTTCCCCAAAAGGAAAAAAAAAATAAAATTTGGGGGGGAAAAAAAAAAATTTTTAAAAAAAAGGTTTAAAAAAAAATTTTTTTTCAATTTTTTAAAAAAAAGAAAAAAATAAAATTTTTAAAAGGGCCCATTAAAAAAAAAAAAAAAAGGTTTAAAAGGGTTTTAAAAATTTTAAAAAAAAATTTTAAAAAAAAAATTTTTTTGGGCCCTTTTTAAAAAAATAAAAAATTAAAAAAAATTTTAAAAAAAATTTTTTAAAAAAAAAAATTTTGGGAAAAAAATTTTGGGTTTTTTTAAAAAAAAAAATAAGGAAAAAATTTAAAAATTTTTTAAAAAAGATAACCTTAAAAAAAAAAAAATTTTTTTTTTTTTTGGAAAAAAAAAACCAAAAAAATTTTTTTTTTCCCGGGGAAAAAATTTTTTAAAAAAAAATTTTAAAAAAGGGGTTTTAAAATTTTTAAAAAAAAAAAAAAAATTTCCCATTTTAAAAAAATTTTTGGAAAAAAAAAAAAAATTTTTAAAATTTAAATTTTTTTTAAAAAAAAAAATAAAATTTTTGGGGGAAAAAAAAAAAAAAATTTCCCCTTTAAAAATTTTTTAAAAAAAATTTGGTACTTAAATTTTTTTAAAAAATTTTTCCCAAAATTTTAAATTTTAAAAAAAAAAATAAATTTTTTAAAAAAAAAAATTTTAAAAATTTTTTTTTGGGGAAAAAAAAAAAAAAAAATTTCCCCCCCGGGGGTTTTTTTGGGGAAAAAAAAAACCAAAATGGGAATTTCCTTTTTAAAAAAAAATTTTTAAAAAATTTTTTTTTGGGGAAAAAAAGGAAAAAAAAAAAAAATAAAAAAAAATTTTTGGGAAAAAAAAAATTTTTAAAAAAATAAAAAAAATTTAAAGGCCCCCAAAAAAAAAAAAAAAAAGGGGGGGGAAAAAAAAAAAAATTTAAAAAAAAAAAAAATTTTTGGGAAAAAGGGGGAAAAAAAAAAAAAAAAAATTGGGAAAAGGCCCCGGGGAAAATTTTTAAAAAAAAAAAAAGGGGGAGGGGGTTTTTTTCAAAACCCCTTTAAAAAAATTAAAAAAAAAATTTTTTTTTTTTTAAAAAAAAAAAATTAAAAAAAAAAAATTTTTAAAAAAAAAATTTGGGGGGAAATTTTAAAAAAACCCCCCAAAAAAAAAAAAATCTGCCCGGGTTTTTTGGGGGGGAAAAAAAACCAAAAAGGGAAAAAAAAAAAAAAATTTTTTTTTAAAAAAAAAAATTTTTACCTTTTTTCCAAAAATTTTTCCCCTTTCCAAAAAATTTTTTTTTTTTAAAAAAAAAATTTTTAAAAAAAAAATTAAAAAAGGGAAAAAAAAGGGGGGAAAAATTTTTTTTAAAAAAAAAAAATTCCCGGGAAAAAAAAAAAAAAAATTCCCCCAAAAAATTTTTAAAAAAAAAATTCCCAAAAGGGTTTTTTAAAAAAGAAAAATTTTTTTTAAAAAAAAAAAACCCCCAAAAATTTTTTTTAAAAAAAAAAATTCCCCCCAAAAAAATTTTTTAAAAAATTTCCCCCCCGGGGGTTTTTTTTAAAAAAAAAAAAAAAAATTTTAAAAAAAATAAAATTTTTTTAAAAAAAAATTTTAAAGGGTTTTTTAAAAAAAAAACCCGGGGTTTTTTTTTTAAAAAAAAAAAAAAAAAATTTTAATAATCTGCCCTATTGGAGCAATTTTGTTGAGAAAAATAAGATAGCTCAAAATTGAGGAATTTCGACATACGGCCGATCATGGATATTTGTCAAAAAATAAACGTTGCTGGATGACTAGGAAATTAGTCTAAAACAATGTCCTGACACTAGATATGACCATAAAAATAATAATCTGCCCTATTGGAGCAATTTTGTTGAGAAAAATAAGATAGCTCAAAATTGAGGAATTTCGACATACGGCTGATCATGGATATTTGTCA
The DNA here is from genome assembly GCA_014155875.1 of Cepaea nemoralis. Taxonomy (NCBI): domain Eukaryota; kingdom Metazoa; phylum Mollusca; class Gastropoda; order Stylommatophora; family Helicidae; genus Cepaea; species Cepaea nemoralis. Next base: position 57,163 of record JACEFZ010002248.1, read on the forward strand.
AAAAATAAAAGTTGCTGGATGACTAGGAAGTTAGTCTAAAACAATGTCCTGACACTAGATATGACCATAAAAATAATAATCTGCCCTGTTGGAGCAATTTTGTTGGGAAAAATAAGATAGCTCAAAATTGAGAAATTAAACAAAATATCCTGGATGACTAGGAAATTAGTGTAAAACAATGTCCTGACACTAGTTAATAACCATAACAATTATAATCTCCCCTATTGGAGCAATTTTGTTGGGAAAAATAAGATAGCTCAAAATTGAGGAATTTCGACATACGATATGGATATTTGTCAAAAAATAAAATATGCTGGATGACTAGGAAATTAGTCTAAAACAATGTCCTGACACTAGATATGACCATAAAAATAATAATCTGCCCTATTGGAGCAATTTTGTTGAGAAAAATAAGATAGCTCAAAACTGAGAAATTTCGACATACGGCCAGTCATAGATTTTTCTAAAAAAAAAACAAAATATGCTGGATGACAAGGAAATTAGTCTAAAACAATGTCCTCACACTAGATATGACCATAAAAATAATAATCTGCCCTATTGGAGCAATTTTGTTGGGAAAAATTAGATAGCTCAAAATTGAGAAATTTTGACATACGGCCAGTCATGGATTTTTCTCAAAAACACAAATTATGCTGGATGACTAGGAAATTAGTCTAAAACAATGTGCCCTATTGGAGCAATTTGGTTGCGAAAAATAAGATAGCTCAAAATTGAGCACTAGATATAACCATAATGTAATAAACAGCCATACAGAACCAATTTTTATGGAAAATTTAGATAGCTCAAGCTTGAGAAATTTCAACAAACAGGTCATGGATTTTTTCCAGGAAATTTAAGTTGCTAGATCACTAGGAAATTATTCTGAAACAATGTGCTGACACTCGATATGACCATAAAAGTAATAAACTGCCATACTGGACTAATTTTTATGGAAAAATTGAGATAGCTCAAAACTGAGAAATTTCTTCAGGCGGCCGGTCATGTATTTTTTTCCCAGAAAATTAAAGTTCGTGGATCACTAGGAATTTAGTCTAGAAAAATGTGCTGACACTAGATATAACCATGAAAGTAATAAATTGCCATACTTGACAAATTTTTATGGAAAAACTTAGATAGTTCAAAAATGAGAAATTTCAACAGGCGGCCAGTCATAGATTTGTTCCACAAAATTAAAGTTGCTGGATCACTAGGAATTTAGTCTAAAACAATGTGCTGACACTAGATATGACCATAAAAGTAATAAACTGCCATACTGGACTAATTAATTTATGGCAATAAATTGCCATACAGGACCAATTTTTATGGGGGAAGTGAAACTCAAAATTGAGAAATTTCAACAAGGTGGCCTGCCTTGAAATTAGTATATAACAATGTCCTGCCACTAGATATAACCATAAATGTAATAAACTGCCATACAGAACCAATTTTTATGGAAAATTTAGATAGCTCAAACTTTAGAAATTTCAACAGGTCATGGATTTTTTCCAGAAAATTAAAGTTGCTGGATCGCTAGGAATGTAATCTAAAACAATGTGCTGACACTAGATATGACCATGAAAGCAATAAATCTCCATACAGGACCAATTTTTATGGTTAAAGTGAAATAACTCAAAATTGATAAATTTCAACAGGCGGCCGGCCGATCATGGATTTTTCCCAAACAAATAAAGTTGCTGGATCACTAGGAAATTAGTCTAAAACAATGTGCTGACACTAGATATAACCACGAAAGTAATAAAATGATGATATGTTGGGAATGCAGAAAAGCAGGTGTTATATAGCATAATACTTACAAAATATAATGTTATATTACTGTGTTTTGACTCAGACATTACTTACAAATGTCTATTAAATATTGATAACATGTTAGCAGTTTATGTTTTTATCAGAAATATGAAGGTTGTCATAGATAATTCCAGTCTTGTAATCATATTTTGTTGTTGTTATAATCATTGATTGAATGCATGCTTTATTGATAACCTAATCAGTATGGAAGTGAATCATAGACCATTAGAAGTATATTCTCCATCCCTTTCTTATGTGCATGGATTATAAAAATAATTATTTTACATTTTGTTTCAGTCTTTTTTTAAATATCCATATCTCATTCTGCCTTTCCATATTTTTAATTTCCGAAACTTATAAATTTGTTTATATTATTTCTTCAAACATATAGATTACTTTTTTTTTCATTGTAATAATAAATATTTTTTTAATTGCTTTTGCTCATTATAGAGACTTTGATTGAAATGTTCGCTTGTATCTGAGTGTGTTTTTCCTTTTGTCGAGCTTCTCAATTATATTTTGAGCATGCTAAGGAAGATTGAAAAGTATGCATAAAATTTGGTGGAACTGCGGTAAAGCTGTGAAAGTTTAAACAATATAAAATGACACAAAGTAGTGCAGCTTTACATAACAGAGTTACGACACATACAGAACGTTGCGGCGGTTAGCCTTCATCAGCAAACAAACACATTCACAAACACAACATACAGTCAAGGAGAACTCCTGTGACTACATTAGAAGGTGATGACAGGACGAGAGGAACAAATGCATGGAAAAATGGAAGCAATGAAGAGAAAATGAGAATTGACAAAATGTTAATTGAAAAGAATGTTAGTCGAAGAAAATGTTTAATAGAAAAACTGTTTATAGAGAAAAAAAAAACTGTATACTCACCTCACGTACGGACCTGTAAATTTACAGGTCCGTACGTGAGGTGAGTATACAGTTTTTTTTTCCCCTCTATAAACAGTTTTTCTATTAAACATTTTCTTCGACTAACATTCTTTTCAATTAACATTTTGTCAATTCTCATTTTCTCTTCATTGCTTCCATTTTTCCATGCATTTGTTCCTCTCGTCCTGTCATCACCTTCTAATGTAGTCACAGGAGTTCTCCTTGACTGTATGTTGTGTTTGTGAATGTGTTTGTTTGCTGATGAAGGCTAACCGCCGCAACGTTCTGTATGTGTCGTAACTCTGTTATGTAAAGCTGCACTACTTTGTGTCATTTTATATTGTTTAAGGAAGATTGAGAAGGGCTGGGCCAGATAGTAATAGCTCGAATCTCTGAAGAGGTCAGGACTAACTAATATCTGTTTCATTTGTGTGCCAGATCATGCGACTGTGAGAGGAAATGAATAGAAATGAGGCTTGTGAGCTTAGCTGTTGTAGGGAGCGGACAAGCAGTGGACCAGACAAACATGCTAAATGCCCTCAGGGAGGCATGACAAGTAAATTGCTCAAGTGATGGATGTGATTCTGCAACTTTGACTATACTGTAAGAACAGCAAGTTAAACTGGGTCAAGCTCAACTAGTGCCTGCAGGAAGCCAAAGAAAAGGTCAACCAATACAGAACTGGTGTCTTCAGTCACTTCACACTGAGGGAGATACAATAGGAGGAGAGGATCTGAACACCTATGAACTGATAGTTTGATAGAAATTGAGGGTGATCTGTTAACTAACTAACTAACTAACTAATCTTGTGTTCATTTATTTTCCATTAATTTTTGGCAGAATATTGTAAGCCTGGGCAGTTTACCGGAACCAATAAATGTGAACTTTGTGCTAGAGGTAGTTACTCAACTTCCCCTGTCAGTAAAAACTGTGACCCATGTCCTGATGGGCAGACTACAAAAGGGAATGGTGCAGAAAGCGAGTCTCTCTGTGATGGTGAGCATTGCTTATCAAGTTTTTAAGTCAGTGTTTGTCATCATCATCAATGTATGCCTTGCTGATAGTGATAAGCGTAGGCTGTCATGGTATGCCATCTCACATGGTCACTGGAGATTTAGATCAGGTCTGTTTTTGTACCAATTATGCCATGTGGCCAGGTCATCCAGTGTTTTCTAACTTTGCCTCCCCCTTGCTCTTTTCCCATCAATTATGTCAGGTGTCACTAAGTTTTCATATTCCACTCAGTGGGTGATGTGGTCAGTATCACACTGTACCACCTTTACTTCTCAAGACTTTTCTTGGTACTCATCTTAGGCTGGGTCGACCTGGGAACCCAGGTCAGTTTTAAGAATTCTAATCCACACTGGTGCCAATCAAACCCATGACTATAATTCTGTGTTAAATAATAACCCAGAGAGAGAACAAGACTGATAATGACAGTAAACAGATTCAGTGCCAAACCAAAAGTACATTTGGACCTCATAAAAATGGATGGCAAAAAATGGCAACTAGGGGTGTCACAGTTATGACTTAAAAGTTGTTAATATGGTAGCAGATGTGTTGTATTATATATCAAATTTATGGGGTTTGCATAAGGAAAACTACGGTAAGGTAGCATAAGGATGCATTAGGAACACTACTCTATTCTGCCCATGGCAGAATCGGGACGTCGCGTAAGATGATTAATAATCCCATGGCACTTAATCAGACAGAGACAGTAATAACAACATGTTATCTTGTCTGCTAAGGCAGAGACAAACATGCAGGTAGTAATGTTGGAAAATATCTACATCTAAATGTGATCATTGCTGTACCTATAGACCTTGTTTGTGCACTTCACTTGCATATCATGTTCTTCTGCTTGCTAGGCAAACAGTAACACAAAGATTACTGTTTCATTACTGTGTGCATTTTACTTGCATATCATGTTCTTCTGCTTGCTAGGCAAACAGTAACACAAAGATTACTTTTTCATTACTGTGTGCATTTTACTTGCATATCATGTTCTTCTGCCTGCTAGGCAAACAGTAACACCAAGATCCCCTTTTCACAACTTTGTGCTTTTTGAGAATATGGTGCTAGCCCTATATTTTTACAGATCCATCGGCACAGTTTTGTCATGTCTGGCAAGCAAGTATACTTATAGGCATATATACAAAATTTAGTTGCATATCCTTTACAGGACGTCACAGCATTTTTTGGCTGTTAATGCTTGGCCAAATTTCTCTCAGTATCTTGCCATTGCTGTCTAAATGACCTGCACTCATACCATTCTATGAAAACCAACACAAGGCAGTCTCCTGCCAAATCACCCACAGCTGTGTTTCAAATGCGAGATTACGAATTGTGTCCGTAACCCCCTTCGCAACAGAGCTGGTATATTTGCAAAGCAGACCTGTTTATATTGTGTTGTTTAGAGGTTTGTTGTATTTGTTTTATGTTTTCAGGTAAATGTGCCTTCGACCCTACCTATTGTGGCCAAGGTGTTTGCATAAAACTTGAAGGGAAACATTTCTGTGACTGCCCATCAGGACAATTTGGACCTGCATGTGAGCAGCGAGAAGAAGCTGGTGGGTTGTTTGCCACTGAAACATAACTCTCTGTGCAAAAAGTGTTTGAGTTGACATGGTTATATAAATGTTATTTAAACTTAATAAACGATAGAGGGCGCATTTGTGTATTTGTTAGGAGGCTGTTGTCACATTTCTTAATGAATGTGTGTATACATGTTTGACAGACAATTGTCTAGGTTAGGTATTAAAACAAAATACGATTACAGCTAATCAAAAACTAGATTAGAAGAACAGTTAACAAAGACGAAAGGTTAAAAGTTAAGGTCAGCACAATTGCATGACAGCAAGCCACTGGGGAAACACTGGGAAACTGCCGCTGAAAGAGAGCCCGATAAAAGATGTTACTTCAGGATTAAGCTTTGAGAGAGATCAGACATATTTGATAGATACAGAAATAGTTGTAGTTAAATTGTATTTTGAACAATTAAGAGATAGGCATACTTGTAATGTTTAAAATGAGACAATCGACAAACAAGAAGGTCAGTTTATTCTTCATGGACAGCTTTAAACAATGAGTATAACGAGTGCTCTCTTGAGTCATTTGTTCGAGACAAGACAAATTATGACATTGCCATCTCCCCATTCTAGGGAGAACATTTTGTTTACTTAAGAAGGATTGGAAAATGTACAGGTATACAAGTATATTTACAAGTATGAGTGCTCTCTTGAGCCATTTTGTCTCATACAAGGAAAATTACTATAGTGCTGTCTCCCCATCTTAGGGAGAATAGTTAGTATACTTAAGAAGGATTGAAAAATATACAGATATGTCTTGTGATAGGCAGACATTGTCACCAATATAACATCTGTGTAGTAGTTGAAGTAGTGTCCCAGAGGAGCATCAAATCCCACCAGAGTCTGAGCCGTGTAGAAGACGGTGCTGTCTGCTCAAATAATTAAAGATACTACTCAGCAGGGCAATCTCGGCAAGATTGGTTGGTGGGCAACTCGACTACGGTCAGATATTATTCTGCATTAAGCTATTTCATTGTGTTACCGCTGGTGTTGAGTTATTCTTGAAGTTCTGCCATGACACCCTCACATCCACGATTGTCCCTGTTAGATGACTAAAATTAGCCATTGAGGTTCATGACAGATACGCTGATAATTTCATGAGCTCAGTTGGGCAAGAGTTTGATGCTTGTGTTAGTCATTCACTAAGAGAGGGAAAGACTGGCCACCTATTCCTCCATGCATTTAGGTCTACAAAAGGTGTGGGATTGAGCACATCACAAACGCATATCAGGTTCCAGCTAGGGGACCTCATTTTTTACCAGTTGTTTATAAAAGATCATCATCGGCAAGTGCCCTTCCTGCTGGCATAGGCGTTCATGGCTCTTCACAGATCTCGGTCTTTGGTGTTCCAGTCAACTCTGTTGATGATATTCCTCCATGCCACCGTCTCAAATCTTCCAGCATCATATCTCTTGGTCTGCCTCTGCCTCTCTTCCCCTTGATCTTTCCAGTTGTAAAGATGTTCTCCAATGCCTCTGTTCTAATCTCATGATCAAAGAAAACTGTTTATGTCTTTCTTATTGTTGTATACAGTATAATGTTTACAAAAGATGCATGATTTAATTGCATCAGTCTTAAATACTGAGTCAGTGTAAAAGATGCAGAACAAGAGCCTTGATTATGACAAACCAGGGCTGTGTTTTTTCAGCACTGTTGTGTGTGCATAAATCCTAGATAATAACAAAGACTGACTTCTGCAATACATCTTAAAAACAAACAGATATATATTGTGGCCTGTAAACCTCTGAATATCACCCATGTGACTATAAAAATATGACGCTGGTAACTTAGGTTCTGGAGATGTCCAGAAATCACACTGAATCCTAGACTGCAAAATCTAAACAGAGGGACTCGAGCTATGTTGATCAGCTGACCAGAAGTGGTGTAGTTAGTTAAGGGGACATAAATCGGGTTGGAGGAGGTCAGTTTATACAGGGAAGACCTGAGGTTGCATAAATGTTGAGTTGAGTTGAGTTAAGAACCGACATCACTGCACTCAGGGATTCCCATACGTGCTCCGTCCCCTCGTTCAACAGCCAACGAAGAGTCATACTACTAATCATTCCTACCGCTATCTGATTACAAGTTCTGGTCTTCCCTCTCAGTTTTGAGATTCTTCCAGAACCCCTGCCGATCCCCCGCAATCTCATTCTTTCCACATATGGGTTCTCAATCTGTTCCTCCGCCTTCTCCACCTGGTCCCACAAGCGCACGACCACCTCCCCCTTGTCCATAGGCAAAATACCACCAAGAGGTGCCTTCCCTGCTAGCCTATCAGCCTGTTCATTCCCTCGTACACCCGCATGGCCAGGGCAAAATATCCATACAATTCTCACGATCTGTGACCTCTGAAGCGACGAGAGCCATTCCACACGAAACATTCCTTTTTCCACCTTGCTAAGCATACTCTTTGAATCCGTAATGAATACAACGTGTGTTGCAGTAGTCTCCTCTAGCCACCGGAATGCCACTGTTACTGCCTCCACCTCCATTCTCATGCTGGAGGTCATAGTCTCATATGCCCGACTCTCCTTTTTCAAGACTCTCCCATTAGCCTTTGCAATAAAGCCCAAGCCACTACGTCTGTTTCTCACCACTGACCCGTCGGTGTAGATGACTATGTCACCTTGATGTGTGTTGCTCTGGATCAGCTGTTGCATTTCAAACTCAGTGCGGCCCGCTGCCCGTTCTCTGCACTCACGACCCAGCGTTATTATTACATTGTGCCAGTCCATCATGTCTTCCGGAACTTCAACCCACTCTCTTTCACGATTGATGGTCTCTAGATCACACACCTGACTTATAGAAAGTTCTGCCTGTGCCATCCAGGACCTGCTTCATCTTAGTCTGTGACCCTTAACCATATCCATTGCTGCATGCAGCGAGTGAACCCTGTCTGCGGCAACTCTCAGGTACCATTTGGCCTGAAGGACCCTATGCCTGTCCGTCATTGTTGGTAGCGCCAGGATATGCCTTATGCATATAATTGGTGTGTCCTTTGTGCACTCCAGGATTAACCGCATGGCAGCATTCTGTAAGCGCTCCAACCTTTCAAGCTGGCTCTTTGATACTGTCAGCAGCCCCAAACCATACTTAATGACAGAAATTATTAACTGCTGAAAGAGCCTGTACAGCATCCTCTGATCTACCCCGGTTGCTGCCATAGCCCTCAGTGCATTAAGTCCCCTACCAGCCTTCACCACCAAAGCCTCCACATGATCCTTAAAAGACAAACACCTATCAAAGGTGATACCCAAGTACTTCAATTTACTCTCTCGACTAAGAGGACCTCCATTCAACATAATACCTGGGACGTCTGCCTTGACGATCCGGTTGTCCAAGGAGTACCACACAACCGATGCCTTATCTGGGTTTATAATGGCCCCTGCGTCCCTGCACCACTCTGCCACCCCGTTTACCGCCACCTGTAAGTCTTTCGCCAAACTGGCCCTGTCTGTACACCAGCACATCATCTGCAAATGTCAAGATTCTACCCACACCTGGTGTCTCAATAGCTGCGATTTTGCTGGTGTAGACATTAAAGAGCACTGGGGACAAGGCAGATCCCTGCGGCAACCCAGGTGTAATAGTACAGGGGTCAGAAGTCCAGGAACCCATGCGCAGTGCAACCTTACGCTCATAAAGGACAGCCGCAACCCATCTAACAAGGCAAGGGCAGACCTCCATGTCCAACAGTGTGTGTATTAACCGATCATACCTAACCCTGTTATACGCATCCTCCAGGTCAAGAGCTACTGCTACTGTTTCCTTTTTATCCTAGAAGCCCTCATAGATATCAAATGCAAAAGTTTCAGCATTGGCCCAGGTGTCCTTTCCCGGCCGGTAGCTCCCGAGTCCTTGGGGAAGCAGATTCCGACTTTCCTAACGTACTACTATTTTTTCGAGGACTTTGCCATACGTGTTTTGCAGGGTTATGATTCGGTATCCATTAAGTCTGGAGTGATCCTTACCTGGCTTTGGGAGGGAGACCAGGTAGCTATGCAGTCAATCGTGGGGTATTTCCGCCGTATTGATGCTTAGGTTGAAACAAAGAGCCATCTCCTCCAAGTTCCCATCATTTATGTTCCTCATATGGGAGTACCTCACCCCATCCGGACCTGGCGCTGTATCTTTAGCCCGCTTCAGTACCCGTCTAATGTCCTCCACTTTAATCTCTCAGTCCTCCTTCCTAGTGACCCGTGACAAAGCTTCTATGACGCTATCTCTAATAGCCCTATCTTGCTGATCCATCTGTTTAAAAAATCATGCAAGAAAAGCCTCCCCTTTGTCCTTGTCAGGTGTCATAGGTCGGTTGTTATCATCATAAACAGTGCCATGTGTACCAGACATCATCTGTCTCTTCATCTACCGGTGCAGCCTCCAGAATTTTCCCAATGTCACATCCCCACCGACTTCATTGATAAACTGTTCCCACTTAATCCTCTTTGCCTCAGCTTCCTGGAGTTTAAAATCCTGCACCTTTACTTTTTTATACCTTTCAGCCTCTTCCAATTCTGTGTCAACTGAATTGGTTGCTCTCCGCCCTCTTTTCCCTCCATGAATTCTCGACCTCTGGTGTCCACCATGGTGGTTGGGTAAAGATTCTTGTTGGGTTAGATCTTCCCTGTGATCTGACGCCCCAAGAGCGAAGAGTGGTCGCGATCATAACTGAATGCCCTGCGAGCTCTTATAGCCCTAACTGTGCTGGACTTAGGTATCAGCACAGAACAGGGGAGGTTGTCACTTCCATGTTTTCCAAGGACGCTTCATTTTATATCTGATGCCGCCTCTTGGGATACAAGCGCCAGGTCGATGGCCGTGTCAGGGTCCCCCGGTCTCATTGCTAGCCTTGTGGGTGTCCCGTCATTTAGACAGACAACATCCGTCTCAAGCAAGGCCTCAGCAAGAGCAGTACCCTGTCTGTTCTCTCCCGACCTGTCCCATTCCTTGGCGCGGGCGTTGAAATCACCACATATCAGATACCTGGAACCTGGGGTGTCCACTAAACCTTTCAACCATTCCCAACTCTCTCTGCTTATGCAAGATTCCCCACTCACACACATATATATATATATATATATATATATATATATATATATATATATATATATATATATATATATATATATATATATATATATATATCAGGTTCCAGCTGTATCGCCCGATTTGTATCCACATTCCCTGCACCTCTTTACTCTCCTGACCCCACCCACTCATATCCAGTATTGAATGCTGTAAACCGTCCTTGACCACCAGAGCCTGCCCATGTCTTCCCTGCCCAGTTGGGTTGATGTAACATGTATAGCCAGGGCACTTAAAAGAGTTTGTATTCAGTTCTTGTAACATCAGGACATCAAAATCGTAGACCAGTTTCTCCAGTATTGGTCCTCGTTGCTTTGCACTACGGCAATTCCAATACCCAACCTGTACATTTTTGAGTCCCAAACGATCCGTTTTCCTTCTACCCCTTCTGGCTCCAGCCCTCTTCTTCCTTTTCCTTCCCCTTTCTCCCCTACCTCTTCTCCTCCACTTAATTCTCTCCCCACTAGCTGTTGTCAAAGGTATCGAGCACAAAGCATGTACACCGTTGCTTTGGCGATAATTCTTTGTATTATTCATAGTTGGTTAGATATGATGGCAGGATATAATCGGTCACCCTAGTAGAGCCTGCCTGCTAGGGAAGGGGCAGGGGATGTCCCTCAGGAGTCTACATGCCTGGCGCCGCCCCGCCCGCATACCAGATGTTCCACGTTCATGACCAGCTCACCCGTGGCCATTCAGTCCTCGGCACGTTGGTTCACCTTAACTTGGGGGTTTATAATCGGAGTTTTCCATCTCCTAGATTGGCCACTGTAATAGCTAACGGGCCCAATCTACCCGGGGGCAAGAGGTTCCAGCGCCTCATTCCTGGCAAACACAGTAGATACATTGATACGGGGAACAAAACCAATTTCATACAATATATAACAAATAGTATATACTACATAGAGGTTGCATGAAACTGTTAGACATTGAGGCTCTGTGGAAAGAGTGGCCCCAACTAAAAAATGAGGCGATTTTCTATAGCTTTATGATCTCTTTCATGAGATGTGTTAGATTTTATGACAATTATTTAAATATTAGACACATCGCAATGATTCATACTGTTGAAATGTGTAGATACTTGTTATTGGGCACCATAGTTAATGTCCAAAAGATGTTGCCTAAATACTCGGTATGATGTTGTTTGTGGAAAATTTTACTTGTACGAGAGAAAGAACTTGATGTTATATCCCACTTCCCCCATATACTGCCTAGCCTTCCCACAACTGGGTGAAAATGTGGGAAGAATTGTGCGCATGCTAACAACCCTCAAGTGTTGGAAAATATGGGAAGCTTGGTCCACATGCTAACAACCCCTCAAGTGTTGGAAAATATCAAGAGTAGGCCATATTTCCCACTTTCCTTGGTCACATTTTAAAATTAGACAGACTACCCACTTCAAAATATGTGCAACGTGTGTGATTCTGCTTTGTTGTTGTTGTTTGTGAATCCTCTGGAAGACTTCATGTCAACTCCAATGTCCAACAAGTCCACTGCTTGGTGATCAGGTTGAAAAGAACTTCCAGCTATCATAGTGAGGCTGCTATACAGACATTTCTCCTGACCTGATACCAAAGTACTATCTTCAATGAGATTGTATCATAGAGCTCTCTTTCCCCTGTTTGATCCCATAAACCAGTAGGTGTTCAAATACTGGAACTTCAAATCTGTAGGGAGGCATATTAGCATGTAAGTATATCATGATTCAGTTCAGCATATGAAAACTGGGAGGGATGAGGTCTGGGTTGGTAGTGTTTACTCCATGGGTTTTTTGGGTGATTCATTGTCAACAAACTCAGATCCAATGCCCAGATGGAGGTTCTGCTTATACACTGGATTTCTTACAGATTGCCAAAAGTAATATTTTCTCCTATTGGTTTTTAATTCTGGGTGCAGGTTGAGATCCTTTAACTTTGGAAGAATCTGCCAAGCGAGCAACCACTTGTCAGAAATTTACTAAATAGCTCCCGGGCAGCCAACCACTTTGTCAGAGGTGACTAAATATTACCCCAGATCCCAGAGAGAAAACTCGGGATAAATGTTTCTTTTATGTTGTTTTAAGAAACAGTCCCTACAAGAATTGGCTCATTGAAAAGACAGATGTAGCTGCTCTTGGTAACCCCAGGAGTGAGAAAGAGGAATTAAGATATGCAGGATAAGCTTGATACAATAAAGCTGCATAGACAAGGTACCTCTCTGATTTTTCTCCTCCTGGAAAAATATATGTGAACCCCCACTAACTGTTTTACAAATGTGTATACTCACTTAAGCTACACAAACATTTACATACAGTTAGAAATATGGAAGAACTATAAGGTTTAACAAACTACCAGTGTTTATTTACCATTCATGATAATTTAATAAAATGAGAGAAAATAATAATAAAGTAAATCAATGATGATGATTTTAGCTAATGGTGTTGATATGCTATGAGAGTTTGTTGTATGAACACATAGCAAGTATATCAAACAAATACTGGTCACATCTAAGTCTACGAAGACTGTCTTCGTAGACTTAGATGGATAGGACATGTTAGGAGGATGGATGATGGTAGAATACCAAAGGACATCTTTTTTGGTGAATTACAGATGGGTAGGAGATCTCAGGGTCGGCCTCTACTACGATACAAAGATGTGTGTAAGCGGGACATGATTGATACAGGCATTGATAATGCACATTGGGAGCAAGTCGCCGCTGAACGTGTTGCATGGAGGGCAACTATCAAAAATAGAATAAAGACAAAGGAGAAAATGATTGCAGATAAAGCACACACAGAGCGTGAGAGATGTAAGATGGTGGAAATGACCATGTTTTCACATGCATCTACTGTGGGCAAACATTTGCAGCAAGAATTGGCCTTACCAGCCACACTCGCCACCGCCATGGGTCGTAGTTATTAAGCCTCTTTGAAGCACAATGTACCAAACTATCGTCTGTCAAGACGGAAAGGTGCCAATGAGTACTGGTCACATAACTTGTATGATCCAGTTACGACGAATCAGATAAGCATCAGGCTCCCTGGTGAGACGCGTTACACTTTCAGCTTGTAGAGGATTCTCAATGGGTCCTAACATGAGGATCAGCCACTCCATTGTATGAGTGGGTTGCTGACTGTCCGTGGCTCCTTTGAGAGCTGGAATTGAAACAAACAGAGATGGGTAATACATAAGCTTATATATAATTCATAAACATATAGTTTGGAACATATATATATATATATATATATATATATATATATATATATATATATATATATATATATATATATATATATATATATATTCATCTACACAATGGAGTGTTTCTCATATAAGTTCACCTCACTCACTCTCTCCCGCTCTCTCTTTCACCCTGTCAGAAGAGCTTTAGATACACGTGCCTGTTGACCTTCCCTGCACCTGTCTGAAAAAATAAGTGTCTTAAGTCCTCTGTCTGTCCTCAATCAGACATCATCATGCAGACATGGTGAACTGGTGGCATTTCATGCTTCAAGTGGTTTCACATCAATCTTGGTAGGCATAAATAGACTGCACACCCTCAGGAATTTCTCCTAAGTTGTCAGTCTCCAATGTGTGTCAGCCTCCTGCAGGATAAATCTAAATATCTATCCTGTACAAATAAACAATGCTGTTTTGGAAGCTATGAACAGACTGCTTACCCTCAGGAATTTGTCCTAAGTTGTCAGTCTCCAATTTGTGTCGACTTCGTGCAGGCTGAATCTCCATGTCTATCATGTATATGAATAGTTCAAGCACTCATGTGGCTTAGATAATGTTGGATTTCTCCAAATTATCACATGCAACATAAAAAAAACAAGTTTCACAGTGAAACAGTAAATGCTAGAGCTGGAACAATAAATACAAAGAGAATCCACAAGCTTTAAATTTGGGAGAGGACACAGAAACAGAAAACTAAACAAGCCCTCAGAATATAAGACAAAAGGTAAACAAATTTTGGTATTACCTGAATTAATATCTGCTTGCGTCTGAATTTTTGTCGGCCATGCCGTAGTTTAAATACGGCTTTAGTTCAAAATGCTATTTTCATTTTCTTCCCTCCCCTTTTCACTTGGGATAATTACCTTTGTCCAGTCTTCTTTAACTCCTCCCCTTCTCTTACTATGGACTGTAGTTAAATCCTGTCAATTAATTTAACTGACTGTACGCCATGCGTCTTGAAAAATGCTTTCACCTACTTGCTCGTAGATCTGAGTGACATTAGGGCATACATTTGAACCTTCTGTCTACACCCGCACTGTCCATTTGCCAGCCTTTGGGCTTTGTATCTGCATGTAGTAAAAAGGTGTCAGGGCTCCTATCACAGTTGCTTGTTCACACATTATGCCCGGCTGACTGCCTTTTCTCCCAGTCTGGACTTTGGTGTTAATCTGTAGTTTTCAGCATAAAACAAAGTAGGAAAATAACACCTCTCTGTTCCATTTCTCTGTGGTAATTGCGATTTTCCAACCTTTGATAGATACTCGACTTTGCAATTTTGTGCCATAAACGATAAATGCTCTGCTGCGCAGTGACGTTTTATTGTTATATTTTTTCATCCCTTGTGGGTTTTTTATTTTGTTGTGGAATTGGAGATTTATTCTGGTGCTGCCGAGGTGTTTCGTTACACAGACACTAAAGAGTTTGTACACTGAGTAGATAACTTCAGATGATCTGGTACCAAAGTGCCATTTCCAATGACCTGTGTCATTGTGCTTGCTTTCCACTCTCCAATCTCAGAAACCAGTGGGGTGTGCAGGTAGTGTAACTTCACATCTGTGAAGAGGCATGTGAGGATTAACTAGGTCATAATTCAGCACTGCATAAACATGCATGGGTAAGGTTAGGCCTGGGTTGGTAATTTTCCTTCATGGGTTTTTGGTACTTTGTTGTCAATAGTCTCCAGGTCAATACACAGCGGAATCCTTAGAGATGCCACACAGTTATTCTTACAGATGCTACAGAGTTCATGCACTGAGAGATAACCTCCAAGTGAAACTTTAATGAGGACATGGAATAATTTAAGTGTGATCTAGGTGTTCTTCAATGTGATGCGGTCCACAGCTAGCCCCGCTGCATTTCTTGCTGTCAAAGATTTGTTTATTACAACCTACTTCTGTCTTTCTGTTGAAGTGTTTATTGTCTTCTAAACACCTTCTACCCATTTAGCTCCCCCAATCAGGGTAATGTGAAACCATGTCTGCATGTAGTGGATGGAGCTGGGGAGCATCTGACAGATAGTTGTTGATATGGTCTCAAGTTTCATTATTGCAGGCAGAGGATCTCTTTATAGAGACAATGGTCCTAACCAGTATGGTCACTGCCAAGAAGGAAAGCAATGGCAGGTTACTTTTTTAAAAGAAGCCTTGCATATTATGTATGTACACAATATATATGTTGTTTTATAAAACATTTATGGGAACAATGTAGAAGGATAGAAACAGCAATGAGAACTGGTTACTTGCATCAGAAGAAGACAGTCCACATTCTACGAGAACGTCATGAGAAGGGGTAAGCTGAAGGGGGGGAGACCAAGAGAGAAGACACTGGACAGTTTTGCATCATAGCATGGAGGAACATCAGTATCAGAAATGATTGGCAGCACACAAGACAGAAGGCTGTGGACAGACATGATCAGCAACACCACACAGCATGGACTATAGGAAAAAGAAACATTGGTACCTTTCTTCAGATTTTTCTTTGGAACCTTTTCCACATCTCGAGGCATTCAAGAGCCATTTCCACATTGATGGTTGATAAAATTAATCTCTGCCTTCACACTGCACTATTAAAGACTTCTTCCAAACCATCTCTTGATGTTGTCTACACATATGTAATGTCTTGATCATGCACACCTTCACTAAACTTTTCTCTCTTACTGTCCCTGAACAAAGAGCTATTTATTTTATGGCTGAAGTACTTAATCACGTACAGTAACATTTTCATCAGTCCTTATTGTTTAATACCTCTGTTTGTTTTCTTCTATGGCTAACTTGTTTATTTGATATCAGAGGACACCAACATGAAAGCAGTGGTGGGTGCTAGTGTTGGAGCTGGAGGCGTGCTGACGACCATCTTAGGTGTGGTTGGGTATATGGCCTATGCAAAGTAAGTGTTCATTTATTTTTATGACTATTAATCATACATTAAAATACTGAACGTAAACTTGCCAAGATATCAGCAACAGCAGTAAAATGCTGGTGTTGACAACGATGTCCTGTAAAAAGATATGCAAAAAAAAACGTACATTATGTTTCAGAAATGTATACAAGATGCCTCACAATGTAAAGCAAAGTAAATAAATGTTGCATATCCTTTTGCAGGATATTGTGATCATGTTGTATGTCCTTTTGCAGGATATTGTGATCATGTTGTATGTCCTTTTGCAGGATATTGTGATCATGTTGTATGTCCTTTTGCAGGATATTGTGATCATGTATGTCCTTTTGCAGGATATTGTGATCATGTTGTATGTCCTTTTGCAGGATATTGTGATCATGTTGTATGTCCTTTTGCAGGATATTGTGATCATGTTGTATGTCCTTTTGCAGGATATTGTGATCATGTTGTATGTCCTTTTGCAGGATATTGTGATCATGTTGTATGTCCTTTTGCAGGATATTGTGATCATGTTGTATGTCCTTTTGCAGGATATTGTGATCATGTTGTATGTCCTTTTGCAGGATATTGTGATCATGTTGTATGTCCTTTTGCAGGATATTGTGATCATGTTGTATGTCCTTTTGCAGGATATTGTGATCATGTTGTATGTCCTTTTGCAGGATATTGTGATCATGTTGTATATCCTTTTGCAGGATATTGTGATCATGTTGTATGTCCTTTTGCAGGATATTGTGATCATGTTGTATGTCCTTTTGCAGGATATTGTGATCATGTTGTATGTCCTTTTGCAGGATATTGTGATCATGTTGCATGTCCTTTTGCAGGATATTGTGATCATGTTGCATGTCCTTTTGCAGGATATTGTGATCATGTTGCATATCCTTTTGCAGGATATTGTGTTCATGTTGCATATCCTTTTGCAGGATATAGTGATCATGTTGCATGTCCTTTTGCAGGATATAGTGATCATGTTGCATGTCCTTTTGCAGGACATTGTCATCATGTTGTATGTCCTTTTGCAGGATATTGCAGTCAACCCCCAACCCCAGATCGATTTCCTAGACAATTTTACATTCAATAGTTGGCCATTGCTCCCTGAACAAAAAGTCAGTGTTGATGTCCAACTGCCCAGTGCAGGGAATTACCCCACTACCCCGCTGTCAGCGCACAGGATGTTTAAGTGCAGGCGCATTAAACTCTGCGGCCACATAAACCTTTGAAGTAAAGAAGGTTGTAACATTAAGTCAAGGAGCCATTTGCACGCCTTAGGGCACATCTGGCATGCCATGCTAGATCCATATTTCTATAGACAAACTGGCAAAATGGCGGCTCTTGGAAAAATGTCAGCCCTATGCTGAGAATGTACCCTGTTGTACCATATACCCTATTGTACCTCATACCCTGTTGTACTTGATGAGCCTGTAAACACTATAACCTCTCAACCACGACTCCTCAATCAATTTATTTAACAGAAGGCTGGCATTTGACATGTCCAGGTCTTCATGATGAGAGACCAGAATTTTGGCCAGTAACTTAAACAAACTTCCTTTGTTTTGTCCCAGTCATGATTTTTAAATATTCCTTTTGTAACCATGTATAATATTAATCTACCATTAGCTCTTAATGTTTGTTAAATAATTAGAATTTGAATAACGAAGGCACAAATACTAGGTTGCACAATTAATTGTCTGGCATATTTCAATGCATCTCAACAGGTGCATACTGCAGAATTCACACAACATAAACTAAAGCAACATAAATAAATCCTTCACGCTGAAATATACAACGCTCACTCTCACAATTGAAATTGCCTGTCATGGTCATTTTAATCGGACTATTATGTCTTTTTGCTTACACAAAGTTGACTTTGCTATATGAATAGCAATGGCCTTAGAAAATTTTAACATTTGTCAATTTTTGTGTGTTAAACAATACATGAAACACATTGTTTCTGTCAATCACATGAACTGTTTCCAAAAGATGCCATGTCAAATAGAAACAGAAATGTTTTGAGTATTGGTCTTTGCTCAGATTATATGAGTGCCAGTTATTTTAGTTATACTGTTTGGAACTTTCTGTCATCCATCTTCTCTCCCACTGCCATATACATGGTGTTTGTAAAGTATCACTACACTTTGTCTGTAGAACAGTTTTGAAAAATTACGTACATGACATCATAAAACAATCTGCTAAATATTCAATAAATTAGTTACAGTAGTCACTGCTATTGTAAACCCTGTTTTGGAAAAGCTGGAGAGTACCAATGAAGAATTCATTATAACTTATTGAACAAATTTCTAACCGTAATGCGATGAGGAGATTGTTTATCAGGAATTCTTGCTATAAATCTTTGAACAACCATCTGTGTGTATCGACCACCATTTTGAAACACTTGTTCAACCAAAAAGATTCCTTCTGTTAATAACACCTTTCTGTTTGAAGTGCAAAGAATTACTTCAGCAGACGACAATCATTCGCTACATATTGCTTCATGATGGACTGTGGAGCAAATTTTTTTATGATGCCATGTGCTTCATATTTCAAAATTGTTCTACATACAAAGTGTAGTGAGACTTTACAAACACCCTGTATATGAAAATATCCTAACAAAGAGATTCTCTCTATTCAGTATGACATTCTGCCAGTTTATTCCAGTCCTGATTGGTCTAGAAAAATATGTAATATGTCTTACAGTATAAAAACAAGCCCTTTACTGTTGTTTTTTTTTAAAACTTACTTTATAACTCACCCCTGGACAGGCACTGTAGTTAATTGATAGGAGCTTGTGCTGATGTCATGAGCATGGTTGAACCAGGGTTTGACACCTCGTCCATCAGCAACTAAAGTGAGGAAAAGACTGGCCACCCATTCCTCCCTGAATTCAAGCCTACAAAATGTGGGGGACCTATCACATCACAGACTCGTAGTGAGCTCCTGCTTCTATAGCTCACCCCTCTCTCGTGTACAATAGCTTCGTTAGAAAAATACATCACCTCTCTCTCATGTACAATAGCTTCATTAGAAAAATACATCACCTCTCTCTCATGTACAATAGCTTCATTAGAAAACTACTTCACCCCTGTCTCGTGTACAATAGCTTCATTAGAAAGCTACTTCACCCCTGTCTCATGTACAATAGCTTCATTAGAAAACTACTTCACCCCTGTCTCATGTACAATAGCTTCATTAGAAAACTACTTCACCCCTGTCTCATGTACAATAGCTTCATTAGAAAACTACTTCACCCCTGTCTCATGTACAATAGCTTCATTAGAAAACTACTTCAGCCCCGTCTCATGTACAATAGCTTCATTAGAAAACCACTTCACCCCCGTCTCATGTACAATAGCTTCATTAGAAAACCACTTCACCCCCGTCTCATGTACAATAGCTTCATTAGAAAACTACTTCACCCCTGTCTCATGTACAATAGCTTCATTAGAAAACTACTTCACCCCTGTCTCATGTATAATAGCTTCATTAGAAAACCACTTCACCCCTCTCTCATGTACAATAGCTTCATTAGAAGAAATAATTCACCTCTCTTATCATCACTATATCTGTCTGCAGTATCTGTACACAGTTCTGATATTTGGATGACTATTTGCAATAAAAAGATCAGGCAGTAAAATCGGTTAATATTCAGGCATCATGGTACAAATAATGTACACAGCCTATTTCTCATACATATAAATTGGGGAACCCTTTGAGACCACTAAGACAGTTCATAAATGAACACATATCTACTGTTTGGTGAGGCGCTGTCTTCATTTGGAGGTGACAGGTTCAAACCGTGGTTGGTTACTATAGCTTTCAATGTTTATGTTGTCTAGTGTGTCCTCTCCTCTCTAATTCTTTCCCCTATTTCTGTCAGCTCCAAATAATACATGTGTGTTTTTTATGAACAGCCTGTTTCTGTACTTCTCACTGTATAAAACTGACATTGAACAGCCTGTTTCTGTACTTCTCACTGTATAAAACTGACATGTTGACACTTGTTTTACTGTATATTTGTGCTTTCATTTCAGGAATCAAGCACTTAAAAAACTGGAAGAAGAAAAATTACACAATGAAAGCCAAGAGCCTAGTTCAGATGCTTCCTACAAATACCCAGTCTTTGCCCACCCCATGATTTTGGCTGATCCAACAATGTACAGCAGAGAAGTTATAGATATGTAAGTGTAAACAACTTCAGGATACCAGATCATTATTTATTTATTACCAGAAAAATAGATTTAAGGAGTTTGAAAATAGTGGCTACTTTATAAACTTCATGTTTGTTCATTTTTACTTTTAATTGTAATGTCAAAATGTAATTATAGTGATAACTTAAAATATTGAATAAAACTGATTGGGACTTGAATTTGAAAATAGTGGCTACTTTATAAACTTCATGTTTGTTCATTTTTACTTTTAATTGTAATGTAAAAATGTAATTATAGTGATAACTTAAAATATTGAATAAAACTGATTGAGACTTGAATTTGAAAATAGTGGCTACTTTATAAACTTCATGTTTGTTCATTTTTACTTTCAATTGTAATGTAAAAATGTAATTATAGTGATAACTTAAAATATTGAATAAAACTGATTGAGACTTGAATGTTGGCAACATTAGTGAAGCCTTTGCCAGCAGACATTATGAAGTATACAAGTTTGGGGGCTTTCTTTTGTGGTTAAGCATTGTATCTTTCTCTTGTTCTGAATTATTCTTTCAAGGGAAGTGTACCATGCCTAGTTATGCACTTATCCAACACAATGTTAATGAATTTGACTTCAGCATGGATTGTGTAAGACTTGCCTCCTTCAGGTAAATTCCACCCTGTTTGTCCTTGGGTATCTCCCACCTCCAATAAGTTTGTCATTGCAGTATCCTTTGTGAAATCAACTACAACGGGTGAATTTGTGTCATGCATAGCTTGCACATGGGACCTCCTGTTTGTCACCCTTATCCCAACAGGCTAGGTATCCATTCTCACTACCCAACAGATCAGGGAGACATGTGATTTCATTATATAACAAATGACATGTGTAAACATTGCTGAACCAGAGGCCAAAACTCAACAGCCATGCTGGTCTATAGGTCTGGTCTTTTTCATGTTCTTCTATAACATGTACATCAGTATCCCGGTCTTAGTGTGACTGTTTTAATGTTGCATCAAGGGTCCTAGTAGAGGGTGAGGTAGTCATGAGTAACTCACTGGCCACTTGAACTCTAAGTAAGCAAACTTGTTGACATCTTCCAAGGGAGATGGATCCACACATGGATGTCCTGAGTGCTGGGATGTTGATGTTGGATGATGATTTCTGACTGTTGCATGTTTCCTCTGCCATCTTTCCCCATCAGTGTATATTTATTTGTTGGGCACCATGTGTTGCCTCTGACAGTGGGAGACACCTACAAGTGTCACTGATCATCTACTGTCTGCCTCAAGCTGGGCAGCCCCCGGCCAATGGGTGCTGATCCGCCACAGCCTGCCTGCTTCAATGGGGGCTTGGGGCTAGGACAAAATCTGAATCGCAGGCTGTAAAACCAATGCACCAGGTATTACTAAAAAGAAAAATAGAAACCTCAAGCTACGGCTTGCAACCTGAAACGTAAGAACCATGTGTCCAGGATTTTCCACTGACCTGACGAATATTGAAAATGTGAGAAAAACGGCTGTGATTGATGCCAAACTCAATCGTCTTAACATTGATATTGCTGGCCTGCAGGAGACTCGCCTCGCTGAGGAAGGGTCACTCAGGGAAAACAATTATACCTTTTTTTGGAAGGGTAGAGAGTAGACCGAAAAAAGGCAACATGGTGTGGGCTTTGCAGTGAAGAATCATTGAAATCCCAGCTGGAGGTAATGGAAGACTTTTATCCCTGCGCTTGACAACCTCTTGTGGTTTTGCCACTATTATCACTGCATATGCACCAACATTCACTTCCCCTGATGATATGAAGGATTTGTAGATTCTGTGATCAAGGCAGTTCCAAAATCCAACTACATTTATATGCTCGGTGATTTCAATGCATGTGTGGGCAAATTTAAAACCAAAAACACTCTACAACGACAGAATCCTTATGAAAACTAGTACATAGATTAGAATTATCTAAACTGTTATCATTAATTCTGATTGCTATGCCAGCATTTGTAAGATGGTATGTTAGTTATAACTAGATGCTCTTGGATTACTAAAATGCAATACATTGTTAGATCATGCTGTTAAATTTGTATCTTTTCAGGGACCGGTAAAATACTTCAAGCCAAGGATACAGCAAGCAAAGGGACTTTCATTGTGTTCAGAAATCTGTAACATATACATAAAAGATAAGCACAAAACACTAGGGTCAAGGCTGTCCTCTTATGTAAATTGGAACATGAGTACAGTATACTTTACAACCTAAACAATTCAGATTTTCGGCGCAGAATGCTTAAAAAAAATAAACATGTTGAAACAGCATTACAATATACCTAATGGGAACAAATGGAAAGTACAAATATAAGAGATCAAGAAACGAGGGAGGAAATTGTTAGTGCTATATTGTGAACAGAAAAAATATTATTGAGATAATTCTAAGTCCTGGAATCTTTTTCCAGGACAAAAGGTGGAAAAAAAACAAACCAATATAGATAGAAAAAATTAACTACAAATAAGTACAGGACAGAATCAACAGAAGAATCTAATGTGCAGCAGAGCTGAATGTTTGATCTACAGAGTGTTGTCCACATGGTCATGTAAAACAGTTGATGAAACCATCACTGTGTAAGCTGTCTAAACAGCAGCATTGACATCTAATACTCTTTAAGTATAAAAACAATAATAGATTATAATAAATTATTACTTTTTTTGCTTTGTTGCTGTGCGAAAGTAGTTTTTAGAAATACTAAGAATTGACAATCAAATATTAGATACACATAATAATTACTGTTGTTTCTTTAAAATGTGTATCTGAGAAACATGTCGTGTATGACAAAGGTTATGTGATTTCTCTTGTCTGTACTTATTGAGAGTTCCACAGAATATTTATATCATGTAAGACATATTTCTGAACAAATAACAATACATTGTTACTACTGTTACTGTATCTTCTCAAGTTAAAATATATCTCATGAAAAATATATCACGTGAATTCATTTAATCATATTTAATCTCCTTTATTTGTGTTCATGTAACTTGAATGATAGAAATTGTGTATCTCATCTTAATTTGAATGCTGTCTACTATGTTAACCTTTTGTATGTATAGTTGTATGCATTCTGTTGTATGTGACACTTGTTTTCTCATTACATAAAGCATTTATGAAAGCAGTTATGGATCAGATCATCCAGGCCATCAGAAAGATGATGAATATTATATTACCAACTCGACTGAAGTCAACAATTAGCTGTGTTCCGATTCCACACATATAACAGGCAGAAATACCACTTGTTGAGTAGACTAAATATAGGTGATATTGATGACTCCAACTTTAGACTTGGTAAAATAATGGCCAGGCATTTGCTACAAGAGTGTCCTACATAAGCAGAACAGAGAAAATGACTTGGGACAAACTGTAGAAATGTCAACAAGCTCAAGCTGACTGCTGCTTCCTTTAACCAGCTTGATACCTGCAGATGTACAACGTGGAGGAATAGGATTACATGACAGTTGCAACTTAAAATACAACACTGCAGTACATTGTCATCATTAGATTAGTCTGAAGACTGGTGTTGAAGGCATCAGATCACATCACTCCACTGTGACCTGTTCACTTCAGCACATAATTCAACTGAACTCCAGTGTTCTTGCCTGCCTGTGGTATGTAGTGTTTCTAGGATGTCCTGCGCTCCTTGTCCCCTCAGTTTTGTTGTTTTGCCAACTAGTACGTTCAATAGAGAAGCTCTGTGTCTCATATAGCAAGACAAGACAGCATCCTTTTTTGTATGCTTGTCTATAGTTGTATGTCTGACCCTGTGTCTTCAAGAGCTTATTCTTGTGGTCATTTTTCTTTCTAACTCACCCTTTAGCATAGCACAACATACCCTTTTAATCTGACCTGCTTCTCCAACAATTTGTCATAACAGTGAAGTCTGAGGCCAGGGCTGTTGTCAAATTGCTGATATTGCAGGACAAATACCTCAGAAATAGCATTACATTTGAAAAGTTTCCAAGGTGTGTGCATCCTTTTTAGTTGAAGTTTCATAGTTGTATAGTGCTACTCGCCAAATATATGTGTGATTCTGTTTCATAGCTCCATATTGATGTTAGAAATGTGTGTTTCTTCTCAAATGCTTGTTTGACTGCCATGAGATAAGCTCCACAATGGGCATCCTTATAAATATATATTTTTTGCCATTGTGAGTAGAACAGCCCACACGATGGTGGACACAGTACATCAAGGATACCCTGCGCATGAATATGCATGAGGTAGAATAACTGACGAAGGATGAGTATTATTCCAATGCGTTGTGACGACAGTGACCTTCTGCATATAGCTTGCTACATGACGATGATGAGCTGTTACTTATGTAATCATGATGCGGTTATAAAATAACAATGAAACTTTGAAATTTATTCCAAAATTATTCAGTTATTACGAGGGGAAGTCAATAAGTAAGTCACAAATGGCTGTAGAAAAATAACTATACATGATAACAACTTGAAACCAGTTTATTTTTATACATACATTGTCCCTTTATTTCTCAACATAATTTCCGCCAACATTGATGCACTTATCCCATCGTTTGATCAGTCCTCCCAAACTGGCTGCATAGAACTGCGTGCTCTGTTTTCTAAACCATGTTTTCACTTCACATTCAACTTTGGCGTCATTCGCGAAATGTCTTCCGCCAAGGTGGATTTCCAGTGGACCAAAAAGGTGGAAATCACAAGGGGCTAAGTCAGGGGCTGTAAGGTTGATGTTCTAGTAACTTCCTACCTTAGTAAATTTTCTCCTGAGCTAATCGAGCCGTATATGGTCTGGCATTGTCATGAAGAAACAACACTCCTCTTGTCAGCAGTCCTGGACGTTTTCTTTGAATTGCATTATGAAGCATCAATAGAACTTCACAGTACGATTCAGAATTCACATTGTCACCTTTCTTCTTGAAATTGGTTAAAAGCACTCCTCCACATGCTGCACGGATGCTTCTGTTGCAATCTCAACAGGACGACCAGATCAGATTTCATCAACAATTTTAGAGCGTCCTTGAGAAAATTTTTATACCCAGCTATGCACCGCTCTACGGGACAAACATTTGTCAGCATAAACAGGAAGCATTTCCTTATGAATGTCCTTTGCAGGCAGTCCTTTTGCCACAAAAAAAAAACGCACAACACGTTGCTCTTTGGTTGTACACACCGTAAGTACAGTGGTCATTTTGTTTATGCGCTGCACATGCGTATGAGACACCTAGCGCCACCTGACGGACAGGAATATAAAGTTTGATGTTGCTATCACCTGATGACACCTGTAGAAAACACCAACTACATTTACCGGCCATCCCACAGAACTGTGTGACTTACTTATTGACTTGCCCTCATATTTCGGTTTATGATTACTATTTATTGAACGCTAGTCTCCCTGGCCTAGAGGTTAGCGACTTTCTCCATAATCCCGTATACTCTCGTGAGTAACGTGACGATGGCGAGAATCGGTAGCGGTTCTAACCACGTCGGTAACTTACAGGGTATGTGAGCTGGTCGCTCAGAAAGCAATGGCAAACTACGGAGCATAATCTTGCCAAGAAATCAATAATCAACTGAAAGATGCTGATGTTGACAGCGATGTCCTGTAAAGGATATGCAAACATATTTATTTATTGAATATGTATTTAATTTTTGACTATTTCTGGCTGTGTTAGATTTTCATATCTTTATTTATATAATTACTTTATATTTAGCATTTAACTGGTAATTAAAACACTGAAAACTATTGCTAGAGTATACGAGTGTTATTTTTTATGTGTCTTATAGACGTTGTCATGAATGTCTGATGTCGTGTAGGGTAGTGCGTGGTTAATTTCTCACATAAAGAGCTCAGCAGGACAGATACACATGATAAAGCAGTATCTGGCTGTAATACAACTGATTTATTTGGTTGTTTCTGGATTTGGGTTTTGAAGAGTGAGCACAACCCACTACTGGCAACGCTGATACTGTAATACAACTGTAATTTCAACAATCCATAGTTCTCATGGACTTGGCTTGCAAATCTAAGGTCAGGCACCTAACATTATGTATTTATCTGGGCTGTATAGAAGAAAGCTGCTCATGTTATGTGAAGTATATATTTGTTTCTTGGTGGGTTCTCCAACTATGGTCCACACTGCAACATACCCTATTATCCAGACCTGCTTGCTCCAACAATTTGTCACAACAATGGAGAATTCTGAGGCCAGAGCTTGTAATAAAATTCTTGAAATTACAGGACAAACTACATAAATAAATGGAACCAGTGTTTCATGATTCCTGCACTTCGCATGCAACTGTGGGATGAAAACAACTAATGTAGGCAGTTTAAGTGTGGCTGCTCATGTGTTGCTGATTTGCCAAAATCTGGGAGACCTTTTCCAAAGTGCAATAATGGAAATACAGTAAGAGTGAAGAAATTCATTGGCCACGGTCAAAAGTGAGAATTTTGGAGATAGTGCAGTAAACCAATGGAAGAACAGTTAACATAACTGTACACAACAGACTGGACATTAGAAAAGTGTGTACCTGTTCGGCTGTGCACCTGTTGGCATGTCAACAGAGACAAATGAGGACAAATTGCTGCTGACAGCTGTTCAAATGTGCCAAGTAAGCATTATGGTGACAATAGATTTGACTTGGGTTCATAGTTATTACCCCCAAACGTATTGAATATATGGTAAATACTGGCTTCCCGTCTATTTAGAAGTTACAACACTTAAACAGTAAACCGAGGCATATTGAATATATGGTAAATACTGGCTTCCCGTCTAGTTAGAAGTTACAACACTTAAACAGTAAACTGAGGCATATTGGATATATGGTAAATACTGGCTTCCCGTCTATTTAGAAGTTACAACACTTACACAGTAAACCGAGGCATATTGAATATATGGTAAATACTGGCTTCCCGTCTATTTAGAAGTTACAACACTTAAACAGTAAACCGAGGCATATTGGATATATGGTAAATACTGGCTTCCCGTCTATTTAGAAGTTACAACACTTAAACAGTAAACCGAGGCATATTGAATATATGGTAAATACTGGCTTCCCGTCTATTTAGAAGTTACAACATTTAAACAGTAAACCGAGGCATATTGGATATATGGTAAATACTGGCTTCCCGTCTATTTAGAAGTTACAAAGTAAACGGAGGCATATTGGATATATGGTCAATACTGGCTTCCATTCTATTTAGAAGTTAAAACACTTAAGCAGTAAACCGAGGCGTGTTGGATATATGGGGTAAATACTGGCTCCAGTCTATATAGAAGTTACAACACTTAAGCAATTTTAACACAGGACCCTGTATTAGCAGATGATGCTGTACAGGCTCTTTCAGCAGTTAATAATTTATGTCACTGAGTATGGTTTGGGGCTACTGACAGTATCAAAGAGTCAGCTTGAAAGGTAGGAGCGCATACAGAATGCTGCCATGCGGTTATTCCTGGGGTGCACAAAGGACACACCGATTATATGCATGAGGCATATCTTGGCGCTACCAACAATGAGGATAGGCATAGGGTCCCTCAGGCCAAATGGTACCTGAGAGTTGCTGCATGCAGCAATGGATATGGTCAAGGGTCATAGTTAGACTAAGACTAGCAGGTCCTGGATGGCACAGGCAGAACTTTCTATAAGTCAGGTGTGGGATCTAGAGACCATTGATCGTGAAAGAGAGTGGGTTGAAGTTCCGGAAGACATGACGGACTGGCACAATGTAATAATAACACTGGGTCATGAGTGCAGAGAATGGGCAGCGGGCCGCACTGAGTTTGAAGTGCAACAGCTGATCCAGAGCAACACACATCAAGGTGACATAGTCATCTACACCGATGGGTCAGTGGTGAGAAACAGACTTAGTAGCTGGGGCTTTATTGCAAAGGCTAATGGACGAGTCTTGAAAAGGATAGTCTGGCAAATGAGACTACGACCTCAAACAAGAGAATGGAGGTGGAGGCAGTAACAGCGGCATTCCGGTGGCTAGAGGAGACCACTGCAACACACTTTGTATTCATTACGGTTTCAAAGAGTATGCTTAGTAAGGTGGAGAAAGGAATGTTTCGTGTGGAATGGCTCTCGCCGCTTCGGAGGTCACAGATTGTGAGAATTGTATTGATATTTTGCCCTGGCCATGCGAGGGTACGGGGGAATGAACAGGCTGATAGGCTAACAGGGAATACACCTCTTGGTGTTAGTTAGCCTAAGGACAAGGGGGAGGTGGTCGTGCGCTTGTGGGACCAGGTGGAGAAGGCGGAGGAACAGATTGAGAACCCATATGTGGAAAGAATGAGATTGCGGGGTATCGGCAGGGGTTCCAGAAGAATCTCAAAACTGAGAGGGAAGACCAGGAGAGCTTTTAATTAAGATAGCGGTGGGAATTATTAGTAGTATGACTCTTCGCTGGCAGTTGAACGAGGGGACGGAGCACGTATGGGAATGTCCTGAGTGCAGTGATGTCGGTTCTTAACCAAACTCAACTCAACTAGCACAGGCCCCTATCCATACCTTGAGGCATATTGAATTTAAACTTCATAAACCAATCAGAACTGGATAGACGATGTGATCACAATCCCGCCAGTCGCCTTTATTTTCCAGATTTCCTGGTACTTAATTTAGGCTGGATCGACCTTGTATCCGGGTCAATAGTTTTGTAAAAATTCCCGCTCATTTAAAAATATGACTACCGGGCCCACAGGCAGGTGTTGAAACACATTCTTTAGAAATAAAATACTATGTACCAGTTTTATGTCAGCTGCAGTAAGCATAAGTGTGTTATGTTGCTATTATTAGTACCAATATTAGAGTCTGAAATAGTGTAAGCATATGGACAATCATCATGATGAAAAACATCTGATGCCAGCAGCGATACGGTTTCTGGGCGAAATGCGAACAATGCCATTGCTATGTAGCGTCGGAGGCAAAAGTCTTTGATTAGAATGATTTATAATCGGATACTTCTTCTTCTTCTTCTTCGTTCATCCAGAGTTTTTTTTTTTCGGATGTGATTGCGTTGTGCCTGTTTACAGCAGAGCTGCGTTCTTGCGCCGTTAGGCCGACACATCCGACTTCTGCGGGCATTTGTTGACCGGGTTAACCTTCCCGGGGGTTTCTTAGGACGTTTGACTCTCACTGTTGTGGTGTTATCTCCCATCCTAGCTGGCCCATATAGAACAGCCAAAGACATCCTGGTCAGCCCTCAAGGGAAGGCAGGGGCAGACCATGGGCATTCCCCGCCATCCAAGGAGGCTTCCATAATTGCAGAGCCAACACACAGCGCTCTGGTACTGGGCTCACCCAAGGAATCGTCACGTCCTGCACATGGCTGCTTAGCCTCACTTCCGTATATTGGGCCTTCCGTTCACCATAGGCTGTTCTTCCGGAAACCAGAAGAATGCAGTATGCAGATGACATCCACACTGTGAGCTTTCGATTCGGACTTTCCACGCAATGGATTTGCTATCCGAGCAATATTCCATTTCGTGCCACAAGGACACTTTTTCCACCTTTTTTGAAGCCCACACAGTGAGCTTTTGATTCGGACTTTCCACGTAATGGATTTGCTATCCAAGCAATATTCCATTTCGTGCCACTAGGACACTTTTTCCACCTTTTATGAAGCTCACACAGTGAGCTTTTGATTCGGACTTTCCACGTAATGGATTTGCTATCCAAGCAATATTCCATTTCATGCCTCTGGGAGGCTTTTGTAATCGACATACCTGTGGTATGAGGTGTGGCAGTCTGAATACTTCTTCATACACCTTTAAATGTCAACCTGTATGTAGTTAAAGTAAGCTGCTAGTCAACTTGAGCTTGTTGATATCTCCATAGAGCTTGTCCTCAAATGAAGCAGGTGTGTGCCAAAATATCTTTCTCTGTTCTGCATATATTGGGCAATCCTGCAGCAAATGTTTTGCTGTCATTTTTCCAGTTCGACAATTACATTCATCGGTATCTCCTATCTTTAGTTTATTGAACAAGTGGTATTTCAGCCTGTTATGTCCTGTGCGGAGTCTGAAGATTGCTACTTGTTCTCTTCGGTCGAGTTTGTAATATGCATCATCCTTCTGGTGGCCTGGATGCTCTGATTCCCATTTGGTTCTATAGGTGCTTTTTATCAACCTCTTTGCCTCATTGTAGGTTATGTCTATGTCAGGCTGTGGTAGTCGTCCGCCCTCTTTTGCCAGTCTGTCAGCCTCTTCATTTCCAGGTATACTGCAATGTGATGGGATCCACTGTATTACAACTTTTTTGGATTTCTGGCATAGACCATGGAGTGCTGCTCTTAGGTCAGCTATTTCTGTGCTGTTATTGCTCTTCAGTATTGAGACAGCTGACTTTGCATCTGTGAAGATAGCTATTTGCTTCTCTTTATTTTCCTCCATCAAGAGCATTTCTGCTGCAGTTTTCAGAGCCTCTACCTCCGCTTTGAAGTTACTTGAAAACTTTCCAGTTGCCACTGAATGTGTTTTTTTCACTCCATTTTTTAAATTTAGGAGAATTCCTCCTCCTCCATTCTCTATTGAATTTTTGGCTGATCCATCTGTATATGCATGGGTCCAATTGCTGCTTGGGTAATGTTCTTTTATGTAGTTTAGGGTTATTTCTCTTCTTTCGGTTTCATGCTGAGTGTTCTTTTTCTCAATACCAGGAATGTTTTCTATCATCTCAGGCAGTTGCTGCTGTCTCCAAGCTGGGAACTTGTCTGCATTGTAAATGGCTTTGACTGTTGATATGTTAAGTATGGGATCTGCCCTAATCTTTCGTTTTGCAGTTTCTACAAAGTTGCTACGCTTCAGTCTTCCCTTTCCAAAACCACTAAACCTTTTATACATAGGGTGGTCTGTCAATCTTCTAAATTTTTCTGCTTGTTGCTGGGCTCTGCTATCTCTTCTATCCTGCATTGTTTGTAAACAAGTGATCTTTTCGAGTTCATTAATAGGCGTTGTCTTCAGGCTTCCAGTTATGATTCGCATTCCTTGATTTTGGACTCTACTTATTTTGTTAAAGTTTGACTTAGCTGCTGTTGCCCAAGCTGCAATGCCGTATTCCAGTACTGGCCTCACCCGTCCAGTATATAACTTCTTGAGAACTTTCTCATCTGCTCCCCACGTTGTACCAGCAAGCTTTTTCATGATTGCCATTCTTTGCCTTGCTCTTGTTCGATTTTTCTCAACCTGTGTTTTCCATGTCAAGCGACGATCAAAGGTGACTCCGAGATAGTTTGGATTTTCTTCATGGCGCAATATTTTTCCATTCAATACCAGCTTAGATTGCTGAGTTTTATTTGAGAGGGAGAACACTGTGCATGTTGTTTTCTCCTCACTTATCTTCACTAGCCATGATTTTGACCAGTCCTCTAGTGCTAATAGGGCTTGCTGTATTCTGCTGTTAGCTGTACTAATATATTCTTCAGATGTCCATATGGCTAGGTCATCTGCAAAGGATGATGTGTGTACTCTGGCTGGAAAATTTTCCGTGATGTCATTTATATATGCTAGGAATAATGTTGGTGAAAGAACTCCTCCTTGGGGGACACCTTGCTCCAACAGCATCATTTTGCTGGTTTGTCCTTGTACTTTTGTCCTGGCAGTTCTGTTCTCAAGGTAGTGGCTGATCCATTTGTACATTTTCCCACAAACATGCATTTTTTGCAGTTTTACTTTCAGTCCTTCCTTCCATACTTTATCAAATGCTTTTTCTAAATCTATCCAGACCGCTAGTGTGTGCTTTTTCTCTTGGAAGGCATCCTCTATTTCCTGAGCTATATAGGTTATTTGATCTTCAGTGGATCTGTACTTTCTGAATCCTGCTTGGTGTGGTGTTAAGAGTTTGTTTTCTTCCAGATGCCATGTTAGCCTGCCATTGATAATGCGTTCCATTAATTTTCCTACACAGCTAAGTAGACTGATAGGTCGATAGCCATTTGGTTCTTCCAGGTCTTTTCCTTTCTTTGGGACTGGTATTAGTATAGCTTCCTTCCATGCCTGTGGGACTATTCCTCTCTTCCAGCTGTTATTTAGGACTGCTAGTAGTTTCTTCTTTGCCTTGGTGCCTAGTCCTATTAGCATTTCATTTGTGATTCCATCCTTTCCTGGTGATTTCTTCTTTTTTAGGGTATTCATTGCCTGTTCCATTTCTTCCATTGTTAGATTTGCCATCATATATTCTGCTGCTGTCTCTGTATTTCTATGATGTATCTGTTTGTCTTTGATTGCTTTCTTCTGTTCGGTTGTAATATCAATGTGGTTTGCATTTGCATAGTGTTCCATTAGTGCATTTGCAGCCTTTTTTCCTGTAAGCAAGGCATTTCCTTCTTTAATTGTTATTTGTTTGTTTCTTGGTCCTTCATTGTTCATGGCTTTCACTAGTTTCCATAGTTTGTTTCCATCCCTGTCAAAATTCAGGTTTTCTGTTTTTTCCCTCCAACAATCTCTTGTTGTTTGATTTACTGTTCTTTTATATTTTGCTGAGATGGCTTTGAGAGAGATGTTTGCTTCAATTGTTTGTTCTCTCTCTGCTGTCTTCCTGGCATCTTCAACTTTGTCCTCCAAACTTTGTAGTTCTTCAGTCCAGTATGGTTTGTAATTTTTCCTCGCTCCTCTTGGAATAGACTCAGTGGCTGCCTGTATTATTGCTCTGTTTAGACTTTCCACCATTTGCTTCATGTTGCCATATCGTGTATTTATGTTTTCACAATATTTGTCTGTTAGTATGGCAAATCTGTCCCAATCTGCTCGTTTGTAATTCCAGCGGGGCAAGGGCTTTTGCTCCTGTGGAACATACTCCATATTCATTACAAGCTTGATTGGTCTGTGGTCACTACCTGCTAATTGGTCCAGCACATGGCGATCGATTTTGTGGAGGATGTCTCCTGTGCAGAAAGCTAAGTCTGGAGTAGAAGTGGTAAGCCATCTTCTGGAGTAGAAGCTCGGTGTGTCATCCGCTTTGTTGAGTAGATGGAGATTTGAGTCTATTTCCCAGTCCTCCAATTCATCTCCTCTTTTGTCAGTATCTGGGTATCCCCATCTTTCTGAACGGCTATTAAAGTCTCCGACAATAATGCAGTTTGTGTCAGTTATTTTCATGTTTGAGAGTGTAAGGTCCTTATCTGCTGGGCTATACAGATTGTAGATTCTTAATTTTACGTCCTTTATCATTATATCAACACCTATAATTTCCGTTTGGTTGTCAGAGATCACAGATACTTCGCTGCAAGGTATTGTATTTCGTGTAAGTATTAGAACTCCTCCTTTGTGTCCTTCGCGGTCGAAACGTGTGGCCTGATATCCTCTGACTGAGAATTTGCGATTGGCGTTGAGGTGTGTCTCTTGAATGCATGCCACATCTATTCTATCTTTATGAAGACGCTGTGTTAGGGAGTCTTTCTTCTTGTAAACTCCTTCGGCATTCCACTGTAGTATGTTGAGTGTCCGGGGTATTTGGTCAATAGTTTTTAACCTACTCCTCTGTGCCTTGACTCCACAGCACAGGGGAAGGTGACCACCAGTAGTCATGGGTGGACCCCCTCGAGGCAGGGGGCCCGGCACTATCGCCGCCTGATGGGACTTCACGGGATTAGCACCATAACGATTAATTTGGATTTGTGACATCATGAATTAAGTTACGTTGCACTGCTTTGTCAAGCCTGTGGCTCAGTACATCATAATCGGATACAAAAATGGTGGCAGACAAATATAGAAAATCACCGTGAGACGCGTAGGAATACAAAGGTTACTAGATGACGTCACACGGACTACGGTTACCATGTGCAGTGAAGTTTGACAACATCTTGAAGACGGGCGGTTCTGATGGTAACACCGAACTTTCAACAATGATAGCTAATTGAAAAGGTTATGGACACGCTATATGAGACTCCCGCAACGTCAGGAAATAAAGGCACAGTTTGAATGGCAAGGAACAATCGGGAATGAAGGCAGGGCGCAGGAGAAATGAAAAGAATTGAGCGTATCATAACTGGCCGAGCGATCAGCAATTAAAAGATGGCGTCACACCAGACATAGGTCAACAGAACTCCAATAAACGTAATATAGATATAAACGATGGCCCACAGGCAAGTTCATTGTCATTTAGATATGAAATAGGTTAGCCTCGGATGCGGCAGTCGAAATGATATACTACTAATAAATTATTATTAAATGTTTTGGCCAATCTTCCCAGCAATATGGGAATGGCCATATAATCATTTGTTGAAACTGTCCGACCGAGCAACACCATTAAAGTTTATTTGGACGTGGATTGCCGGCGTTTCTACTATCATTATCGTTGACGTTTAAGTTATGGCTTCCATTGAGCTGCTACAATGTTTTGTTATTGCATAGACAACAAGCGCGATTGGAAGAGAGGAGCATTCTTGCAGAAATTATAGGACACAAGCATAGTAGTAGTAGTAGCAGCCATCGACAGATATAGAAATGAATCAAATGAATGTAACAGTCCTTCGTGGAACAGATGAGAAAGGTAACTTGATTAGAGAAAGTCGATGTAGCCCAAATGACAATCGGGATAAAAACATAGAACTGATCCGAGACTGTTGATCATATGCGAATCATGTTTGCCCACTTCTTATCTTGATGATGATAAATACCATACACGACAATTTTAGCCGCAGGTGAATTTTTCCAGTGACATTTTAAACATGATTGATTGATTAATTGATTGATTGATTTAGGAACCGACATCACAGCATTCGGGGCATTCCCATAAGCGCCCCGTCCCCATCCTCAGCAGACAGCGAAGAGTTCCAACACTAATAGTACCAGTAGCAATCTGATTATATGTCCGTCTCGCCTTTCCTCTGAGCGTCGAGCGTCGGCCAGATCCCCTCGTCACTCCACGCTGTCTCATTCTTGCCAGACCATGGTGATCCATTTGCTCCTCCGAGGTGTACACGTGCTCCCACAAGGCCGCAACTACGTCTGCTTTATCATGCATCAATACTCCAACAAGTTTTGCAGAGCCAGCCAGTATCTCTGCCTGTTCATTCCCCAACACACCAGCATGCCCCGAAGAAAATATCCAGACGATACTTGCCACCCGTGACTTCCGAAGCGAAGCAAGCCACTCGGCACGAAGCTTGCCTGTCCTCACCCTACTCAGCATGCTTTCTGAGTCAGTTACAATCACGATGTGTGTGTGTATCGTATTCTCCATCCAGCGGAAAGCTGCACTGACTGCCTCCACCTCCATTCTTAAGCTAGATGTTGTGGTATCATATGCCAGGCTCTCCTGCACCAAACGTTGACCATTAGCCTTTGCCAAGAAACCCCAAGTATTTCTACTACCTCTCAACACCGAACCATCTGTGTAGATAATCACATCACCCGGGCGAGCATTATCCTGAATTAGTTGCTGGATTTCCACTTCCGTGGCCTCTGCTGGCCACTCCCTGCACTCCCGGCTCAATGTGATTATAACTTTGCACAAGTCTGACTGCTCCGCTGGCACTCTGACCCACTCCTGTCCTCGTCTACTGTTCTCCAAGATGCACACCTGTCTGATCGTATCCTCCGCCTGAGCCATCCATGATTTCCCTCTTATCAGTCGCTGACCCTTAACTGCGTCCAGCGCCTCATGCAACGGGTGATCTGTGTCAGCAACTACTCTGAGGTATGCCTTCGCCTGCATCACCTATAGCCTACCGGCAACAGTCGGCAGACCAAGGATGTAACGCTTACACACTACTGGGGTGTCTCTGGTGCATCCTAGAATGACCCGCATAGCTTCGTTCTGTATGCGCTCTAATTTCACCAACTGACTCTTATGAGACAGTGAGCAGTCCTAGTCCATAATCAATCACTGAGAGGATCAAGTGCTGGTATAGTGTGAAGAGCATTCTCTGCTCTGTGTCCATTGCAGCCATAGTTTTAAGTGCATTGAGTCCCTTTTGAGATCTTGTCACAACCGACTCCATCTGGTCATTGAAGGACAGGCTCCTGTCAAATGTGATTCCAAGATACTTCAGTTTGTTCTCTCTGTTGACGCTTCTACCATCTATCTTGAGGCTTGGGACATCAGCTCTCACAATCCTGTTGTCCAGAGAGTACCACAAAACATCTGCATTTTCCGGGTGGATGACAGCACTCATTTCAGTGCAACTGTCAATCACTTTGTCTACTGTCGCCTGTAGCTCCTGGGCTGTTTGCTCCATATCTCTCCCCTGCCTATATGCAAGAATATCATCTGCAAATGTTAGTATTCTTCCAACCCTTGGTGCTTCTAGGTTTGCAATCTTGCTCGTATACACATATACACATTAAAGAGCACCGGTGAGATTGCAGATCCCTGTGGTAGTCCCGGGGTTAAAATATGTGGCTCTGAGGTCCATGCACCCAGATGGAGAGCCATCCGACGAGAATGCAATCTCCATTTGGGGAGGTTCCGCTTATTGTTTTATTATTTGCTTAACTACATCAAATATCGGGCAACCGTTGGGCTGTGCTAGTTGTTGAGATTAGCAATGTAGAAATGGAAATGTGATACAGAATAAATATCAAAGAAATGATAAGAGATTAAAATCTCACTGACGTAAGCATCTCAGCATGAGTGTGTTATGTTTGATTATAGATAAAATGACAGTTGGAGATAGCTGTCATCCTGCCTTTGTTTACTAACATTATCTTTACTCATCACATATACTATCCAAATACATTACGAGCAACCCTAAATGTTCAGTTGTCGTAATACACACACCCACCCACCCACACACACACACACACACACACACACACACACACACACACACATATATATATATATATATATATATATATATATATATATATATATATATATATATATATATATATATATATATATATATATATATCATCAGCACATCACGACTTTCTGAGCAACGGCTCTAACTCTCATAAGTCACTGGAGCGACTCGAACCGCTTCCAATTCTCGTGCGCTCACGTCAACCACGAGAGTGTTCGGGGTTACGGAGAAAGCTGCTACACCCTCGACCAGGGAGCCTGGCACACACACACACACACACACACACACACACACACACATATATATATGTGTATATATATATATATATATATATATATATATATATATATATATATATATATATATATATATATATATATATATACACACTCACACACACAATCACACACACACACACTAGCTGTCCCGGCCCGGCTTCGCCCAGTTCCTGGCGGGTATCTATCTATCTATCTATCTATCTATCTATCTATCTATCTATCTATCTATCTATCTATCTGTCTGTCTGTCTGTCTGTCTGTCTGTCTGTCTGTCTGTTTGTCTGTCTGTCTGTCTAATCTATCTATCTAATCTATCTATCTATCTATCTTATCTATCTAATCTATCTATCTAATATATCTATCTAATATATCTATCTATATCTAATCTACCTATCTATCTATCCGGAAACTGCAGACATTTGAATTCGAATGGCATATCTGTTGGAATCATTGGGATTGATTGATTGATTGATTGATTGATTTAGGAACCGACATCACAGCATTCAGGGCATTCCGATAAGCGCTCCGTCCCCATCCTCAGAAGCCAGCGAAGAGTTCCAACCCCAATAGTACAAGTAGCAATCTGATTATATGTGCTTCTCGCCTTTCCTCTAAGCGTCGAGCATCGGCCAGATCCCCTCGTCACTCCACGCTGTCGCATTCTTGCCAGACCATGGTGATCCATTTGCTCCTTCGAGGTGTACACGTGTTCCCACAAGGCCGCAACTACGTCTGCCTTATCATGCATCAGTACTCCACCAAGTTTTGCAGAGCCAGCCAGTATCTCTGCCTGTTCATTCCCCAACACACCAGCATGCCCCGGAGAAAATATCCAGACGATGCTTGCCACCCGTGACTTCCGAAGCGAAGCAAGCCACTCGGCACGAAGCTTGCCTGTCCTCACCCTACTCAGCATGCTTTCTGAGTCAGTTACAATCACGATGTGTGTGTGTATCGTATTCTCCATCCAGCGGAAAGCTGCACTGACTGCCTCCACCTCCATTCTTAAGCTAGATGTTGTGGTATCATATGCCAGGCTCTCCTGCACCAAACGTTGACCATTAGCCTTTGCCAAGAAACCCCAGGCATTTCTACTACCTCTTAACACCGAACCATCTGTGTAGATAATCACATCACCCGGGCGAGCATTATCCTGAATTAGTTGCTAGATTTCCACTTCCGTAGCCCCTGCTGGCCACTCCCTGCACTCCCGGCTCAATGTGATTATAACTGTACACAAGTCTGACTGCTCCGCTGGCACTCTGACCCACTCCTGTCCTCGCCTAATGTTCTCCAAGGGGCACACCTGTCTGATCGTATCCTCCGCCTGAGCCATCCATGATTTCCCTCTTATCAGTCGCTGGCCCTTAACTGCGTCCAGCGCCTCATGCAACGGGTGATCTGTGTCAGCAGCTACTCTGAGGTATGCCTTCGCCTGCATCACCTTGAGCCTACCAGCAACAGTCGGCAAACCAAGGATGTACCGCATACACACCACTGGGGTGTCTCTGGTGCATCCCAGAATGACCCGCATAGCCTCGTTCTGTATGCGCTCCAATCTCACCAGCTGACTCTTTGAGACAGTGAGCAGTCCTAGTCCATAATCAATCGCTGAGAGGATCAAGTGCTGGTATAGTCTGAAAAGCATTCTCTGCTCTATGTCCATTGCAGCCATAGTTTTAAGTGCGTTGAGTCCCTTTTGAGATCTTGTCACAACCGTCTCCACATGATCCTTGAAGGACAGGCTCCTGTCAAATGTGATTCCCAGATACTTCAGTTTGTTCTCTCTGTTGACGCTTCCACCATCTATCGTGAGGCTTGGAACATCAGCTCTCACAATCCTGTTGTCCAGAGAGCACCACAAAACAGCTGCCTTTTCCGGGTGGATGACAGTACCCATTTCAGTACACCAGTCAATCACTTTGTCCACTGTCGCCTGTAGCTCCTGGGCTATTTTCTCCCTATCTCTCCCCTGCCTATATGCAAGAATATCATCTGCAAATGTTAGTATCCTTCCAACCCCTGGTGCTTCTAGGTTTGCAATTTTGCTCGTATACACGTTAAAGAGCACCGGTGAGATTGCGGATCCCTGTGGCAGTCCCGGGGTTAAAATATGTGGCTCTGAGGTCCATGCACCCAGATGGAGAGCAATCCGGCGAGATTGTAGGACGGCCGCTATCCAGTTCACTAACCAGGGATTGACCCCCTTCTCCATCAGTGCGGTCATCAAAATATCATATCGAACTCTATTGTACGCATCCTCGAGATCAAGCGCCGCCGCCATCGTTTCTTGTCTACTCTGGAACCCCTCATAAACGTCAAAGGCAAAAGTGGCTGCATTTGACCAGGTATCTTTTCCTGGCCTGTAGCTCCCCAGGCCTCTTGGAAGAAGCTTCCCCCTTTCCAAAAACTCTTGCAGCTTGACAGCGACTATCTTCTCTAAAACCTTCCCAAATGTATTTTGAAGGGTGATGATCCTAAAGCCGCTAAGCTTTGAATGATCCTTGAACGGTTTTGGGAGAGGGATGAGATAACTGTGTACCCAATCCTGCGGTACTGATGCTGTCCTAATGCTCTGGTTAAAGCAGTCGGTCATCTCCTTCAGGTCTACATCGCTCAAAGCCTTCATGTGGCCATACCTGACCCCATCAGGCCCTGGTGCCGTGTCTTTTGCCTTTTTCAAAATATGTTTAACATCTTCAACCCGTATGATGTCTTCATAAGGCATATTCTTTATGGTGCCAGATAACTCCTCTCTAACTGCATCCCTGGTGTCCACATCATCATGACTGGTCCGCTCTAAAAATCTCTGGAGAAACGCCTCCCCTTTCTCTGTGTCTGTTGTCACGCGCACACCATCATCTCTGTAAATTGTTCCCACTGTCATAGGCCGATCTTTTCTTTGTATTTGTCTGTGCAGTTTCCAGAACTTTCGCAGTGTTTTATCACCTCCAATCTCATTCATGAAACATTCCCATTTTGCCTTTTTGGCCTCTGCAGCACAGCGCTTGAAAACCTCCACCTTGTCTTTCTTGACATTTTCCGCCGTGTCCACTTCCTCTCGTGAGCTTCTGGGTGTCTGTCGCACTTTCCTTAGCTGCTTCACTGCAGCTCTCTTTGCTTTCCAAGCCTGGTCTACTTCTGGGGTCCACCATGGGGGCTGCAAAAAAGGATTTTTAACAGCCCTGTTGCATGCCCCTTGTCTGAGGCGTCCAAGAAGGCTGTCGGTCCACTCATACCGGAAGGTCTTGCGCGCTCTCCCAGCCTTAACTTTCCTGGATTTAGAGATCAGAACTGAGCATGGCATGTGATCACTCCCATGGTCATTCAAAACAGTCCACTTTACATCAAGGACTGATGACTGGGAGACAAGTGCCAAGTCAATAGCTGTGTCTGCATCGCCAGGCCTCATTGCCATTCTAGTCGGCCTACCATCATTTATGCAGACCACATCGGAGTCCACCATGGCATCCGCAAGGGCAATTCCCTGTCGGTTTTCTCCACTGCTGTCCCAATCTCTGTTCCTCGCATTGAAGTCTCCACATATGAGTAGCCTATCACCCGGTAATTCCTCCAATTCCTTAAGCCAGTCTCAGTGTTCCTTTCTGACAAAACAGTCCACTGTGGCATATACATTTATGATGTTCCAATTTAAGACTCCAATCTCCATTTGTATACCCTGGACAAAGGGTACCACGTACCTTTTGTTTACACATTGATCCTTGTTACATAATATATCCTACAGGTCATATATCATTTGTCTACACATTGATACATTGTATATAGTTAGTTAGTTAGTCGACAGATCATCCTCATTGCACATCGAACCATTCAGTCCATAAGTGCTCGGATCCCCTCCTCAGCAAATCCCGCAGCGTGTAGCGGCTAACGACGCCAGTTCTGTGTTGGTTTATCAATCTTCTTTGGCTTCCTGCGTAGTGTTCTTGTTTGGCCACCCCTCTTTTAATTTGCTGCTCTCGCAGTCTGGCCATTGTTGTAGATTCACAGTCATCACTTGGTTCTCGCAAAAGTCTTACTTCTCGTAGAGCATTCATAATGTCAGCCTGGTCCATGGCGCGTCCGCCCTCCACAGTAGCCTCACCTGCGAGCTAGTCAGCCCGCTCATTTCCTTATACTCCCGCATGCCCTGGCACGAAGATGACACTAATCTCTGCCAGCCGAGACCGCTCCAGAGGCAGCAACCATTCTCTTCGGATCGACCCCTCCTCTATCCTCTTGATCATGTTCATTGAGTTGCTAAGGAAACAAGCCCTAGTGTCTCGAGCCATGTTATTGCTTTACCTACTGCCATGATTTCCATGGTCAGGCTACTTGTGGTTTCAGTGAAAGCACCAGAGTCCTCCTTCACAATTCTCCCTCCGGCCCGAGCTGTGAAGGCCCATGAGTTTCTCACATGTCGGACGACCGACCCATCTGTGTAGATGACCGCGTCACCGTCTAGCGAATTCTCGAAAATCAACG
This sequence comes from Cepaea nemoralis, assembly GCA_014155875.1. Classification (NCBI taxonomy): domain Eukaryota; kingdom Metazoa; phylum Mollusca; class Gastropoda; order Stylommatophora; family Helicidae; genus Cepaea; species Cepaea nemoralis. Next base: position 99,323 of record JACEFZ010002248.1, read on the forward strand.
CTTGTACTTCAGCCTCCACAGCAGCCGGATTTTCTTGTCTGCATTTCCTATCTAGTTGGATGCAAACTGAAAAGGATGTGCAGAAGTCTGTTGGCACTTGCACCCACTCCTCGCCAGGTTCTAAGTCCTCAAGTGAACACACCTGTTCAAGAATGTCTTCGGCTTGACCCATCCACGACCGTCCTCTTTTTAACCTGCTGCCCTTTACCTTCCTAATTTCACTATGCAGTGGATGTTGTGTGTTTGCGTTAACTCTGAGGAAGGCGCGTGCCCTGCAGACTTGTATTCTCTCTTCAATGGTTGGAAAATCAAGAAGGTAGCGCATCGCCCTGCATGCTGTATCTCTTGTACATCCAAGCATAATGCGCATAGCTTCATTCTGTATCCTTTCCATCCTTTCTATCTGCTTACGGCTGAGAGTCAGGATTGCCATTGCATACTCCAAAACAGACATGACCAGCCCCTCGTACAGAAGACATAGATGGCGCTGCTCACAGTTTGCTGCCGCCATCACCCGCATCGCAGCCAAACCCCGCTTGGCCTTTGTTATCACCTGGTCTATGTGCACATTATAAGCAAAGCTTCGATCAAACCGTATCCCTAGGTATTTCATTGCCTGCGTTCTTTCCACCGTCTCTGAACACAGCATTATAGTTGGTGTTGGAGTGTTGACAATATGATTATTCAACGAGAACCAAGTCACTGTTGCCTTTGTTGGGTTGACCATTGCCCCAGCTTCATCACACCAAGTACTTATGCGATTGAGTTCGGTTTGTAGTTCCACAGCAACCTGCTCTATATCCTTACCCTGACGATACACTAAAACATCATCGGCATATGACAATGTCCTGCCAGGTCCAGTGATCTGCTCACTGGTGATTCTCACTGTATAGGCGTTGAACAGTACCGGAGATAATGGTGATCCCTGTGGTAGGCCAGGATATATTGTTGTTGGTTCCGAAGTCCAACTACCACATCTAAAAACTACTTTACGTTGGAAGAGGGCAGCAGCGATCCAACTAAGGAGGAATGGACTTACTTTTGTTCAAGAAGCTGAAACATTAAAAAATCCAATGGTACTCTGTTGTATGCGTCCTCAAGATCAATCGCTGCAGCAAAGGTTTCAATGTCTGAGTGGAAACCTTCACAGACATCATGGGCAAAGACTGCTGCATTGGTCCAGGTTTCTCTTTTTGGACGGTACCCACCCAGGGTAGGTGGGAAAACACCTTGCCTGTCTAGCTGGCTTGATATCTTCATCACCACTTTTGTCTAGAGCTTGGAGAAGTTGAAGGAGTGGCCATAGCGTCGTATGCGTTTTCATTGTATATAAGGGATCATACAAGTCATATATCACTTGTCTACACATTGATCAATGTTACATAAAGATCATACAGATCATATGTCACTTGTCTACACACTGATGTGTGTTACATAATGGATTATACAGGTCATATATCACTTGGTTACACATTGCTGAATGTTACTCCGGAGATGATGAAGATCATGTAGGACTGACATTGCCGTAGACATCATTCCTTTCGTTGAAGAGATTCAGTACTTGGTACAAAAGTCTGTACTGATCCAGAGATGGAGCTATCTGAGGTCTAATAGCCTTGACTGTTCCGACTACAAGAGGCACATAACCTTGTTGGTCATTGTCCATATGGTCCAGCAAGAGTGACAATGTGCACACCAGTCCGCTCCACTCAGCGCCGTTTCTGCATGTAAACAACGTTCTTTCTTCCCCAGCTGGTTTCATTGCCCGAATTTTTCCAGCGAGGTCAGCAGAGTTTCAGGGCCAAGGTCTTTGCTTTTCCACGACAGATGTGAAACACTGTATTCACCTTGAACGAAACGTTTATCGACTTCGGCGTGTTTTCTTCATTGACGATGACTATAACTCTCTGAACCTCCCTGGCACCACACAAATCTAGCCATGAAGTCCTGATGTTGAACAATGGGCATCTTTTTTGTATCTGCCTTCCCTTCAGGTAAATGGGGACCAATTTTCACGTCTTCAGTGCTCAAATCCCGCTCGAATGCCACTAACAAAGACACTATGTGCCGCCAGAAATCAATGACTGGGTTAGAATTTGGTGGTCATGTTTCTTACAGATCGGAAATGGGTGCTGCAGTAATATACGAGTTCTCAACATCTCCAGTTTTTTACGACATAATAGGTCGGTAGTGTTTCTTTGGTAGGACCTTGTGCAGTCAGTTAGACAGCATTAGACTGTTACAGTATGTGTAGTTTTCTTGACCTTCTCCCTCCTCTTCTTCGTTACATCCATCATCAGCGCATATCAGACATGCAGACTTGAATTCCTTTTCCCACGCAGAATCGTAAAACATACTCATTGCCAGATCCTTGTATTTGACAAAGGCATGAAAGTTATCATCGCCAAGCCCAACCACTTTCTGACCGTCAAAGAAAACATCATAGTGAGACAGTATGGGGAATGACGTTCGCAAATCGCCCAGGCTTACCGGGGAAACATAAACTAGAATATTTTTGAAACAGAAAGTTCAAGGACCGGGAGTGTTCAGAAGTTGAGCGGGAGTGCATTGCTGAATAGCGGCAAGGCCACCGTCCATTGTTAACTAATGGTTTCTCAGGGAGAGGAGTGCTGGATGTAATGTATACTTTAGGTTCAAGCTGTCAGGTGGACAACAGGTGAACGTTGGAGGTAGCATAATTTATGAGTACAGGCGGCATTGGAAGTGACTTTAGCTGTCACAAATGGGACGCCATACTCCAAATTTATGGTAGCGGGAAAATGTACATGAACTCATGATCATGAACTCGGCCGTGACCCTAGAGACAATGTAGATTTGGGTTAATGATATGATGGTAGTATGCAAATTAAGCAGGGTACGCGAGGTACTGATTGGATGACCGTAGCGAGATGAGAGAAGCATGGTCACGTGATTCAAGAAAGGCGCCAACTCAAGAGGTGATGTATACTTTGGATCCAGTCAGTTTAGACAGTGTGGAACGAGCAAGGGTGCGGTAGCAACAGGGCCGAGGGCTGGGCGACAGGAAGTGTGAGTTTGGAACTCCAGCTACGGTGATGTCCATATCCCAGGCTGTTTAGTGTCCAGGAAGATGGAGGGGCAGTATTAAATACGGAAAAAATGCACATATCACCGTTTCGTCTGGACTGCCGAAGAAACGCAGGATGGGCGAGGATCTGTGAACCATTTATTCCAGATAGATAAATCTGATGGAGTGGAACGCAAATTCCGAGGATCACAAAATGGCGTACGAGCCATTTGAGAAGGACTGTTGGCTAAGAAGAGCACTCATTAGTTGCAGATGATGGCTAACGTCAGATAGGACAACCACTAGCCAGAAACACTGCAATCGGAACCACACAGGAGACTAAGGTCATCGGGATCACACAGGAGACTAATGTCAATTACGACTGGAAACCGTGTGGTGGGATCCACGGCAAACGAGAGGTTGAAGAGAGCAATCGTATTTCAAATATGGGACCCAGATGATCAACGGGACGGCAGAAGTTGAATGTAAGTTGACGTAAGACTTAGACCTAATTAGTTTAATTGTATATTATAATCAGGTACCTTAGTTTAGAGAGCTATAGCAAACTACCGTAGGTGAACTTACCGCGTAATCATGAACGACCGACAAATGTCAGGACTGAGTGCAGCGTCCTGCAAAGGGCCCACACCTAACTAGCTAGCTAACTATAATAGCAGTCTAAACCAGGTAGCATTGACAAACTACTGAACATTAACCCACTAAAGGAACCACGACCCGGCAAGGATCAGGACTGGATGCGACGTCCTGCAAATGACCTATATTTAAATGGCTGACATAGGGTGATGGAAGTCAAATTAATCGGTTAGATAAGCAGAGTGTAGATAAACTATATATGCATGTAAACTAAGCAATTAGGCTCAAGATTAATGATAACTAGGCGGGTCGACACAGCCTGTAAATATAAAACGAAAGGCTACTGCAAGATATAAACAACACAGAGACCGGGTCTAGCATGACGAGCTGCACCGGCGAAGCGACCACTGGGTCAAAAAGACAATAAGGACAGGTGAGATCGGCGGAGAGACTTGGGCGGTATGGAAAGGAATGTTGTCTTTTGTTCGCTGGACAGAGGCGACGCGTGGTCACATTTCTGTTGTTGTGTAGTTAAGTTGGCCTGGCGTGGTACAGGCAACGAGTTCAAATCTTCGGGTAAATGGTTAAATACTATTAGGGTTATGTTGGCTGTAGGCGGCGCGCCGGGAAATAGGCGATAATAATGTTAGTTAAATATATATAGACGATAAATTACTGTGTTTAAGATACTGTTGTTAATTTATGTTATGGCTAAGATATATTAATACTAGTATAGATAAAGAAGCGATAGATGTTAAGGACTTTGTAGGTAGTGAAAGACTAAGGTTTATTATTACATAAAACTCACGGGTATTGTTTTATAATGTTTCAGACATTGTCTGGGTAAATTGGAGTTGCCTAGACATACCGGGCATAGCTGAATAAACAGTTACCCGCTGAACAAGTTGGATGGGAGCGAATTAAATCCCTGGGTATATGGATTGATGGATCAATCTATGGATCAATGGGTATTCGGACTAAGTAAATGGGCCACTTATAGGCCTGTAGAACGGTTACTGCAGGGCAGACAAAAGGACCGGTGGAAATCATAGCTTTAGTTCTTCGCTTCATGCGGTTAGTAGGTGATTGTAGGTAGTATTTCCCTAACATCCGGTTGCATAGTTTATTATATTATCCATCTCTCCCTCGTGAGGTCAATCAGTATTGTATTGTTATTAGAGTTGATTATGCATTATGTGTCTGCAATGCATGTACTGGTTACTCTATGCGATTATGTTGTAGATTGTCACTTTGTTACTGTTCAGAAGAAAATAAATATATGTTCGAGTTGCCTTTCATTTCGACTTGTCAGTCTGAGGTAATATAAGTTAAAGTAGTTTAGAGACATTGTGAGGTGGGCTGTGCATCTCTCCTATAACCTGATAACATACACCACGAGACATTGATGGTGCAATAGTACAATTAACTATTGTTCTCACGCGGAGACACGAACTTAAATCTGTCGTATCCCTTACTCTCATCCTCTTTCTCCTTCTCTCTCTCTCTCTCTCTCTCTCTCTCTCTCTCTCTCTCTCTCTCTCTCTCTCTCTCTCTCTTCTCTCTCTCTCTTTCCTTATTATCAAAGATAGTGCGTTGTAGGCAGAGTTCGACTGAGGAACGCACTTTTAGGCTTCACACTATTTATATCGTTTCCCTCATCATTCTTTTCTTTCTCTTCTCTCTCTCCTCCCTCCCTCCTCTCTCTTCTTCCTCTTCTTTTCTCGCTGTCACAATAGGATAGGACCGGATCATTATCTTCTAGAGTTGAGTAACCTAGAATTGATTGTTGACCTGGGCGTAAATGTTCATCGCAGACAAATTGTTCAACACCACTTTTGTCTAGAGCTTGGAGAAGTTGAAGGAGTGGCCATGGCGTCGTATGCGTTTTCATTGACCGGTACATTGCCGCTCAAGTTCCCATATATCGAGCTACTTTCTGGGGTGGAGTGTCTTACGGGTGGTAAATCCACATGCACGCTGCCTCGAGTTTCTGGAGCCGAGGTCCGTGTGCCGGGATAGTTCGAGTAAATGCTCTCTTCAGGGTCTGGCTTAGGGGTTCCTGGGGAGGCATGTTGTGGGTATGCGCCTAGCGTCGACTTGAGAGCTTCTGGTAATCATTTAAGGGGGAAACCTCTCACAGATGTGGTGTTATTGTGACTAAATTTCGACACATAACATGTAATTGAGGAGACCCAAGACCTCGTAGGGAGTCTAGCAGCTCGTCGTGAATGTATGGTGGCTCTATACGAACTAATAATAAAAATCTGGAGGACAGAAGAATTACCCCATGACTGGAAAGAATCATTATTGATACCTATCTTTAAGAAAGGAGACAAGTTCCAATGTGAAAATTATAGAGGAATATCACTACTGTCCACAAGCTATAAGATACTATCCGCAGTATTACTAAATAGACTAAAACCATATTCAGAATACATTTTAGGTGACTACCAGGCGGTTTTAGACAAAACAGATCAACAATAGATCAGATATTTATCTTACGACAAATAGCCGAGAAAAATTGGGAATATAAAAGAGATCTCCATAACATGTTTGTGGATTTTAAAAAGTCTTATGATAGTGTTCATAGGAATAGTCTATGGAATGCTATGCAGGAATTTGGAATACCAAGGAAAGTTAATCAACATGACCAGACTATGCATGGAAGATACTTATAATATAGTAACATATAAAGCCAGGAAATCAGACCATTTCCAAATAACATCTGGCTTGAAACAGGGTGATGCACTATCGCCGCTACTCTTCAATCTGGCTCTGGAGAAAGTTGTAAGGAATGTAAAGGAGGACTGTGATATTGGAGGAACATCCAAGCTGCTTGGTTATGCAGATGATATAGATATTATAGGGGAAAATGAACAAAAGACATTGGAAATATTGACTAACTTAAAGGAAAAAGCCCAACAGATGGGGCTGGTTATCAACCAAGATAAGACAGAATATATGGACAATTTCAAGAGAAGGAATGGCTAAAAACTCTGGCCACATACAAATAGATAATATGACCATTAAAAGAACGGAAACATACAAATACCTGGGTACAATCTTCAACTGCTCCAACATCATAAGGGAAGAAATACAAACTAGAATCAATTCTGGAAATAAGATATACTATGCACTACAACATCTACTAAAATCAAATGCGTTATCTCGTAACACCAAGATCACAATATACAAAACACTGATCAGACCAGTTGTGCTGTATGGCTCTGAAACCTAGAGTACAACGAAAGGAGACGAAGCCTTATTACAGACTTTTGAGAACAAAGTTTTAAGATGCATCTTTGGACCCATTAGGGATACACAAAGTGGAAAGTGGAAAAGAATTCCAATTCCAATTTTCAAAAACAAAAATTCCAAATTCGGCCTCGTCTAACCCGCTTCAGCAGCTGTGGTTATTGTTGAGGTCCGTGGTTGTGTGGATTGTTGGTCCTATTTCCTACTGGTTTTTATTTGTTCCGCTCTGTTCGTCGGATAGATTTGTTTTGTGCTGGTGTGGAAAAGAAGAAGTAACAAAGACATTTATGATCTGTTTAAGTCCCCGCTAATCACTGGTATCATGAAGGCTAATAGACTACAATGGCTGGGGCATATAGAAAGAATGGAAGATAATAGGGAAACAAAACTCGCTTACACTCAGGAAATAAATGACCGTAGTGCTGAAGAATGTCTTAACGAACTTCAATCAAAACCATTTAACAAATAAGGTGTCCAAGGTGTGACAATCTTTCAACAAACTTGAAGCAGGAAAACTTAACAGCAATCAAAAGGACTGAAGATCGGCAAATATATTATTCTTCTTTGTAATTTTCAAACGTAAACATGATGAGTAATCAATCGTCAAACACTAGCCCTTTTTTAATTAACCTTGCCGTAATATATCTTGTCTCGTTTGGATCTGTTGCCTTTGTTCTATTCTTTTCAGGCTCCTATGACTTTCCTACTTTGGACATGGTCCTCTGCCATCTAACTTGGCCATAATGATGTCGTCCTGCTCTTCAATATTCTTTTCCAAGGGCTGGACAATTTCAATGTGCTGGTTCCTTGTTGGCATCCATGATCTCACTCCCGTAACTATTGATCAACCAAACTGACGTGATCCGCTAGTTTCTTAGTTATATCTGCGATTCTGATCGAGAGTTCTGCTCCTTCTGTTTTTCGCGTCATGAACTTAAGTCACGACTTGGCAGCATGCCCCTCCTTTTTGAAATGGTATCTACCATTTTAGCTTATCTATTATATTGACAAGACGTAGCATAGAGTTCATGTGTCATACTTATATCATTTATTACTACTGTGAAGGAATGGTCTCCTATCAACCACCTACAGCCATAGAATTAAATTTAACATGGCACGACTTCCTATCTACGCACTACGGTAAATGTCGTGTAGTACCAGCTCATGAAAAAGCTAGGCTAAATAAACTATAAGTTTAATCCCTCAAATGCCCCAATGAGCATGTATCATCATCCAAATTTACCAAACTCCGACTAAGGGGATGTATGTGATTGATTGGACCATATCCTTCTATAATAGTTTTGACATATAACCTCCAAGTATATGACTATTTCTTTATTCCTCTCTGTCCTGTCCCATTCAGCTATAATGTGACGCTTGTTCCTGTCCCATTTTTTCCGAGAGGTCTTATGCTTTTGTCGCTGACGTCTTATACATGTGAGCTACACAGACTGGCGAATCATATAATATAAGCAGCTTATGTCCTTATCAATATAACTGATACTGGTACATTAGAAATTTGTCCTGGTGCTTCATTATTATTAGGTCTGTGCAGATTGACATACTCGTTGCAACTGGTGTAATAGAAATTCTGAATTAAAACAAGCAAATACGTCAACAAATTAACCCCTATATATAATTAATCTATCTTGAAATAGAAAACATATAATACATAATTTATATCTTTCGTTCTGACATGCGACTCATCCTTTGTATATGTCTGTACTGTTATTCGTAATTGTATGTCTGAGGTGTAAAAGTTAATCACTTTATATTTCCTTTCTCTCCGTGATTTATGTATGATAATGTATGGACTGTTAAAAATTATGTGACTAGATGAGTATCATGACTCTCTCATCGTTTTCGAGATGAATGAATCATGATTTACAATAACCAGGTGAATGATAATTGCGTCATGATGTAACAACATTTATGTTTCGTATGAGTGGTATCATTAATTATGTACACAACTGAATGAATGATCATGTCGCGATGTGTATAAATAAATGAATGACTGATCGCGTCATGAAATAACTAACCAAATGGATGACTGAATGAATAAACAAATTAATGATTGCATGATCGTGTCATATACCTAACTGAATGAATGATTGATTTATGACGTAAATTTGCGTTTCCACTATTATGCAATGCATGTCATGTGTGAACTGATGATTGATATGGAGTATGCGCCTAACTTAAATACATTTAATTAATAACTGTATTTCCTTCTAGATTCAGTCTGTTATATTCCTCTGAAATAGATAACTGGTTTCGAAATGTTCGGAGCACGGAAATCACAATTTCATAGTCCCAGTATTCATAGTGACACAATACGATTCCGCGAAATGTGAATAGTCAGTCCAGTTCACCTATGTCTTCTGAGAATGCCGATTTGCTTCATTTAATCTGTCAATTACATCAGGAAATATGTATATATGTAACATAATTAATATATCATAAATATGAACTGTTTGTGTGAATGTTTTTCTGTGGGCGTCTAAAAGAGAAATAGATATTTGGCCTGCTGTATTTTATATATCCCTATGAAGATTATAACCAAAACACAAAATATTTTAATCTTGTAACAAAATAATCCGCCATGGTTTGTAAAGAGAGTAAACCATAAATATCCAAAATAACTGGATTGATAAGAATTTATTAGCAACTATATATTCAGAGAATTTTCCAATGTTTCCTATTATAGCTAAGGCTTCAAGTTCGGTAGCCGTATAGAGTGCTGTATAAAGAGAACTCTAGGACATAATGTAGTTTGCCATTAATAATTTGACAAATACCGCAGTTGTACCGTAGTTAGAAATTTCTTAATAATGCAACTCTGCTCAATTAATAACTAAAGGATATGTTATCATTTTCCATTAAAGTTAACGTTTTAAGAATAGTAATCAGGTAGAAATAGTATGTGAATTGCTGATATAATATGATCTGTGGACCAATTGATATTCCCAATTATACTACTAGTATGGGAATTTCCGATATAATGCATAATGAACATGGATCAAGAATGTATTGAATGTATTTACTGTCACGGGAAAATCCGAAAGTAATCTAATGTTAGTAATGTGTTGATGTGTCGTGTGTCATATGTCTGCATATTTCATTCACCCAATTTGCACACAATTTAATGCAACATAAGATAATATTTCTTTACATGTCGCCACACATGTTTTGCTCTGTTCCCGGTGTTGGTATAAATAAATTGTAAGGATTTTGAGAGGCAAATTGAGGTTTGTTAACCATGACGCCTCTTATTACTGGACTAGTATGACGAATAAAAGAATAAAGAAGCTGTATCAACCAATACTCTTTTTGACATTTGTATAGTGTCTTTTCTGAACGTATATTTTTCTCTTTATATGTTAGCTTTGCTGATATGCGTAATGGTATCGTTTTTCCTCGTGTGTATACTATATACCATATTTGCAGTAATGAAATGAGTTTGGTATATCTGAAATAAAGATAATTGAAGCAAACAAAGACACAACCATTTTGTTTTCTATATTGTTCTTTGCACTTATTCAGCCAGTTTGTATAACAATTACTTGTTTGTACGCATATTTTTATGACATCTTTCTTGACTTTTGTGTACATGTTTGTAACATGTTTCTTGACGCATGTGTACCTGTCAGTAATCGCGCAATCAGTGGTGTGAGTGAGGGTGTCTTTACTTAAGATCATTATCCGGAACATACACATGGTTATGAGTATGACGTTCCACAGTTGTGTATGTCGTTTGTTCACTGTGTCAGTCATTTTTGTTGTCTCTTTGTGTGGTTTCTGAATGCTGTTATTTGTCAACGGATGAGTTAGTTTGATTGTTTGTTTTTGTATTCCACTTACGATCACGGGAACAACTTCGTTTAACTGACAACTAGCTGTATTGACTTTATTTACCTTATGACGTTTTTGTATTGTCGTGTTGTCTCCCTTTTTTGTTAAAGAGCAGTGTTTATTACTAGTTGAAGTAACCTGTGTCCATTGCGTATATTCGTCTTCTTGTATCTCGTGACCTTGGGTTCTGGCGAGTACTCTGGCAATTTTGGCAGGTGTGTGTACATTTTTACAACATTTTTTGTAGCGTTGGATCTTGTTTTTGTTCTGTGGCTAGGTCCGTTGTTATTACTAACCTGTCTTGTGTATTGTGCCTCGTTTGTGGAGTTGTGGAGCGTGCATTGTCTTCTTCTTCTTTCTGTCGACGCACTTGAGCTCTGGTGAGCGCATTTGTTGGGGTGTGGTCGGCCTCCCATTTCATGGTCTCTTCATGAGTGCAATCTTTTACCTTGGGAATGTTCCCAATGAGAACCCCGGCACAGGGGTTTGGTAGCACCGCTGCGTTCACTATCCCTTTGAAGTAGGGCGATTGTATATTGATCGATGCAATTCTATATCTTTCCAAAGTGCCACCAAAGGTTCTGCAGGTAACACTTTTGCCTGTGTAATCTTGATCTTTCACCAGCCTTTGGTCCACGCCAACAATAGAGGCGGCGCTATCCCTCACGCATGTGGTTGGTGTACCATTAACCCATGCTTGGTGGACCTTTAGTGTGCCATTTTGAATATTTGCCGCATTGGCCTCTTGTATCGTAACTTGGCATTCCTCGTCAGAACAATCTTTATCTGTTTTCTCCGGGTTGTCATTAGTATATGGTTCTATGATGGCTGCATGTGCCTCTTCCGTATCTTCTGAGTCACTACTAGTAAATATATATGCAGCATTTGCTTCTTTCCACGTTCTCTTCATCGTACATGACCTTGAGGTATGTCCCCAGGCTAAACACGAGAAACATTTGACATTCCTTCTGTATGACTCGTATTTATTCCTCCTCTTATTAATGAGTTCTTTCAAATATGCTGCATATTCCGGGTGACGGTCACACATTTCCGATGAGATGTGATTTAGCCTGCAATGTGGACATTGTGTGAAATGACCCTTTCTAGGCCTGTCTGATTCTCTATGTGTGTTCTGATACGGTCTTCTGTTTCTGTGTTGTGCAGACCTGTTACTTTTACCATACTCTCTTTGGCTCTCTACTTTTGCACTTGCACCTATCACGAGTTCTGGTTGTGTGCTGTCCGCAAATACCTCACGGTGTGCATTATAGTATGACTCACCCCTAGCTTCCATCTCAGGTATTGATTTACACTTGTTCTCAATTAGGAACGTAGCCATCACCTCAGGGACCGATGATAACAATTTATCCCTGAGCATTAGGTCGCGTAATTTGTCAAAGTTTCCATTCACTTCTGCAGCTTTTAACCATCTGTCATATAAAGATGCGGTTTCAGCTACGTAGTCCAGAAACGTTTGGTTTGACTTAGGTGTGATGGTTTTGAACTTTGTTCTTAATCCCGCTTCGTCCAGCGAAAAATGACTCAATACACGATCTCGAACATATGTGTAATTGGTCCGTAAACTTTCCGGAATCAACTCGACGACCTTTAAAGGCTCCAACCCGAGGTGACGGTGAAATAAGATGGGCCACATTTCTTCTGGAATTTTATAGAATCGGACCAACAATTCAAAGTTGGCCACCCATGCTCCTATTGAATCGCCTTGTGTGAAATTTCTAATTGCTCCTTGATATTTTTTTATAGGGTCTTCTGTTTTCGATTGCAATTTGGTCTGTGCAATCTCTGCTTCTTTTTCCATCTCCAGCGTCTTAACTTTCAGATTTCCTTCAATCTCTTTGTCCTTCATTAATACCTCTGCTTCTAGCTTCATCTTCTGAAACGCAAGCTCTTTTTCTTTGTTCTCTTTCTCCAAAGTAAGTTTCTCCCTTTCCAATTCCATCTCCTTATCTCTCGCCAATAGTCTTTCTTTCTCCAACTCCATTTCCTTATCTCTCGCCAATAGTCTTTCTTTCTCCAACTCCATTCGAAGTTGTCTCTCTTCCTTTTCTACTGCTTTGGCTGCAGCCCTCTCCTCGCGTTGTAGATTCTGGAATTCCTTAAATTCAAGCTTCGCCCAATTCCTGAGGTCTTGGCCTGTTAATCCGGACCTTTCACCTATGTCCATAAATTCTTGAAATGTAGACATGTTTAACACAATCTTGTCAATTATATCGCTAATATAATGAACCGTATATTTGTATGTGATACAAACTCGACTGAAAACAGCAATTCAAAGTGTCAATAGCGTAAACTTAAATCCAACGTCAAGAGAATCAAAATGCTATAATTCAAAAGCAAAGCAAGAGATTTCAGTTACAAACACTGATAGGAACAAACAAATAAACTATACTGGACTTCAACCCCAGCTTACGAACTACGATACAATTAATTCGGCCATATCAACAATGAATATCAATTTCAATTTTGATAACACCCAACAGAATATTCAATCAACTCAAACAATTCATACTGGCCTGATTCTGTATGTGATAAAATACTACATATGTTGTAGCGCAGGTCTTGGTGTTTGTGCCGATGTATCCAAACTCCTGTAGTGTCGTAGGTTGATAAGACGAACAGCGTTGTTGTGTAGATCTATGAATCTGCGTCTGGTGTAGACAATCCGTGATATCTGACAAGTTCCTGTGTATTCCCGATTAAAATTCCTTCACGAAAATGGTGCTCCAGTGTAACTAGAGTAAAGCACTAAAACCACGTCAATAGTTTGTTGTCCAGTAGCTGGTAATAGGTACTTATAGCTGACAGCTTCTTCGCCAGTAACGAATGAAATGTTGTATGTTCCTGGTCTACTAGCTGGTGACAAATCTCAACTAGTAATGGTGGAGTTGACTTGCTTCTTGCATATCTGCCGCAGTAACGTATCCAAGACAAAGGAGCTGGCAATATTCGATTTCCTGTACTTCAATGAGATTGGCCCCCATGTTGCTGAAGAATGTCTTAACGAACTTCAATCAAAACCATTTAACAAATAAGGTGTCCAGGGTGTGACAATCTTTCAACAAACTTGAAGCAGGAAAACTTAACAGCAATCAAAAGGACTGAAGATCGGCAAATATATTATTCTTCTTTGTAATTTTCAAATGTAAACATGATGAGTAATCAATCGTCAAACACTAGCCCTTTTTTAATTAACCTTGCCGTAATATATCTTGTCTCGTTTGGATCTGGTTGGATCTGTTGCCTTTGTTCTATTCTTTTCAGGCTCCTATGACTTTCCTACTTTGGACATAATGATGTCGTCCTGCTCTTCAATATTCTTTTCCAAGGGCTGGACAATTTCAATGTGCTGGTTCCTTGTTGGCATCCATGATCTCACCCCGTAACTATTGATCAACCAAACTGACGTGATCCGCTAGTTTCTTAGTTATATCTGCGATTCTGATCGAGAGTTCTGCTCCTTCTGTTTTTCGCGTCATGAACTTAAGTCACGACTTGGCACGTAGACCCCGAGGTAGACCAAGAAGACAGTGGAGAGATAATATATATATACAGACCTACAAGCACTTGGAATCAACGACTGGCAAGAGAAGGTCAACCAGAGAGACGAATGGAGACGGATTGTATCTGCAGCAAAGAACCTCAATGGCTCGGAACGCTGAAGAAGTAGAAGCGAAAGAGTTTTAACTACTTGTTTCACGCAGGATGGCAATCGTCTGGCCGCAACTGACCGACCAAAGGAGTAGAAGGTGGGCGTTCTATGAAAACTCTGGAATTTTGGTGACGACTCTAAAGTCCACTTGGAAAGAATCACATCTTCTTGGTTTACAGAACTTCTAGCACTTCATTAGGATTTGCTGGTGAGACTTGTGCAGCACCGTAAGCTTCGGTCCCCATGTATAATTGATCCACAGACATCACGCTTTGTGAATCAGTAAACTACTGGTGTGTAGATGATCTTTGTCTTTGCGAAACAGCTGTTGATAGCGATTGATCATTGAAACCGATATGCGATTGTGACCATGGGAATGCTTGGCTTGAGAACTGTAGCTCGCGATAACTAGCTGGGAATCTCAGGTTTACTTACTAGGCAACATTACCCTTTGAGCTGAGCTCTGATACAGCCCTCCACGACAGAACTGGCGCCACAACAGAAATACGCTGATCTCTTGAATCTGTTGAGGCATTCCACTGCCGGAACACAACAAACTAACAGGAAAAAAAAACACATTTCGCGTAACGGGCGGAAAAAAGGAACACCATCTTGCCCTATCTTGATGACGTCATTCGAATCATTGGGATGCGAGGCAACAGTACATCTTCTCCTTTAAATTTCACACTTAACATTGTAGCTTCGATGATATTGTTCAGAGTTAAAAATTTTCACGTATCTAAAATAGATCCATTATTTTTACGAAAACTTTGAAGATTTTTTTAAATTTTAAATTGAGTCTTAAACCTTCTGCATTTGTATTGTTATTATTTTAACAGGCGTGCTGCGTGTATGGTATTTGTGTAGGTCTGTTTAACAGGGTGTTTGTGTGTCGAAACGGTGTGCAATGCGTTTCAACATCAAGTTACAAAGTATATTTACATAGCATGCATAAAATATGAACCAAAAAAAAAATTTAACTTAAGAATGTCCTTCCACACATCATGTGTTCTTGAAGATTTTTTTTTTTTTTAAACTTTTATTGAGTGTTAAAATCGTTGCAAAGTGTATTGTTCGTGTTTTTACAGAGTGGACGTGTAGGTGACATATGCGCAAATTTACAAAACTGTGTATACATTGGAACATTTCTTCATTGAAATTGTTGTAAGGAAACATTTTAAGCAGCAGCAAGATGATAGTACATCGCTATTATTTCCCCTGCCACATCCCTCACCTGTCAGCTCCAACCCCACCAATACCATCACCACCACTCGGTAATGATGAACATGGCAGTATAACTTGATAGAACCAATCATTGAGGGCGGCAGCAGAATCAACAACAGCAGTATTAAAATGGTGGGAAAGGGGGATGTGGCAGTATAATAGCTTACAATGCAGAAAAGGTAGTGATTGCATTTATAATGTTAGTGTTGTTACATGCGTTCTGTGTGTTCAGTATTTGTGTTCGTGTTGACCGCCATGTCAAAGCATATGCGGCCTGCTCCCCCAAGCATTCATGTATATAAAATAAGTCAGATATATGTATATCTACCAATATCTCGGGATGTGTGTAAACGGGACATAGTTGATACTAGTTTAGGGCTTGGTTGCCTCGCCTCTCTCTGCGTCATAAACTTGGTAATTTTTAATTTTTAATAAGTTAGCCAAAAAGCCAAAAATGATGCATGAGAGATCAGGTTAACTTGGTAATTTTTTTTTTTTTTTTTGTTTTTTTGAAAAAGTGAACTTGGTAATTTTTTTTTTTTTTTAAACTTTTATTGAGTGTTAACATCATTGCAAAGTGTATTGTTTTTGTTTTTACAGAGCGTTGCATGTGGACGTGTAGGTAACATATGCGCAAAAAATACAAATATTTTAAACATTTTATACATTTCTACATTGAATTTGTTGTAGGGTAAAAGCTTATAGAAACAACAGCATGGTGATAGTGCACCGATATTATTTCCCCTGCCGTCACCCTCTCCTATCGGCTCTAAAACCTCCAATTCTATCACCACCACTCTGTAATGATGAAACTGGCAGTATAAAATGTCTGAAGCGATCGGAGATGGCGGCAACAGCATCAACAAACAAACAGTGTCAAGATGGTGGGATTGGGAGGTGTAAACAGTATCGGGGTAGTGGTTGCATTTATAATGTTTGTGTTGTTACATGCGTTCTGTGTGTTTAGTATTTGTGTAGGTGTGTTTACGGAGCGTTGCATGTGGGCGTGTATGTAACCGTACGTGTGCATATTTTATTCATTGGGCATATTTACATGTGAAGGGGGGTTGATAGGGAGAAGGATAAACCTTTCCATTTTTGTTTCCATTGTCACACTCTCACCCATTTGGACCTACCACTCTAATTTTCTCTATCACCACTCTCTGGTGATGATGGTAAAGGCAGGATAATTTTTAGGAACCAAAGGGTGATTGTATCAGCAAAGGCAAACAGACAAACCATGAGCAAGGGAGGGGGGGGGGGGGTCCACATGGGAGATGAGGTTATATATTAATAAAGGTAACTATAATAATAATAATGCAAATAAAACCAAATACATCGACAAACATTAACCTAATAAGGGTGATAAACAGTACTGATAGTAACAGAAATGATAATAATAGTTATGATAATGATCCCACTTTCCAAAACTGATTCCATTTGCTAGAAAGATTTTCCTAGGAATGGTGTTAGCATAGTACATATAATTGCAAGTGAACTTGGTAATTTTTTAATTTTTTTTTAAAGTTCAACCAAATTTATTATTTTAACTGCATCAACTCGAAGGACACCCCTAAAAGCAACCGTGAACTTGTTTCCAGTCTCGTGTACACAGCAGTTGTTACTGAGGCATCCCGGAGAGGGGCACAAAGTTTACTTCAGCTTCTTCTTGGGGCGGATGTTGCTGGTGTGTCCACACTTGCGCTTGCGGCAGTTGGTGGCACGAGGATGCAGACGAGCGTAGCACTTTCTGCAAATCATCTTGTCACAGTTGTATTTGGAAGCAAGAATCCTCAGTGAGGGCTCAATGATACCTCCCCTCAATCTCAGTACAAGGTGAAGAGTGGATTCTTTCTGAATGTTATAGTCGGACAGTGTGCGGCCATCTTCAACTGCTTGCCAGCACAGATCAACCTCTGCTGATCTGGAGGAATGCCTTCCTTATCCTGAATCTTGGCTTTGACATTCTCAATTGTATCAGACGGCTCGACCTCTAGGGTGATGGTCTTGCCCGTCAGGGTCTTTACGAAAATTTGACTTGCTTATTTACTTGGTAAGGCAAAAGATTTATACGTTGTGAAGAGAAACCAGAGTAGTAAATTAAACTGCCAAATGGCAAATATCCCTGAAGGTCGTGCAGGTGTTTTATACTATTATTACATTGCATTATACTGAATCTAAAATATACGTAATAAAGAAACAAAATACTTCACCACTTGTAATCTTCATAATAGAACTATCATGATAGCATTTGAGTATCAGATTCCAGTACGAGTTATTCAACAGCGTAATATTAAATGAAATCATCCAAGGCAAATTCTGAGGAGTCATATCCCTTATTAACAGTTAAGTAAATATTATGCCCCTTTTCTTTTACGGACTCTCTCTCTCTCTCTCTCTCTCTCTCTCTCTCTCTCTCTCTCTCATCTCTCTCTCTCTCTCTCTCTCGCTCTCTCTCTCTCTTCAAAGCCTACTCTCAGGAGTCTCCTGAAAAATGCACTCGTGAACCGAAAAGGCAGATCAGTCAATTTAGGAAAAGCCAGTAGCCATTGTTCCGACATGCAAGTCATTGTACAGAACAGATGTAAAAGCATTCCACGCGAATTTCACAGCTAACAGTGTCGCCCACGCACTCACTCAGTAGCAGGGCGACGGAACCATGTACTACCAGTCCAACATGAGAAAAATGCGATTGCAAACCGTAGCTGCAAGCATAAACACGCCACAGGCCTTAACGGTTCAACGCCTAACCGCCATGTTGGCGACCGGAAGTCTCATTTACTTCAGAAACCTCTGTCTTAAGTGAAGGAATTTAGAAACGACCTCTTCCCGCCCTTCCCTACCCGAAGAGATCTGTAAACCTATCTACTAGTCTATTTCAAATCAAGAGCCAAGCTGGTCTGGTGGATTTTGAGCCCTGTAAACAGCAAATTTAGAATGGCAAAAGATCGTGTTTAAATAATAACAAATCCTCCATATTTGACAGGATTGAGACCAGAACAACGCGCGTAAAGGAGAATGCAAACAAGAGACATTCTCGGAACTCCGGTACCCGCGTTTACAAGAGACATTTATCAGCCGATGCACACATTTAAAACAAGTGGATAGATAAGATAGCAAAAAGACGATATGGCGTAAGTAAATCCCACAAGCTTGTTAGTAGGGCATAGTCTTGTCGGCTACCACATAGGCGAAGGTCATTTTATCATAACTTCCCCTTTGCATAAAGAACGGGTCTGGTAGACATTGACTATCAGTTCAGTGAAATCATCCATTTCATAGATACTCGAACATTCTATTTTGTGGCTTTATTTA
This sequence comes from Cepaea nemoralis, assembly GCA_014155875.1. Classification (NCBI taxonomy): domain Eukaryota; kingdom Metazoa; phylum Mollusca; class Gastropoda; order Stylommatophora; family Helicidae; genus Cepaea; species Cepaea nemoralis. The sequence continues at coordinate 118,279 of JACEFZ010002248.1, forward strand.
AGGCCAACAGACAATATTTCATTTGAGCTGTTGCTCTTAGCATGCAGTAGGATAACTGTCTACAGGGACTAGTAGAAAGTACAATCAAGAGTTGAATAACCTTTGCACATGGGTTTTACGAACATCTACTAGTGACATCAGACAGCAGAAATGTACAAGTTTAGTTATCAAGAATTGTGCTTTCTCGTCATCTTTACTGTGAGTATTATGTTTGCTGTAGTCAGTAGCTATCAAGATTTATATATAAATGTCATTCGCTTGAAATGTGTCGATATTTGAATGTCTCTTTTACGAATTTCAACTGTTTTGATTCACCCAGTTGTCCATATTTCATTGTTTTTTTTTCTGTAGGCCATAAGTTTTGAGTAAATATGTCGTATTTGGAGCAGTCTTGAAGTACGCGATCTGCTGTCTGCGGCGCCAATCCAAATGTGCACATTGCTGATTTGCCAATCTTGAATTTTGTATACATGTGGTTGCGTGATTTATTGTGTCATGTTCTCGGTGTCAGAATAATGACTTGTCTGGACTGTCTATACAATGGTAACCGTCTTGAGCTGGTATTGGTGACTGTCTCATTGACTTGATCATTTTTTTTTTCTTTTGGTGGTATGTAACGGGCACATTAGGCTGTTCTTCTGTTGCTCCTTCCTTAGCTAGTCGATCAGCTCTCTCGTTTCTGGGTACTCCACAATGAGGGGTATGCATTGTATAGTGACCCTACGCTGGCTGCCTAGTTCAGATAGTAATGTCCGTAGTCCTGGAAATTTCCCAGACAGGAGTGCCACAAGTACTAATTTTGCATCTTTCAATAGCACCACTGACTGGGTGCCATGGTTGGTATTTAATAATTTTTATGTTGCTATCTTGATGGCAATTATACACAGTGAGCAGCTGGGGTTAGAATTAAATTGTAAGAAGACACAGGTTATGGTCGTCACTAGGAAGAACGAAGTACCACAATGTAATATACAAGTAAATGGGAATATTCTTCAACAAGTGAATCGATACAATTGTCTCGGAACAGTCATAACATCTGATGGGAGATGCCTTGAAGAGACTAGAACAAGAATCGCCATGGCGAAAGTAGCCTTTACAAGATGAAAAACATTCTGACCAATAAAAAGATGTCAACTGAAACGAAAAAAAGAGTGTTGAGGGGATATATAGAGCCTGTTCTTTTGTATGGATGTGAAACTTGGACAATGTGCAGTCAAGCTGAAAAACATCTGATGGCTGCAGAAATGTGGTTTCTGAGGAAAATGCAAAGAATACCATGGACAAATAGAAAAACCAATGACCAAGCACTACAGGAGACAAATGAAACTCGTAAATTGATTAGAGAAATTAGACATAGACAGTCAAAATTGTTTGGACATGTTATGAGAAGACATGGATTGGAGAACTTAGTGACAACTGGCAAGATCAAAGGGAACAGACCAAGAGGAAGACCGAGAGGAAAATACCTGGATGGCTTGGCCACATGGCATGGTTGAGACAGGAACACTGAGCTGATCCACGACTCTGGTGATCGAGTAAAATGGCGAGTCATGACCGCCCACGCTTTCCGGCATGGCACATGATTGATTGATTGATTGATCTTGATGGCCTGGATTTCTGTAACATAATTATGACAATACTTTCCAGCTGGTACTCCGGTCGTGTTCTTACTATTAAATGGGTATTCAAGGTACACCCCGACCCCTCCATTTCGAACAGTATCTTGTGATGATCCATCTGTGTAGACTCGGATCCGGAGATCCTGTGGATATTCTCCATCAAGGAAAACTGCAGTGACTGTTCAGCGTGTACATTGTTACGTTCCTCCTTGTCTTATTTTCCTTTCACTTTTGTCTGGATTTGTATTTGTAGTCTATAGTTCTCTCTCCGTGGGGTTCGTTCTGGAGTAGTTTTCAGGGGGATACCAACTGCAGGCAGATCTGTGGTTCATGTACAGAGTCGTTTGGCCTTGTCTATAAAACTTCTTCTTTTCAACCGCCCCAAAGTTAAGTTTTTAAATATGTTCTTCATAGACAGGGTTGATGTAGTCCTTAGTGTTAGTCGATGTTCCAGCCTCACGGCAAAGGTTCACCCCATAATGCTCCATTTCTGTGTCAATGAATATCACACAAAACGCTCCTTACTGTCTCGTGTGAAAAGTTAAATAGACAGCAGTCGTGACAAACCATCAGCCCGCACAAGCATACAGGGCTGATATAGTGAATGTAGTACGGGACTCGGCTGACGGATTGTGACGAAACTCTGACACTAGCCCAACTACACGAACTGGGTGTTATAGATCTATTACATTTTTACCTGTGAAGGTGATGTACGAAGTCTCCCCCCCCCCCCCCCCCCCCACACACACACATATACTTCTCCGTCACTAAAACACAAGGTAACAAATGCAACAGTACTCCAACAGATGAAAATAACACTAATTGAAGAATAAGCAACAAGATAGAGTCACTTAGCTCTCCTATTCAGGTCAGTTTTATTGTTCCTCAGGTGTTAGCAGCGACACCAGCAAGTAAAGTCACATTTGATTGCGCGACAGGTAAGCTGTGTTATTTATGAAATCACAATTGTTTGTGTGTGTGGTCTTTATTCACTCGTGCACTGTCAACAGTGTTTAGAAACTACATCTGTGTTGCCTCTCTTTGTAGTGATCATTCGCAAACCACATAATAGTTGTAATTTCATAAATACTGTGATGGCGCAATGGCTAGCTCGTTTGTCTGTCGAGCTGGTGGTCCAGTGTTCGAATTCCCCACGAGTCTGAGATTTCATTTTTAATGGCCAGGGCTCCTAGGTCGAACCAGCTGAAAGTGGATACCGAGAAATGTATTTGGAAATAAAGAAAGATATTCACTACACCACCCATGGAATGTCGATTGGTCTATAAAATTATGGGGCTAGTTCTTTTCACTCATTGAATACCGATTGGTCTATAGAAATATGGGGCTAGTGTTATTCACCTATAGAATGTCGATTGGTCTATACAAATATAGGGCTAATGCCATATACCCGAAAGACCTCTAGGGCTGTAGAATAGTTTTGTAGTTAGTTATAAATAAGAGACAAATAATATTCGCTGATTATAAAAAAGACGAGAGGCATTAGAAAACATCGTGACAACTAGAAAGATCAGCGGTAACAGAGCCAGAAGCAGGCTAAGATAAATGATGCTGCATGGTCTAAGATGGTGGCACCGATGAATATCGTCAGTATAAATGATCCAGAATACAAAAGATCTAGGTAGACCTGCCTTCGAGCTGCAACAAAGAATCTGAACCTAAAGTTACTACTAAAGCCACCACAAGGGAGACCGTCGACAGCCCACCACAGAAAAGCGCCAAGACAGCTGAGAAGAAGGAGGAGAAAGACACCAGAGTCGGAACCGCCGACTCAAAAACAGTCAGGTGGGTTGTCAAGCGGATTCAAATGGGGCTGTCAGACGAACAAATTCAGAAGCAGCTGCAAGAAGAAAATATCCACATCAGAATCTTGAAGGCGGAGCGAATCCTGACGTACTCATCCCTACAACGCTAGCAGTGGTGACGACTGAGGTCAGCGAGATACCGCGCCAGATATCGATAAACCAGACAATTCAACAGTCTGAGGGATTCATACCAAGGATCACCCAATATTCCAGATGCCAAAGGGCCGACCACAGCAGAGCAGCATGTCTACAGGCAATACACAAAAAGGAGGCAAAAATACTGCTTGCTTGCATGGTTGCTTTAAAATCAAAATTCCAAATTCGGCCTCGTTCAATCTGTTTCTTTCAGCTGTGGTTATTGTTGAAGTCCGTGGTTTTTGTGGGTTTATTCACCCTGATTCTTGTCTTATGCGCTCTTACGAGTGAGTCCTATAAAGGACTGATGTCCTTTGTGCTTGTCTCCTCTGGTGGTTTATTTGGTTAGTGAAGGCTCCTGGCTCGTCTGGTTTGGCTGATTGCAGTCCCTATAAGGACTTTTTATTTGGTCTTTTTGCCTCCTTTTTGATGTATTGTCTGTAGCAGCTTTTCGATGTTTTCATTTTCTTGTTTGCGCAATATCTCACCCCTCTCCCTTTCGAATTTCTTGCATCTGTTTTCTATTTTGAGTCTTTTGCGTCCCTTTTGCCTTTGGTATTCTGCTCTCCTGAGTTCCTCCATTGTTGCCGATTCTAGGCATTCCTCCAGGGTGGGTCCGAGTGGGTATTCTGTGCCGCCTTCAGAGATCAGGCGGGATAATGATTCCCTCTTGGATTTCTTGGTTGTCGTGTTTGTCTGTTGTCCTCAGCTTGCGGTTCCGCCTTGGTCTTTTGTTGGGTTTCATCTTGCGGCTTTTCTGTGTTCTCTTGCACGGCTTCTGTTGGTTTGTTTTGGATTAATTCCATTTCAACTTTTAGCAGTTCTCTCTCTCTCTCTCTCTCTCTCTCTCTCTCTCTCTCTCTCTCTCTCTCTCTCTCTCTCTCTCTCTCTCTCTCTCTCTCTCTCTCTCTCTCTCTCTCTCTCTCTCTCTCTCTCTCTCTCTCTCTCTCTCTCTCTCTCTCTCTCTCTCTCTGCTTTAATGGGTCGTAGCATTTCTTCGTTTTCCTTCTTCATCTTGGCCATATGTTCCACTTCTTACTTAATGTTTCGTTGGATCTCCTTTATTTCCGCCCGCAGTTTTTCGTTGTCGCTGGTCGGAGTCGGCTTCAGCAGTGCCTTGGTTTGTTTCTTCAGCTCGTCTATCTGATTTTGCAGTTGGTCACTTTCAGCTTGTGATATACCCGTGGCTGTCTCGCACCTCCGCATTGCTTCGTTGTATGGTGTCTTTGTGGTAATGGCGATCTTTTACACGTCTTTGTGTCTTTGCAGGTAGGGGTAGCCCAGGTATCTTGCTCCATGCTTGCTCATGCAGTTGGCGCACTTTCTTTTGTTGTTGGGTGCTCGGAAGTCTGTGTCTAGCTTGGCCAGCGGACATTCCTTGAAGGCGTGGTGATCGGCGCAGTATCGACAGATCTATGTCGTACTGCGACATGTTGCTCTGCTGTGGCCGGCCTTCTGGCATCTTGAACATTGATTAACTCTTGAGATGAATCTTTCTGGCTGTTGCATTTTCTTGTTGATAGATACTGTGATCGTCATCTCGCTGCCCTCTGTCGTCACCACCTCCAAGGTTGTAGGAATCGTGGAGTAGGTGAGGAGTAGCTGCGCCTTCAAAAATCGGATGTGGAGGTTCTCTTCTTGTAGCTGCTTTAGGATTTGTTCATCTGTCAGCTCCGTTTGGATACGCTTGATAATCCACTTGATTGTCGGTGAGTCGGTGTTTCCGACTCCGGTGTCTTCGTCCTCTCTCTGCTTCTCAGTAAGTTTGGCTCTTGTTTGTGATGGGTTGTTGTCGTCCTTCCTCGTGGTAGCTTCGTTGGAGGTTGCTTGAGGTTCTTGTTGTTTGCTACAGCTCGCAGGTAGATTTTCTCCGTTCGTCTTCTTGTCGGCTCCTACGCTGCATATCTTGAATGTTACGTGTCTTTTGGTCTTCTTGCCAAGGGCCATTTTCGCCCGTATCAGGTTACTTGACTTTTTCAAAAGGAGCCTTCACTAACAAAGAAACCACCAGAGGAGACGGGCACAAAAGACAGCCGCCGACCACCCCCCCCCCCCCCCCCGACATAAAAGCCGATATAACCAGTCCGGGACAGGACCAACTCGTAAGGGCGTACAAGACAGAAATAGGGCTAAAAACCCACAAAAGCCACGGATCTCAACAATAACCATCGCTGAGGAAGTAGGTTGAATTTTTGTTTTTGAAAATTGGAATTGGAAGACCTAGAAATGTGGAATGCCAACGCCATTTGACAAGATACAGAAAGATCAGGATCATGAATGCAGACAAACATTGGGGAATAGATAAAGATGTTAAAGTTATCATCATCATTATGTGCCCGGCCAAAAGGAGTACACGTCATATCTTTCTGGGCTGTCTTGGCTCTTGATGTTTTGAATGTGTTTTACTGCGGAAATTCCACCACACCACCGTCTTAGATCATCAAACATCGGTTTCCCTCGGTTTGTCGCTGCCTCTTATACCTCTGATCTATTCAGTTGTTACGATGTTCTACACTGCCTATCTTCTTATTATATGACAAAATAACATTATTTATCTTTTACTATAGCTGTGAGCTCTAAAAGTACTGGGGAGTTTTGGTCATAGACCATAACTTTTGGAAGGGAAAATCCCAACTGCACCTCCACGTGGTAGAGGATGGGAACCACACTGCGGTGTGGCTAACGTAGCTCCGGGGGAGCGAGTATCCACCGGAATAAGTGGACAACTCTGCAGCTGAGCAGAGCAGGGCACTCACTTGTCCTGACAGTCGGAAATGGCCGTCAAAGGCAGAGGTAAAAGACCACCATGTGAATGTCGAAGGCAAGGGGAAACCACCACATTATCTTTCCAAGACTTCATGGCAAACCATATTTCAGAGTTAGTGAAGGACGTTAATGGTTGTCTTAGGACATCCTCGTCCGGTAGGGACAGTCATGAGCCACAGGTGACACCAGACCGTCATCCAGCTACTGATGGCAAAATCATAAATAAAATAAATAAATTTAGAGTAGGAACATGGAATGTTAGGACATTAAATGAGCTAGGAAAGTTGAACAATGTTCTAAGAGAGATGGATAGCATGAAAATGAATATACTAGGCGTAAGTGAGATGAGATGGAAGGGATCGAGCAAAATCATAGCTGACAACCACACAATAATCTATTCTGTAGGGGATACACATGAAAAAGGTGTAGGAATAATATTTGACGAAGAAACAGCCAAGTCAATTAATCGATACTGGTGTATTTCATATAGAGTTATTATGGTAAAAATCAAAGGTAAACCAATATATATAAATATTATACAAGTATATGCACCAACAAGCAGTAGTGATGAAGAATACAACACTTTAACGACGAAATGGAAATGGTGATGGCTCAAATTGGATCACAAGAAATAAAAATAATACTCGGAGATTTTAATGCAAAGGAAGGAAAGGGAAAATGGAGGATGTAGTGGGGAATTATGGTTTAGGTACAAGGAATGAAAGAGGAGAAAAACTAATAGAATGGGCAAATATCAATGATATGATAATTGGACACACATGGTTTAATCACCATAAAAGACGACTATACACATGGAAAAGCCCTGATAAGAAAATTTGCAACCAAATTGACTACATACTAATTAATAAAAGATTTAGAAATGCTTTAATTAATGTAAAAACAATGCCTGGTGCTGACTGTAATAGTGATCATGTACCACTATGTGGACAAATAAAAGTAAGATTAAAGAGAGGAAAAAAATGATTAAGAATGTGAACCTTAATAAAGAGGTTCTGAAAGTAGATAAAGAAATTCAAGAACAACACAGAGTGACTGTAAAAAATAGGTATAATGCAATAGCTAAAATACAGAGTATAAATGAACAATGGGAAATGTTAAGGGCCACCATTCATCAAACTGGCAAAGAAATATTACCGGAGAGAAGCCAAATAGCTAAGGAAAAAAAAAGGATGAATGAAGAAATCTTAATGCTGATGGACAAACGAAAACAGAGTAAAATGACAAACAAGAATATGCTAAGATAAATAAAGAAATAAAAGATAAATGTGTGAAGGCAAAAGAAAGTTGGTTAAATGAGCAATGCAAGAAAATTGATTTAAATTCCATTAAATACACAAAAAATATGCACAGACAAATCAGTGAGCTCACATGGGAAAAAAATAAAAATAAATACAGGGTGTTTGAAATCAAAAACAGGAAAGATATTATTGGAGGAAAGTGCAATGAAGAGGTGGAATGAGTTGCTATTACTGTGACGACAAGCAATCTTGGAATTGAAACAATGGCAGTAACCAACTCAATGAATTGTCTCGGCACGCAGAAGTTTTCAGATGTATGCATAATAAAAGATTAAATGAACACACTCAAGAAGGTCCAGACTGGCCTCATACAAAACTAGTGGCTATGACACATTAAGCACATCACATCCGATTTGTTAATAACAACAACAAAAAAAAAGAAAGAAAAAGAAAAACAGTCCACCTCGTCCTGCTGTTGTAGCGTTGGTTTTAATTGTGGTGGTTCAGTGTGCGGGTTTAGTTTCTCTTATTCTCTGTGTCAATGTTAGCTGACTTTTCGACTTCGCAGAGTTTATGCCTGTGACGCCAGCAGTGTGTTTGGCCGGCGGGTTTCTCCTTTGTCTCCGTTTCTTCTTGCTTTTTCCGTTTGTCGGCGTTGGCTCCTAGCTCGTCTGCTTTGAATGGGTGTAGTCTTAGAAGGGCTCATCCTTTGGTCTAGTTGCTTTTGTGCCCTTTTTCTGTACCCGACCCATGAGCATCGTGGCCATTATCTTGGCTGCCTCCTCCATCTTTATTTCGTTCCATTCGGTTACACAGGGTGTATTTTTAATAACTGTGCAGTGTTTGATAATATTGCCGGTCCAAGTTTTGTATTTACCAATTATGTTGCATGAACTTTACAGAGGGTGAATATAAAACTATTTTCATACACTGCAGTCATTAAAAATACACCCTTTATCTTAGTACTTTTTAACAGGCTTGTCGGTTTTCTCTGCTAGGCTGTCTAGACTTGCGTCGAATTTCCGGTTGAAATCTGATTTCCCATTGAATTTATTGGTCATTGTGAGTGGATTGCTGGCTTCATCTTGAGGTTTCTCAATGATCTTTGGCTTGGCTTCAGCTTGAGGTTTCTCAGCGGTCTTTTGCGTGGCTGGTGCTGGTTCATTTTGGGTTAGCTCCCTTTCGATTCTGAGTTATTCTCTTTCTATTTTAATTGCTTGTAGCATTTCATCATTCTTCATCTTTATCTGGACCATGTGTTCCATCTCTTGCTGGATGCTGCTCTGAATTTCATTCATGTCTTCCAGAAGTCTTGCGTTTCTGCTGGTGTCTTGTTCTTGGTTTTTATTGATTGGCTTCGGTGTCAGAAGTATCTTGATTTGTTGGTTCATTTGAGCTGAATTGAGTTAAGAACCGACATAACTGCACGCAGGACGTCCCATCGTTCAACAGCCAACGAAGAGTCATACTACTAATCATTCCAATCGCTATCTGATTGAAAGTTCTTCTGGTCCTCCTTCTCAGGTTTGAGATTCTTCCAGAACCCCTGCCTTTCGCCCGCAATCTCATTCTTTCAACTTTCGGGTTCTCAATTTGTTTCCTCGCCTTCTCCACCTGGTTCCACAGATAATCTATCTGGCCTTGAAGTTCGTTTCTTTCACCTTGTGAGACGCCTTTGGCTGTCTCGCACCTTCGCCGTGCTTCCTTGAATGGTGTTTTTGTGTTAATAGCTTTTCATGGCGTCTCTGTGTCTTTGAAGGTACGGGCATCTCAGGTATCTTGATCCGTGTTTGCCAGGGCAGTTGGCGCACTTTCTATTGTCATTAGGCTTTCGGAAGTCCTTGTCGTGTTTGGTAGGCGGACATTCCTTGAAGGCATGGTGTTGCAGTATCGGCAAATGTCTGTCTTGCTGTGGCACGCTGTTCTGCTGTGGCCAGCCATATGACACCGAGAAGAATGTGTGATTCTCGGAATGAATCGTTCAGGCTGTTGATCTTTCCTGTCCATCGACACTCTGACTGGCATCTCGCAGATGTAGGTATGAAGTAGGGCTTTATGATTAGAATGTGAAGATTCTTCTGCTGCAGCTGCTTCATTATCTGCTCGTCTGTCAGCGTCACTTGGGTGCGTCTGATCACCTATCTGATCGTCTGCCGCATGTCGCTTTTTTTTCGAATAAGGTGTCTTTCTCCTCGCTCTGCATCTGGGTAGTCTTTGGTCTTGTTTGTGGCGGGATGACGTTGCCTTTTCCACTGGTCGCTTCATTTGTGGTTTCTGTAGGTTTTGGCGCTTCGGTACAGCCAGTAGGCAGGATCTCTCGGCCCCGTCTTCTTGACGGTCTTGGTGTCGGTAGCGGCTTATTCGCTTTTCTTGAACATCGGGTGTCTTCTAGTTTTAGGCTTGGAACGTGCAATTTTTCTCCCCCGCAAGTCGCGAAAAATAACGAGTGAGGGGACTTTTTAGCGGACATGATGATCGAGGAGGGAAGGCCAATGAATGTTTCAGACATCATCAACGCCATAAGAGACGAAGAACGAGCAAATGACTTTAAGGACACTTGGAAATCTGTTTTATTGTACAGAGTGAGGAGATTGGAGCGATGGGTGCCACCATAGGCACAAACATTTCTTCAAAGGCACACGCATTTGGTTAATTAAAACATAACTAGTGCGATCAGTCAGTCGCCGTATAAGGGTGGTTAGTATCACAGGTTAGTATCACAGCCGGGGATCGTTAGATAAGTAGCACTTTTTTGCCATTCCCCCCCCCCCCTTCCCCATTTTGTTTTCATTGTTCTAATTTGTTTTTCATCTTTCAATTCTCCTCATTCGGTTGTTATGCTTTGATGCAGTCACTGTAGTGTCTTCCTCGTTTTTATATCTTGTGTTTGTGTATTTGTTTGCTAATGAAGATTAGTCGCCGCAATGTCCTATGGAGATCGGAGCCTCCATGGACCTGTTCGGAGTACAAATCACTCATCACTAATCACCGGGTTTTCAGTCAGCAGAAATGTGTAATCGCAAAGTCCAACATAAGGACAATCAGTTGTTTATGAGACTTAAGATCAATGTGGTAATTCAAGAGTTAGTTGGAGCTAGGTAAGTCACATAGAGAAATATAACAGCGCTTTATGTTGTATGGTGATTCGGCGTATATCCGAGGTAGTGATTTCGTAGTAATACATTCAAAGTGCCGGTCTCACTGACGAAGGGGTTAACGACTTTCTCCGTAACCACGTGAGGAATACAGCTGCGCGAGATTCGGCAGCGGATAGCGTCGCGTTGGTTACTTAGGGATATGTGAACCGGTCTCTCAGAATTCAATGGCAAACTAATGAGCGTAATCTTGCCTAGAACATCAACAGCAGCTCCGAATGTCCGCCGTGCCTGGAACAGCTCTGATGGGTACAGGGACAAGCACATGTCCGAAAACTCGCTTAGTGGAAACCAACCGCAGAGCTGACTGGTTTGTGCAGGAACGGCCCAGGGCGAGCGAAATGCCCAATATATTGAAGTGAGGAATTAAAACAGCCATGAGCAGGACGTGACGATTCCCTCGGTAAACCCAGCACCAGAGCGTTATGTGCCGGCTCTGCAATTATGGAAGCCACCCAGGATGGCGGAAAATGCTATGGACTGTCCCTGCCTTCACTTGAGGGATGACCGTGTAGTCTTCGACTGTTCCAACTTGACCAGCTGAGATGTGGACGGTACCACAAAAGTGAGAGTCTCCCAGGATTGCTAACCTGGTCAAAAATGCACGCTAAAAGTCGGATGTGTTGGCCTGAGAGTTTCGACCCGAGGGTGCCTAACCAGACACACCGCAATCACATCTGAAAAAATCACTCCGGATGAACGCAAAGAAGAAATAAAAAATATTCAAAATGCTAGATTATTACTAGGAAGAGTCAACATTACTAAGAAGGCAAATAACTGATATAGTGCTAGCCTTCCCGAGTTGTGCGAAGCGTTGAGAGTTATTAATATTATCGTCTACGTCACTTACAGTGGCACACATTTGTAGGCTTGTTAGTAATAAGAAATAAACATAGTTTCGGGTTGCGTTATAGAAAGTCAAAGCATCTAGACAGGTTGTGACGCAGAGGACTTGTATGGCACAGAGGAGGGATGGCCGGATAATCTATTGCGTAAGATATCTTAAATACTTGTTGCCTTAAGAGATGGCAGGCCCCGGAGCTGAAGGGTGCACTCTATGCAGATGTTAGTAAAGGGTTATGCGTAAGTTTGAATAAAAATCCGTGTCTGCAGTTGGGTTGTTGTTATACAGCTGTGGAAATCCTCCTTCTATGAGCAGTTATTGTGCGTCTGATGTTTTATGTGTTTTGCAGTAGATATAATGTGTGCAAGAACACCAACCACCCATAAACAAGTCTACTACATGCGTTTGTTGCTCTGGATCAGGGGTCACAAAACTACGGCCTGCGGGCCTGATCCGACCAGCGACGTCAGTTCATTAGGACCGCCGACGGTACTCGGATTTGCTTGATAAAACGTTTGGAACACGAGACATTGTGATACAATTTAAATGTAAATATTATGTTTAGAATAATAGGAAATATTCACACGTGCATAGACCTTCTGGCTGCTATGTGCCTTAAATTTACAACTTTCAGTTTTAAATTATTGTATCTAGATTATTTTTATTGTAATGTTTGATTATTTTTCGCCTTCCCATGTCCTTCCCCGGCCCGTGGTATCTCCGCGTACGCTCTGACTTTACTATGGTTTCAATGGCAACACACACTAATACGCATTTCTTCCTACCTCAAATGCATCCATCTGTCAACACAGGTTCGACGCTGCAGAAATATTTACCTATTTTTGCATGTCATCCATTGTATAGGTATGTAATAAGGATTTCTGTGTTTGACAGTGATAGGTAAGTGAACTACAAGTGTGAATAGAGGCAATAAAGTAGCAAACAGTATAAAAATGCAATAGAATCCTCGGATTATTACGAAAATATTATTTCCCAGCTGTCGCAAGACGCCGCGTTGTCATCCCAGAATACTCTCTGCTACACATATATAATGGACCACTCAGAGAAATCAACAAAAGAACTAACTGTTTCCTCTATATTCAAAGCTATATAGTCTTGACGTAAGTTTGCAAAGCCGGCAGTAAATGTATTATTCATCTGTCTACTGGCTATGTGGAAAATGGAATGTGACCCTGACCAGACTGGAAACAAGTGTGATTTGACACCAGGGCTCATCTGTCAGAATACAGGTGAAAGTGTCTGCTAAATAAAACAGCCCAGGCGTGACCAATGTCTGGCCCAAGTGGAGATAATAGGCCTAGGGCTGTAAACAAGCTAAGTCCAGCCGACCACTCAGACAGGCAGACTCAGTAGAGTGTGAAACAGACCTTGTAAAACCAGTCAGCTGTGAAGTGTCAGAACTGGCCACACAGAGTAAATGTTGGCAATTGAAACTTAATCAGGAATGCCAGAGGGGTGTGAGGTGCCTGGGGGAAATTAAACAGGAATGCGGGGAATTGAAATAAACACATAATGAACCAGACAGGGTGGAGCCAAAGAGATTAATGGCCTTTGTGGTATTTAGTTTAAATAAGCTAGGCTTGTAGGTTTCAAGTCAGAATAAGTCTGACTTGAGAACAGGTAGGCACCCAGTTCAATGTTCTGTAGTCATATGTCTGCTATACTTCACTAGTAATGTTAGTTCTCAGTAACCATTCCAGTCTTTTTTAGATGTATGTACTGATTTTCAGTCTACATCTGACCTAGGGTATTTCAAGAAATATCATTGTCTCAGGCTACTTGAGTGTGCACTATTCTTTCTCAGCTCTGTGTACAGCATCATAGCGCTTTATGTGTTCTTCTTCTGAGAAGTAGGAACCTTAGGTTAGGCAGATCTTGGCTATGTCTAGATAGACTTCTGATTGTCAGGTGTCTTAGTAGATGCGTGTCATTTCTTTGTAAACTAGCCTCGTCGCCTTTTGGTGTGTGCATTTGTTGTACAGAATATAGTCACTGACTATATTTCTTTTAATTATTACCACAGCAGTGGTTAAGTAGGGATTTCTGAGTATCATTATTTGTCCATTTTGAAGTAATATAATGTATGTGTATTGGATGTTTGATATATTTGATTTGTCATAGGCATAATTTTTGTTATACTTTGGACATGCACTCGGCAGACTTTTATTTGGTCTGTACCATATATGGAAACTATGTTTCCCAGTTTGTTGTAGATAAGGATATTACTTCCTTTTTGCATTCATACTACGCATGTAGGAATAACCTTATATGCCATTTTGAATTTGCATACCTTAGATTTAGTTGATGTTAATTTGTTATATGGTAACTCACTAAGAAGAATTTGGTGTTATGCTATTGTTTGCGCATTGGCACATTGACCATCGATTGCGTTGGAAGCAGAGGTGTAATGGTACAGAGATTACCCACAATTGGTATAGGGTATATGGTGCTTAACCCTTTCAGTGTATGGTGGACGAGCGTTCACGGTAATTCATGGAAGCATGGCACAGATACTGGTCACGGCTTGTAAGCCCGGATGATGAGGTACTATTTTAATACCATTAGCAACACTGTGAACGGGTAAACCAACTTTGGACGGAGCGGCTGTACGACCCAGAATGTATGTATTAGAGACATGGACATAGGACGGCAGAAATGTAATAATTACAGGCGCGTGAGACGATTGAAAAGCCCATCCCAGACTAAGACTGTAGGACAGAGGTAAGGAGGGAGAAGGAGGATGGTGAACGCAGTAGAGCTGGAAGATATTTTTGGTCAGACTGGTCATTGTATAAGGATGTGCTAGGATGTAGGTATTACTTAGGATTGTACTGATGTAGAACTACATATAACACATTCTTGACAATTTCTTCCAAGCTCTCAATACGAGCACCTAGGTATAGATCTCAAGAACTAGAGACTACTAGGTAGTGTCAGGACTGACAGGCGTCAGAATACCGGCAAGCTGTTTTCTACTGGAGAGTGGAGATCTGACCATAATTGCTTAGCTGATCTGGACCACAGATCCAGATAGGAGGCAAGTAACATTGAAGTTATGTAATGTTTGTCATCACTATCAATATATAATATGAATTCACCATCATAATCATGATAATCATCCATGACTAATGATAGACAATAAATGTTGTAGGTTGTTTTAACTCATAATTCAATTGTTATACTTTTATTTCCAATTGTGCATACGTGTTGTGTGTGTACATTGGTTAGGGGCTTAATTAATTACCAGGGAGGGGAAAGCAGTCGGAGGGGATAATTTGCACTGGCTATAAATCCTTCATGTACACCTAGTCACCTAATCTTCCCTTTTCTCACTCCTTGGCGAATATTTAGACCAGCTAATTACGAGCCACTTGTAACTGTACTCTTGATATTCCTAGGCTTAATCTGTAGTTCAGCCATATAGATTCTGCCCTTAGTCAATTTCTGACTATTTGGGGGTGCTCGCCCTTGAATAATACATTCGACTAGGCGGTGGCGCACGCCCACTTCCGACAATTGTGGTCCCAGTCCAGTATCAACAATTGCCACTTCCGACACCAGCTCAGAAAAAATCCCCGGGTCAATGCGTTATTCGAGCTGATCTCTAGGCCAGTGTTTTCAATCTTTATGCTTTAGCAGATCCTTACGCAAATGTTTACGTTGCTCAAGGAACTCCGTGTGATGATCCAATTGTCTGTCCTACTTTATGTAATAAACCAGATGGGCAAAAATGTTGCACTTAGGCGATATCGGTCTATTTCGACGAAACCTATAGCAGCCACTCGCGGAACCCCGGTTGAAAAACACTGCTCTAGGCTGTTTATTTAGGCCGGCACTATTTATATATTTTGCAAACCTTATTATGTGATATATTCTATTACCAAAGGTACCTATAAACGTTATATGTACCTCTGATGAGCCGTAGCATCACCAGTGACCCCTAGTCCTCTGTATGTCTTGTATTTTAATAGGATTTTAATTATGTTTCTAATTCAATGTCTTTTTCATTTTCAGTTTCCGTTTACTTCACCCTTCATTATGGCTACTAAGAAAAGAAAAGTGGGCGCCGAGTGTCGCGTTTTCAATGAAGAATGGGGAGTAAAGTACTTCTTTTTGGAAACAAAGGACCAGAAAACCAGTTGCGTAATATGCAGCGAATGCATTGCCGTTTTGAAAGAGTACAATCTTCGGCGTCACTATGAAACAAAACATCTATCCATATATTCAATGTTTTATGAACAGTTACGTCCTGAGTCCACGAAACGTGGTTCAGAAACACGAAGCAACTCTTCACGAGAAAGTGCTGAAAATGAATATGTCACTCGTACAAGTTACAAAATAGTGCATAAGATGACAGAACGAGGAAAACCGTTTACCGATGGCAATTTCATCAAAGAGTGTTTGATGGAAGTAGCAAATTACTAGTGTCCTGAGAAAGCCGATTTGTTTGGAACTATTAGCCTTTCGGCAAGTTCAGTTGTGCAGAGAACAGAAGAACTTGGCGAGAACATTGTGCTACAGATACGCGAGAAAGCTGGGAACTTGTGGTATTCTCTGGAGCTACACGAGTCTACTGATCTCTCGAATACCTCACATATTCTCGAGTTCATGCGTGGTTTCAGATAACAGAAGAGTTGGCATCCTTTTGCAGCTTGCATGGAACAACTGGAAGAGACACTTTCGCGGAAGTGCAAAACAAAAATTGCAAGACTATAACCTTCAGTGGAATCAGCTTCGAGGTGTTACAGTTGATGGAGGAAAAAAATATGGCTGGAGTGAGGAAGGGTCTGGTGGGGCAGATCGGGACTCAATTGGAAAATTTGCTAATTCCGGGCGCTCTGTTCATACACTGCATCATACATCAGCAAGCACTCTGTGGGAATGACTTAGATATTTCTTGTTTGCTGAAACCAATCGTTTCTGTTGAGAACTTCATTCGGGGACATGCACTCTATCACCGTCAGTTCCAGGCTTTTCTTGAAGAAATTGATTATGAATTCTGTTACTTGCCTTATCACACATTAGTGAGTTGGCTGAACTGTGGTTATATTCTGTTTCGTTTTTGCAAGCTCCGAAACGAAATAGATGTTTTCATCACTGAAAAAGATAGAGCTGATCCACAGCTGTCAGATCCTAGCTGACCGTCAAAGTTGTCATCTTTGGTCGACATCGCATCCCACATGAATGCACTGAACTTGAAACCTCAGGGAAAGAATAACCTCGACTGTGATCTCTACAGAATCATCAAAGTATTTCGGAGAAAGCTGTAATTGTTTGGAGCACAACTGGAAGGAGAAACCTTTTCTCATTTTCAGTTTCAAAGAGTTGTGCACTTCAATCGCCGAAGATGTCAACCTCGATTTTCCGGGGGGGGGGGGGGGGGGGGGGGGGGGAATTATTCGTGACTTGAAGAAGCATTATTTTTTTTTTTGGAGAGATTTTCAGATCTAACAGAATTGAGAGTGACATTCTTTTGTTCCCAAATCCGTTTGATTTTGTAACCTTGATGATGTGCCAGTTGAACTGCATTTAGAGCTAATTGATTTGCAAGCAAATGACTTGTTGAAAGAGAAGTACATAGAATTAAAACTTGTTGAATTTTACCGCTGCTTGCCTGATGTTGAATTTCCGAAACTGAAGAAAGTTTTCGCTGGTATGGCATCAGTGTTTGGAACAACTTATGTATGTGAGCAAACACAGAAGTATGTGAAGTCAACATATTGAACGAGATTGACTGATGATCATTTGAAAGCAATTCTCTTGATTGAATGCAGCAATTCCAAACCAAACATTGATGATATCTTCAAAGCCAAACGTCAGTTTCACAAATCTCACTAACCGTTTTTACTGCTTAGTTTGTGAGATTCGGATATGTGCACGGATATGTGCACACTAGGTCTAATGTAACTATTTATATTTTTGCTAACGTCGCCTTCTTTGATAACATTTTTAGTAAATAAATATGGTGGTTGTCTTTGTTTGTTGTTGTTATTGTTGTTGTTGTTGTTGTGTGTGTGTGTGTGTGTGTGTGTGTGTGTGTGTCCATTGCACGCCACTCACCCATGATTAACATGGAACGCTAAACTTAGCTTTTCGTCTTTTTTTCCCAGAGCTTTCGTTCTAGCTTGTAAGTATTGTACATAATGATTATGCGGCCCGAGCCCGTCATTTTGTCAGTTAGCCGGCCCACTGTGAAAAAGGTTTGGTGACCCCTGCTCTAGATAGATATAATGTGAGCAAGAACTCTAACCACACGTGAACAAGTTTGCTACATGCGTTTGACGTGAGCTGATGGAAGCCCTGTGCTTCATTGGGAGATGAAAGGCAGAAGAGGAAGCAGAAGACTTAGATACTCGTATATCACTAATAATACATTTATAAAAGTTGCACATCTTTCTCAATCTAGGATGGGATCTGATCGGTACTCACTGTTACAAGTTTGTAAATACCCAGATGGACTTTGAAGATGCCAAAGATGTGTGTAACATGTAAGTAACCACAAATGTCATTTATAAAGTAGACCACTTGCATAACCACTCATTTCTATACTTAATGAGTCAAAGTGGTTTGGGATTTAGTATCCGAATCTAGTTAGAAAGTTGCGGGGTTCATATTAAGTTGAAGGACACTTTTTAAACAAACAAAATAATGACAGTAACCCCTATAGCTGATCTAATGCCTAACCTTCTCAGATAAAGGTGTTAAATAGTGCGTTAAAGGCAGGACAGTATACTTTACTGTTTGGGGTTCTATCCCATCTAGTTACAGGCAGGACAGTAGACTTGACAGTCTGAGGTTCTATCCCACCTAGCTCGGTCTCTTTCTGCAAAACACCTTACTGCCTGCGGAAAGTATTGCAAGAAGTCCTTAGCTCAGGTTTACCTCAAGGGTCTCCTAAAAAAAAACGAACCCACGACCTTCCGAGCTCGAGGAGACGGCTTAACCTCGGAGATCCCTCTCGGAGACCCCCGAAGACGGCTTAACCTCGGAGACCCCTGGAATAACAATTCCCCTGTAACATCAAAGAACAACCCCACCCCCCTCTGATAAGACTGATAAATGGCAATCCCTCTGTCACATCGAAGGACCCCTGGCAGTAGGCAATAATAAAGAACAAGCAGAAATGTGAGCCTACCCTGGCAATCTTTTCGAATATGACAACGGCATATACGAGAATATATATGTATGGTATGTGTGAATACAGAAGATCGCGACTGCAGCAGGATATAACAATAAAAATGGGATTTTTGTTACCAATGTTGTCTATTCATCTGTTCTGACAACTGTGTAGGGGGTATTGCATATGAGTTTGTATGTGTCTTGATTCGCCACCGGATCTCAACAAGTCTTTTCCTTCCTCCCCAACGTGCCCTGTCTGGAGCAGATGCCTGAGATATCTACTCTCCAAACGTTTCTAATATTTTAATGAAGCTGTATTGCTTGCATTATTATTACTTGTTGCGCAACCGTTAAAGCTTTCCAAATAGCTGTACCCTACGATCCTCGCTTATTAAAAAAATATTATTTTCCAAGAGTGAAAATTCTATTTCAGTGTGCGTTTCTCGTGAGCCTCTTATGTCATGTATGTGTTGCCATGGACAGATAGAATGTAATCTTAAGACACCAACCAATCATCAGCAGCGGTTTACAAAGCGCTTGACCTGAGTTGGTTGAGGACCTTTGTTCCACTGGGCGATCAAAGGCAGCAGAAGAAGAAGTAGTCCCAAAGCAGATACTGCCATTGGGGTATGACACGTTAAGCCTAATATATTATAGGTCAAGATATGAGGTGGAGTGGCCAGTACCCTTCCTCGTCTCTTTTCTTTCCCTGACAATTTTTTGAAAATTCTGAAAATTATTCGGCACCAATCTTATGAAACTGGGTCGACCCCAGAGCTGAACTGCTCAGAAAAAAATTATCCTACCTGTGTTCAAAGGAATATAAATACCCGAATATGGATTAATGACAAATTATTATTAACAGTGCAAACAGAAATTGAGAAACTATTTACGCCAGTGCAAGAACAAAGTGAAATACAAAATGTATATCTCAGACATTTCACAAGAATGTATTGGAGTGAAGTTCTGAACAAGGCCGATAACTTGAGCAGTGTAGAAGATCACATATAAGAAAATGCCATATATAACAATTAAATTCTCATTTATAGACTGTCAATAATTTGTTTAGAGTATGGGAAACATTTTTCATTACTATATATGTCTCGTAAGTCTGAATGTGGTTACATTGTAATTGTGGAAACTTCAAATTTATATGAAACATCTTACTTATTTGTTGTTTTCATAAGCCATTTTAAAGATTGAAACAAACAATATTTTTTTTATATAAGAGAGTTCCAGTGTAACAATGGTTTGCTGTCACAGGTATGGGGCTCAACTTCTAGTTGTCAGGGACGAAGTGGAGGCAAAGAATGTGTCTTTAGTAGCCTTGAACAGATTTACTAGCAGTGAGCAATTCTGGATTTACAATGGCAGATGTAAGTGCCCAGCCTTTGTTAGACATTTGAGTAATTATTATGTATCTTACGAAATAGGTGAAATAAAGATAAAGTATTAAAGTGGCTTAAAATAGTTAAAATGTATAAAATTTCATGTGTTAGTGTTAGTCGTCTTGTCCAAGTTATAATATAAGTTATTATTCGATTGAGTTGTTTAAAATTGTGTAAAGGATCATGTTGAATCACATATTAATTTGTTTTAGAATAACTATAGACTGTCGAATAAATTAGCTTCTTATTTTATTTGTTTGTGTGTGAGTGCTAAACTGAGTACATACTAAATACTATTAACTATAGAATAGACATTGTTCATATAAAATAATTCACAAAGACATGTTTTGAGGTTCATATATATTAATTTTATTATGTCATTTTGCAATCAACTGCTAAACAGTGAAATAAGTTAATAACTATTTTGTAGACCAGGGTTTCTTTTGCCAGGGTCACGTTACTTGTGGAACATGTTTATTAAAGAGGTGAATTGCAGAATAGCTGAAGCAAAAACTGCATTTCCCAGGATGTAGAATATTCCGTGTAATTTTTGTTAACTGGTGTGAGAAGGAGTGTTCTTATGAATTATATCGATCATTCCTGATGTATGGAAAGGAATCATGGACAATCAGAGGCTTAATGAGAAATTATGTAGAAACTACAGAGAAGTGTATTTTTACAGAAACATGATAACACCATGAACAGATAAGGAGCTTAATGAAGATACCTTGAAAGAAATTAACACTCAGTAAGTGAACTGGTCACTTGTATGAAAGAAAGAAATCCACATTCTTTAGGCATGCCCTGAGAAAGGGGGACGGGGGGGGGGGGGGGGGGGGGGGGGGGGATAGAGTACATCATGGCAACAGCAAAGAGGCAGGGGGAGACAAGGAGAGATGTTAAGGGTTTTGCATCATGGCATGGAGGAACATCTGTACATAAATTATTGTCAGTATACAAGATAGAGGGTGTGGATAGACATGATGACCAATTCCACATGGCATAAGAAGATAAAGACAATCCCATAGTAAATACTGCCGTTGGGGTATGAAGTTTTAGGCTTCATATATTCTAGACCTCAACATCATTGACACCTTGCCGTCTTGACAGACGATAGTTTGTGCTTCAAAAAGGCATAGTAACTTTTACCCACGTTGGTAGCGAATGTGACTGATAAGGCCAATTCGCGCTGTAAATGTTCGTCCACAGTGGGTGCATGTGAACACGTGGTCATTTCCACTATCACGCACCATCTTACGTCTCACACACTCAGTGTGTGACTTATCTGCAATAATTTTCTCCTTTGTCTTTATTCCATTTCTGATGTTTGCCCTCTATGCAACATGTTCAGCGGTGACTTGCTCCCAATGTGCATTATCAATGCCTGTATCAATCATGAACCGTTTACATACATCTTTGTATCGTAGTAGAGGCCGACCCTGAGATCTCTTACCCATCTGTAATTCACCAAAAAAGATGTCCTTTGGTATTCTACCATCATCCATCCTCCTAAGATGTCCTATCCATCTAAGTCTACGAAGACTGAGCATGGAATAAACCGTCACACAACCTGATCTTTCCAATACTTCAGTATTTGTGATTTTGTCTTGCCACTTAATACCAAGAATTCTTCGCAGACACCACATATGAAAGCTGTTTAAACGTTTCTCTTGGTGTGAGTAAGTTGTCCAGGTTTCACTGCCATAAAGAAGAGTACTAAGGACACAGGCTTGATAGACAAGGACTCAACAGGACCTCAACACATGAGGTGGGATACTGTAAGAAGGTGTTTGTTTAAACATTATTTTGAGTCACAGCCATTTTTGCAAAGCATATTTTTGTATAATTGTTATACATACCTTCTTCTTTTGCTGTAAAATGTAAGCTTTCGAAGTGTGGTTACATAGACAAATAGGAACAATATCACAGGAGAAGAAACAAACAAAACAAAAATTTACAAACAAACTGCGATTGAAGAAAACTTTACTGAATGATATCAAGGTAAGAAAATTAAGGTATTTCAGCTCTATATAAAATGACAGAAAGACAAAACAAAGGACTTTGTCTGAGAAACAGAACTTATGGATATTACAAAGAAAAAGTGTATGGCCTAATGCAACATCAGAGTGAATGGAACTAATCTGAAAGAAGCCAATGTATTTAAGTATTTGAGTACTTTGATTGCAGCTGATGGAGGATGTATGAAGTAAGGTAAATGTAGAATAGCCCAAGCAAAGGCAGCATTTTTAACAAATAAACTTCTTGTATGTCGAAGATGATTTTAAGCAACATGATTCTTTATTTTTTCCTCTTTGTAAGAACAGATACAAATGAATTATTTCCAAAAGCTGAAGAAAACAGTAAACAGTATTTACTTTGCAGTATTGAACATTTTGTTTACTGCTCAACTCTTTTCATGTTGGTGGTATACAACATTTTATCTTTCATTAATATTTGCTTCTAGATGAGCAGGATTCGGGCAACGGTTCTCTGAGGAGCACATATTGTAAAGGGATGTGGCAGCCAAATGAGCCAAGGGAAACAAACGAGGATGTTGGTATTGCAAGTAATATGCGTGGCAGATGGGCTCTCAGTTGGGTTTGGAGTAACCTCCCTTTTGTTTGTAGGATATCAGCATGTCCAAATGGTAAGATGATATTGATTAAATTTATGTATGCTTGTTTTCATGTATGTGTTAATCTTTAAATATACAATGGAGTATGCTTATTCAGAAGCCTAATTTTAAAATATTCTTGCTTTAAGCATTGTGATGTGTCTGTTTTCTTTTTGTCATCTAGTACTTGTTATGAAAAAATGTCTTTATTTCAAATATACATTAAATATATAACTGAATATGCTCAGTCATGTGCTTTTAAAGCATTCATTCTTTAAACAATAAGACATGTCTGTGTTGATTTCCTCAATGAGTTAAAAATATCTTATTTTCCCCAGATAAATATCTATACATTAGTAAGCGTTTGTGAATTACTTGCTCTTAAGCAAATAATCAAAATTTATAATTTCTGTTGCACCATTCATCAGATAAAAAGCACAAATCTTAACTAATGATATTTCTCTACTCCTTTGTAAGATTAATTTTGTTATAATTGATTTATTTAATGGTACTATTTAAATAGAATTAAACTATTTATTTCATAGGCTCCTTTCGATGCAGCGATGGATCTTGTATCAACGGGAAGTGGAAATGTGATAGAGTTTATGACTGCAAGGACTTGTCGGATGAAAATGACTGCAGTGGTAGGATTATTCTCCTCCTCTTCCTCTTGATTCCCTGGCTCATTATAGTGGTGTTCATGGCTTCTATATCATGTATGCATAATTTGTGGGCTCATCATTTAGCATTTCTCACACTGTATTCAAGTGATACTGCTTCTTGTAGATCACTGATTTTATGGTGATGAGTGGTGAAACCATTTGTGCTTGCTGCTTTTTAATGAAAATTGTTTTTACACCAACAGAAGGGATCAAGGTGACTTGCAAGTGTGCCATCTGCATTCAGTTGAGTATGCTATTCTCACAGGAATTCAGCAATGTCATAAAATAATCTCTGGGCTGTACTTGTCCTTCTGAGACAAGGATAAAAGTTAGGAGGTTCCATATGAACAATGAATAAGTTAAAATCTCTCAGCAGTTGCAAATAATAATGGATTGGCTATGTAGGCTGCTGGGCTTGCAAAATTGTAGAATTATTAATATCCATCCACAAAAGAATATTTCAAGTATGTGTTGAGGAAGGAATAAAAAACCTGGTTATGTGAAAATGCTGCATTGATTGGATGTAGTGACAGAAAGATGCAAATATGCTAGCTTCACTTTAAATGAACACAATGCAATAAATATCCTTTCCAGGACGAATGATGAAGAAGATAATATTAAAAACAAAACAAAACTGATCACCTTTTTCTTGGTCATATTAAACATGTTGCAGACCATTTCATTACTGTTGTTACAATGTTTATTATTCTTTTGTTTTTAATATATAACTAACAGAGAGGAAAGGGAGATATGGCCACTGATTTCTGCTCCAGATCAGGCACCTGAGGGAGATAATCTAAGCCTGGCAATGATAACATTGTATAGGATGGAAAATAACATTGAACAATGCTCACTTTGTTTCTAGTGCATGTTTTAAAAGCGATGGTTTTTCTCTTTAGATCATAGCAATTGAAAGACTGAGAATAACATATCTACGAATAATAGAAAATTATAGAAATAAATATTTATAAATCTTATTGGCCATGACAGATGGGAAAATGAATTCTGCCATATTTATGATACATGCCCAGTAATTTTGGTCTTTGTTTTGCAATTGTCATTACTCTTAACATCCATGTTTTTAACATAGGTTCAGGCTGTAATTGTGTCATGTTCTATTAAGAGAATTTATGTGCAGTTGTAGATGTTCTTCTCATGTACTTTCAGTGCTTGATGGTCTGCTGAAAGGAATTTAGTAGTGTCATTGCTTTCAAAGGTGTTCACCACTTTTTATATATTATTATCATTATTACCAAGTGCCCTGCCAGCTGGCGTAGTCGTTCATGCCTCTCTACATATCATGGTCTTTGGTGTTCTGGATCAACTCTGCTGATGATATTCCTCCATGCCACCGTCTCAATCCGTCCAGCATCATTTTGCTTGGTCTGCCACTGCTTCTCTTCCCCTTGATCTTTCCAGGTGTCATGATGTTCTTCAATGCCTCTCTTCTCATCACATGACCAAAGAAAGCTGTTTGTCTCTTTCTTATTGTTGTATATAATGTTCTAGTTTCATTAGCTTCTTTTGGGCAGTTGTTGTTAGTTACTCTAGTATTCCAAGGAATGGGGCCATGCGGAGAAAGCGGAGGAAAATACTGAGAACCTGTATGTGGAGAGAATGATATGACGGGGGATCAGCAGGGGTTCCAGACGAATCTCAAAACTGTGAGGGAAGACCAGGAGAAGTTTCAGTCAGAATGCAGCTGGAATAATTAGCAGTATGACTCTTCATTGGCTGTTGAACGAGGGGAAGGAGCATGTGTGGAAATGTCCTGAGTGCAGTGATGTTTGTTCTAAGCTCAACTGAACTCAGCTCCAAAGAATTCGCAACATTAATCTCAGAAACAACATCTACGTTGCCTCCAAGGTCTTTCTAATTGGTTAATTTACGTTTCAAGATTCACTACCGTATATGTATATGTATGTTTTTTGTTTTATATTGGTTTCTACAGACATCATTACAGCTGTAAGATATGTGTCTCTACATAAGATTGTATAATGTATTAACAATGTATTTTTCTTTTGTTTTTCATTTATTTTGTTTGA
The DNA here is from genome assembly GCA_014155875.1 of Cepaea nemoralis. Classification (NCBI taxonomy): domain Eukaryota; kingdom Metazoa; phylum Mollusca; class Gastropoda; order Stylommatophora; family Helicidae; genus Cepaea; species Cepaea nemoralis. The sequence goes on from JACEFZ010002248.1 coordinate 143,729, forward strand.
AAATTGTGTCTTTTCTGAAAGGTAGCATACTAAACATTTTGATTCATAAAACAAAACAAATTAAGCACAACTATTCTCTCATTGTTCATGACCATTCTAATTAAGTGGTAAAAATAAAACATTGTGCAGAAATAAGTTTATTATTGAATGATACAATTAGCTTTGATATTAATTAAAATGTCAACAATAATTTTGTCTTAACTCGATAATATGAAATAGACAACTTAAAACTTCAGTTTCGTTTGGTCCTGTGCAGAACTTTGTCCCCATGTCTTTCAAAATTTCACTCTATCATAAACTAGATGTTCTGCCTTTGTTATTGTCATGTGTACATTATCTATCAAATATTAATTCCATCTACAATCTGATCTTTGTTTCCATATACTCAGGATATTTTCCACCACAATGATCTTTTCCAAACATTTATATTTTTTTTGGTCATGACATCTGGAGTCTCCGTGGCAAAGTGGTCAAGCCATCTGACTCAGGCTCAGAAGGTTGCGAGTTCGATTCTGGGCTGTGTCCTTCGGTTCATAAGTGCTTTTTTTTCGGAGACTCCTGGGGGTTATCGCTGGAGCCACGGAGTTTGTGCTTTGTGCAATGCTTTCGGCAGTTCGCTGTGGAAAGAGACAGCCATATGGGATAAAAACCCGGTGCAATGAAGTCAACCCTATCTACTTTTAAGCGACATGCTTTTTACATGCCCAAAACATTTCATTTTTCTCAATGTTATTTGTTTGAATAAATAGTATTCTAAATATTTGGTTCTTGTTGAATAAATCTGTCAGCTTAAATAGATTTTTAGTACTTGCCGTTAAACTTTTATTCAAATGCACATATGTGCTTTTCATTTTATTTCTTACGTATTCAAGTTCCACACATACAAATTCAAACTTTCATGCCAAGACTGAGACAGCAATTTTGAAGAGAATAAAATATACATGTGTTACATAAGATAGTATAATCACTTTAAGAATGGAATGTTTAAATTTAAAGAAAATGTAGAATTTTTGTATTTGCCTTATTAAAAAAAAATAATTGTCTGCTAGATATGATCGTGACATGTGTATTCATGAAGAAAGAAGCTTTTAGTTGACATAGAAAAGATGTCTCTTTAAAAGGATTGTTTTCTCTTCAAACAAATTGTTGTATTAACATACTGTAACATGGAAACCACAGTTTGTAACATTTTTGACATTATAATAAACTATTGGGGGTGTTTTTGTCATGAATTCAGATGGTGTCAAATACTACGCAAGTAGCTCAGGAACTGTTGACACCAGCAACATTGCTACTGGGGACTATAATCAGTGGATCATTGAAGGTCAGCCTGGAGAAGTACTGCAAATTGAGGTCAGCATTTATCTTAGTAACATGAAATGAGGCTGACTTTATATTCTGTTCAATGAGTTCTATTTATTTTTGGTGCTGAACATGTTTGCAGCTTGCTTCTGTTTGATGAGTCGATTTTGAGACCTGTAACACGTTTGTGAATATTCTATATTAAATGATTTGAGGGTTGTAATAAGTTGAATCATTCATCTTTAAATGTTGATAACTTATCAGGCACAGCATGATGATCATCATGGCTTGTATTCTGCTATTTAGCCTGTTAAAAGATAGTTGCATATCCTTTACAGGACGTAGCAGTCAATCCCAGCATTTTTTGGCTATTCATGATTCCTGGGCAAGTTTATGTTCAGTAGTTTGCAATTGCTTTCTGAACCATACTATTTCATAAAAAAACAAATGTAAGGTGGTCTGCTGTCAAATCGCCCACAGCTGTGTTTCAAATGCGAGTAGGCAAGATTATGAACTGCATTCATAACCCTTTTGCCCGGAGCCTGTTTAGCCTGTACTTGCTGCTTAATAAAAAATGTCGATGACATGAAGTATTGTATAAAAGGTTTCTGTAATTATATTACATACTATTACTTATTTGCTAGTTCAGATGTGTAAAAGACTTGGAAATGATGAAACGTGTCTTATAGCATCTAGTTTATCAAGAGAAGAGATTTAGACATAGAGATGAGTAAAACTGAAAGATGTGGAAGGAACTGAAAGCAATAGCAAAGGATATGAGTGTTTGGCTGAAATTGTAGTCAGGTCTTAGTCAGATATGACTGAGCTACCGTATAACAGTAGACGGTACTACCTGGTTTCTGTTAGCGCCGAACGTTGGGTGGCGCTTACCAAACCCGACACCCCACATTGTGCCAACGGCTTCGGGCGGAAGAGCGCAATTGGGAGGGTACACGCCTTACCCTGGTGCGAGGAAATGCAAGCTAAAGACAAAATTGTCATGGCAGGGCAGACCAGGCCCTAAGCCTTGGTTGGCGACTGGTCTAGGATCGAAGCTCCGACAGGCGGACAGTTAGAGCATTGCTTTGCTGATCCAGCAGCTTCTGCAGCTTGTCTTGTTCCAGATTTAGGGGTGTTACCTTTCCTCTGGAGTGAACTAGGCAGGCCGAGAGAGGGATCATGCTGCATGGGCAACACATGATCTCTATATTTCAGCCCAGGCTTTGTGCTATGGAGAGGCAATAACTCCATCCCTGGTCTTAACTGGTCTCGGAATCAAAGCGAGAGGCAACTGTTACGGGTTATAAGTCCTTGTCAGTTGGCGTAGACATGGGGCGCCACGCGTTGCCTCTGACGGTGGGAGACACCTATAGGTGTCACTGATCAGCTACCGCCCGCCTCAAGCTGGGCAGCCCCCAGCCAATTGGGTGCTGATCCGCCACAGCCTGCCTGCTTCAATGGGTGCTTGGGGCTAGGACAAAATCTGAATCGCAGGCTGTAAAACCAATGCACCAGGTACAAACAAAAATAGAAACCTCAAGCTACGGCTTGCAACCTGGAACGTGAGAACCATGTGTCCAGGATTTTCCACTGACTTGACCAATATTGACGATGTGAGAAAAACGGCTGTGATTGATGCCGAACTCAATCGTCTTAACATTGATATTAACTGTTTATTGCCTTCATCGACCTCACAAAGGCATTTGATTTGGTCAGTCGTGAGGGTCTGTTCAAGGCACTAAAGAAGATTGGCTGCCCACCAACTCTTCTGTCCATTGTGGAATCGTTCCACACAGGCATGAAGGGTATAATCAAGTTTGATGGTGCAACTTCTGAAGAATTTGAAATCAAGAGTGGAGTTAAGCAAGGTTGTGTACTAGCTCCCACCCTCTTTGGAATATACTTTTCACTTCTACTGAAATATGCATTTCGTGATCAGGATGGTGGTATATACATTCACTCACGCTCAGATGGCGGCCTCTACAATGCTCAGAGATTGAAGGCTAAGACCAAAATTAGGAGGGTACTGATCAGAGAGTTGCTTTTTGCAGATGATGCTGCAGTTACGACCCACTCTGAGGAAGAATTGCAATGTCTACTATCTGCATTCTCCAATGCTTGTTCTGAATTTGGTTTAACAATTAGCAAAAAGAAGACACAGATTATGTCACAAGGTGCACATGGGGTACCATCAATCTTTATTGACGACGCCGAACTAGAGATAGTAGACCATTTTACATATCTAGGATCAGTGGTAAATAGCAAATTATCCCTAGATCAGGAAATCAACATCCGGATTGGTAAGGCAGCAACAACAATGAACAGGTTAAGAAAAAGAGTCTGGGAGAACAGGAAGCTTACTGCCAAAACAAAAGTCCTTGTCTATCAAGCCTGTGTCCTTAGTACTCTTCTGTATGGCAGTGAAACCTGGACAACTTACTCACACCAAGAGAACAATTTAAACAGCTTTCATATGCGGTGTCTGCGAAGAATTCTTGGTATTAAGTGGCAAGACAAAATCACAAATACTGAAGTATTGGAAAGATCAGGTTGTGTGACAGTTTATTCCATGCTCAGTCTTCGTAGACTTAGATGGATAGGACATCTTAGGAGGATGGATGATGGTAGAATACCAAAGGATATCTTTTTTGGTGAATTACAGATGGGTAAGAGATCTCAGGGTCGGCCTCTACTACGATACAAAGATGTGTGTAAGCGGGACATGATTGATACAGGCATTGATAATGCACATTGGGAACAAGTCGCCGCTGAACGTGTTGCATGGAGGGCAAATATCAGAAATGGAATAAAGTCAAAGGAGAAAATTATTGCAGAAAAGTCACACACCAAGCGTTTGAGACGTAAGATGGTGCATGATGGTGGAAATGACCACGTGTTCACATGCACCCACTGTGAACGGACATTTACAGCGCAAATTGGCCTTATCAGTCACACTCGCTACCGCCATAGTTAAAAGTTATTATGCCTTTTTAGAGCACAAACTATCGTCTGTCAAGACGGCAAGGTGCCAATGGAGTTCAGATGTGTAAAAGACTTGGAAATGATGAAACGTGTCTTATAGCATCTAGTTTATCAAGAGAAGAGATTTAGACATAGAGATGAGTAAAACTGAAAGATGTGGAAGGAACTGAAAGCAATAGCAAAGGATATGAGTGTTTCGCTGAAATCACTAAGAGTCTGTACTTCATTGAATAAACTTTTGAAGTTGAGAACATGTTTGTTTCCTTCAGCAGATTGAAGGCATCATCTAGGTGTTATTTTGTAATTACCTGAATATTTGTAGTTTTCTTGTCTGATGTCTAATGTTTTGTTACAGTGTGACGTTACAGGTTAGGCACGTGATCGTACAGGACACAAGTCTTCGCGTTGTTAGAAACATACTTTATTAGCCGAATCGTTCTATTTCAGCCCACATGATGGAGACTCTCTTCTTGGTGTTGACATCTCTTCTCGCTGGCCCCCAAGTGACGTGTGTGTTTTCCTAGATACCCTTCTTCATTCGTGCACACACGTTCACTATGGTTTTCCCCCTAGTCAAGGAATGCGCAGCATTCCTTAACTCTTTACTCCTAACCTAATTCCCTCACTGTTACAATGCCTCCCCTTCTTCAAAGAGAATTTTTCCTTGAAAAAATCTCAACCCCAACTTTTAATTAGTTAACTTTACATCTCTATTCTACAATAACAACAATTCCATATATTTCCTAACTCAATTCTCCTATCTCCTCATAGCCAATTGCTAACCAGAGACAATAACATCGAAACTCTCTACAAAACTCGTTATAAAGTTCTCTAGAAAACTTTCTACAAAACTCTCCATAAAATTCCCCACAATACAAAAGTCTCCATAAGCGAACCGCTTTTAACTTTAAAATGTCCATCTAAATTATGATTGACAAAACTGAAGATATTCCCCTTATCCTTTATTTCCCCCTTATTCACATTCTCACACTCTCAGTATTCTAGGATAGACAGAAAAAAAATAGCTAGATTAGATTTGGGTAGGTGCGCACCTGAAAATAATAAAAGTAAGGAAAAAAGTAAGAAAGTAAGAAGTAATCACCTTTCTCTTCCCATACATTCTCAAAACTTTATCAAAAAATAAAGTTTCAAAATTTATCTTCAGTTTCCGTCAATAATAATTGTTATTATCAAAAAAATATGTTAATCCAAAACTGCTAGCCTTTGTATTATTCAGCTCATCAATTTCCCGTTTACCATTCCTTCAACAACAAAAAACTTCCTAACTATTATTATACTGTTAAGTACAGTCTTCTTCTTCCAATATGCAGTTATTTAAATGCCAAAACTCAACCTGGCATTCCCCCCCATATTCTCCCATTAAACGCTGTTCAACCCAGCTCCTATTATAAACCTTGTATATACATTGCATACCCCATATGTAATAACAACCTACCCCTCCATTACTACATATAGAGTCACTTCACTAACCACTACTTTAATTCATCTTCTAACTGAACTTCAAAGTAATAATCATTTTAAACACACTTAGGGTAACTCAATCAAACCCAAAACATCGTAAAAATAACCATCTAAGTTAACTTATTTTTCACATTTCATAAAACACAATTTAAGTCCCAACAATTGAGCAAACCATTTCAATCCCCTCATCATATTTATCCCCACACATTAATCAATGTACACATACATTATAAATTTCAAGACCATATTCTGAGTACCCAATAATAATTTTCCGTTTTAGAAAAACTCCATCAAGTACCTACTTTGTAAACACAAAAATATTGTGTCCAACTTCTTCTTCTATTCGCCATCTGCAGAACCTTGTATCACTCTATTCATCTATCTCTTCTCCATTTCTTTAATAACCTCAAATTTTTTTCTATAATTGCAATATCTACATCAATGTCGCTATCCTCATCGAGGAGAGGCTATCTTCTTTCATATCAGCTTCTTCATCAGTTTCTGACTTTTCATCCATCTCTTGTTCCCCATCTGTATATCCATTACTAGCAACCGCTAATCTCTTCAGATGTTAAGGGTTTTGCATCATGGCATGGAGGAACATCTGTACATAAATTATTGTCAGTATACAAGATAGAGGGTGTGGATAGACATGATGACCAATTCCACATGGCATAAGAAGATAAAGACAATCCCATAGTAAATACTGCCGTTGGGGTATGAAGTTTTAGGCTTCATATATTCTAGACCTCAACATCATTGACACCTTGCCGTCTTGACAGACGATAGTTTGTGCTTCAAAAAGGCATAGTAACTTTTACCCACGTTGGTAGCGAATGTGACTGATAAGGCCAATTCGCGCTGTAATGTTCGTCCACAGTGGGTGCATGTGAACACGTGGTCATTTTCCACTATCACGCACCATCTTACGTCTCACACACTCAGTGTGTGACTTATCTGCCAATAATTTTCTCCTTTGTCTTTATTCCATTTCTGATGTTTGCCCTCTATGCAACATGTTCAGCGGTGACTTGCTCCCAATGTGCATTATCAATGCCTGTATCAATCATGAACCGTTTACATACATCTTTGTATCGTAGTAGAGGCCGACCCTGAGATCTCTTACCCATCTGTAATTCACCAAAAAAGATGTCCTTTGGTATTCTACCATCATCCATCCTCCTAAGATGTCCCTATCCATCTAAGTCTACGAAGACTGAGCATGGAATAAACCGTCACACAACCTGATCTTTCCAATACTTCAGTATTTGTGATTTTGTCTTGCCACTTAATACCAAGAATTCTTCGCAGACACCACATATGAAAGCTGTTTTAAACGTTTTCTCTTGGTTGTGAGTAAGTTGTCCAGGTTTCACTGCCATAAAGAAGAGTACTAAGGACACAGGCTTGATAGACAAGGACTCAACAGGACCTCAACACATGAGGTGGGATACTGTAAGAAGGTGTTTGTTTACACATTATTTTGAGTCACAGCCATTTTTGCAAAGCATATTTTTGTATAATTGTTATACATACCTTCTTCTTTTGCTGTAAAATGTAAGCTTTCGAAGTGTGGTTACATAGACAAATAGGAACAATATCACAGGAGAAGAACAAACAAAACAAAAATTTACAAACAAACTGCGATTGAAGAAAACTTTACTGAATGTTATCAAGGTAAGAAAATTAAGGTATTTCAGCTCTATATAAAATGACAGAAAGACAAAACAAAGGACTTTGTCTGAGAAACAGAACTTATGGATATTACAAAGAAAAAGTGTATGGCCTAATGCAACATCAGAGTGAATGGAACTAATCTGAAAGAAGCAATGTATTTAAGTATTTGAGTTACTTTGATTGCAGCTGATGGAGGATGTATGAAGTAAGGTAAATGTAGAATAGCCCAAGCAAAGGCAGCATTTTTAACAAATAAACTTGTTGTATGTCGAAGATGATTTTAAGCAACATGATTCTTTATTTCTTCCTCTTTGTAAGAACAGATACAAATGAATTATTTCCAAAAGCTGAAGAAAACAGTAAACAGTATTTACTTTGCAGTATTGAACATTTTGTTTACTGCTCAACTCTTTTCAAGTTGGTGGTATACAACATTTTATCTTTCATTAATATTTGCTTCTAGATGAGCAGGATTCGGGCAACGGTTCTCTGAGGAGCACATATTGTAAAGGGATGTGGCAGCCAAATGAGCCAAGGGAAACAAACGAGGATGTTGGTATTGCAAGTAATATGCGTGGCAGATGGGCTCTCAGTTGGGTTTGGAGTAACCTCCCTTTTGTTTGTAGGATACAAGCATGTCCAAATGGTAAGATGATATTGATTAAATTTATGTATGCTTGTTTTCATGTATGTGTTAATCTTTAAATATACAATGGAGTATGCTTATTCAGAAGCCTAATTTTAAAATATTCTTGCTTTAAGCATTGTGATGTGTCTGTTTTCTTTTTGTCATCTAGTACTTGTTATGAAAAATGTCTTTATTTCAAATATACATTAAATATATAACTGAATATGCTCAGTCATGTGCTTTTAAAGCATTCATTCTTTAAACAATAAGACATGTCTGTGTTGATTTCCTCAATGAGTTAAAAATATCTTATTTTCCCCAGATAAATATCTATACATTAGTAAGCGTTTGTGTATTACTTGCTCTTAAGCAAATAATCAAAATTTATAATTTCTGTTGCACCATTCATCAGATAAAAGGCACAAATCTTAACTAATGATATTTCTCTACTCCTTTGTAAGATTAATTTTGTTATAATTGATTTATTTAATGGTACTATTTAAATAGAATTAAACTATTTATTTCATAGGCTCCTTTCGATGCAGCGATGGATCTTGTATCAACGGGAAGTGGAAATGTGATAGAGTTTATGACTGCAAGGACTTGTCGGATGAAAATGACTGCAGTGGTAGGGTTATTCACCTCCTCTTCCTCTTGATTCCCTGGCTCATTATAGTGGTGTTCATGGCTTCTATATCATGTATGCATAATTTGTGGGCTCACCATTTAGCATTTCTCACACTGTATTCAAGTGATACTGCTTCTTGTAGATCTCTGATTTTATGGTGATGAGTGGTGAAACCATTTGTGCTTGCTGCTTTTTAATGAAAATTGTTTTTACACCAACAGAAGGGATCAAGGTGACTTGCAAGTGTGCCATCTGCAACTCAATAAATGCCAGGTCTGCATTCAGTTGAGTATGCTATTCTCACAGGAATTCAGCAATGTCATAAAATAATCTCTGGGCTGTACTTGTCCTTCTGAGACAAGGATAAAAGTTAGGAGGTTCCATATGAACAATGAATAAGTTAAAATCTCTCAGCAGTTGCAAATAATAATGGATTGGCTATGTAGGCTGCTGGGCTTGCAAAATTGTAGAATTATTAATATCCATCCACAAAAGAATATTTCAAGTATGTGTTGAGGAAGGAATATAAAACCTGGTTATGTGAAAATGCTGCATTGATTGGATGTAGTGACAGAAAGATGCAAATATGCTAGCTTCACTTTAAATGAACACAATGCAATAAATATCCTTTCCAGGACGAATGATGAAGAAGATAATATTAAAAACAAAACAAAACTGATCACCTTTTTCTTTGTCATATTAAACATGTTGCAGACCATTTCATTACTGTTGTTACAATGTTTATTATTCTTTTGTTTTTAATATATAACTAACAGAGAGGAAAGGGAGATACGGCCACTGATTTCTGCTCCAGATCAGGCACCTGAGGGAGATAATCTAAGCCTGGCAATGATAACATTGTATAGGATGGAAAATAACATTGAACAATGCTCACTTTGTTTCTAGTGCATGTTTTAAAAGCGATGGTTTTACTCTTTAGATCATAGCAATTGAAAGACTGAGAATAACATATCTACGAATAATAGAAAATTATAGAAATAAATATTTATAAATCTTATTGGCCATGACAGATGGGAAAATGAATTCTGCCATATTTATGATACATGCCCAGTAATTTGGTCTTTGTTTTGCAATTGTCATTACTCTTAACATCCATGTTTTTAACATAGGTTCAGGCTGTAATTGTGTCATGTTCTATTAAGAGAATTTATGTGCAGTTGTAGATGTTCTTCTCATGCACTTTCAGTGCTTGGTGGTCTGCTGAAAGGAATTTACTAGTGTCATTGCTTTCAAAGGTGTTCACCACTTTTTATATATTATTATCATTATTACCAAGTGCCCTGCCAGCTGGCGTAGTCGTTCATGCCTCTCTACAGATCATGGTCTTTGGTGTTCTGGATCAACTCTGCTGATGATATTCCTCCATGTCACCGTCTCAATCCATCCAGCATCATTTTGCTTGGTCTGCCACTGCTTCTCTTCCCCTTGATCTTTCCAGGTGTCATGATGTTCTTCAATGCCTCTCTTCTCATCACATGACCAAAGAAAGCTGTTTGTCTCTTTCTTATTGTTGTATATAATGTTCTAGTTTCATTAGCTTCTTTTGGGCAGTTGTTGTTAGTTACTCTAGTATTCCAAGGAATGGGGCCATGCGGAGAAAGCGGAGGAAAATACTGAGAACCTGTATGTGGAGAGAATGATATGACGGGGGATCAGCAGGGGTTCCAGACGAATCTCAAAACTGTGAGGGAAGACCAGGAGAAGTTTCAGTCAGAGGGCAGCTGGAATAATTAGCAGTATGACTCTTCGTTGGCTGTTGAACGAGGGGAAGGAGCATGTGTGGAAATGTCCTGAGTGCAGTGATGTTTGTTCTAAGCTCAACTGAACTCAGCTCCAAAGAATTTGCAACATTAATCTCAGAAACAACATCTACGTTGCCTCCAAGGTCTTTCTAATTGGTTAATTTACGTTTCAAGATTCACTACCGTATATGTATATGTATGTTTTTTGTTTTATATTGGTTTCTACAGACATTACAGCTGTAAGATATGTGTCTCTACATAAGATTGTATAATGTATTAACAATGTATTTTTCTTTTGTTTTTCATTTATTTTGTTTGAAAATTGTGTCTTTTCTGAAAGGTAGCATACTAAACATTTTGATTCATAAAACAAAACAAATTAAGCACAACTATTCTCTCATTGTTCATGACCATTCTAATTAAGTGGTAAAAATAAAACATTGTGCAGAAATAAGTTTATTATTGAATGATACAATTAGCTTTGATATTAATTAAAATGTCAACAATAATTTTGTCTTAACTCGATAATATGAAATAGACAACTTAAAATTTCAGTTTCGTTTGGTCCTGTGCAGAACTTTGTCCCCATGTCTTTCAAAATTTCACTCTATCATAAACTAGATGTTCTGCCTTTGTTATTGTCATGTGTACATTATCTATCAAATATTAATTCCATCTACAATCTGATCTTTGTTTCCATATACTCAGGATATTTTCCACCACAATGATCTTTTCCAAACATTTATATTTTTTTTGGTCATGACATCTGGAGTCTCCGTGGCAAAGTGGTCAAGCCATCTGACTCAGGCTCAGAAGGTTGCGAGTTCGATTCTGGGCTGTGTCCTTCGGTTCATGAGTGCTTTTTTTTCGGAGACTCCTGGGGGTTATCGCTGGAGCCACGGAGTTTGTGCTTTGTGCAATGCTTTCGGCAGTTCGCTGTGGAAAGAGACAGCCATATGGGATAAAAACCCGGTGCAATGAAGTCAACCCTATCTACTTTTAAGCGACATGCTTTTTACATGCCCAAAACATTTCATTTTTCTCAATGTTATTTGTTTGAATAAATAGTATTCTAAATATTTGGTTCTTGTTGAATAAATCTGTCAGCTTAAATAGATTTTTAGTACTTGCTGTTAAACTTTTATTCAAATGCACATATGTGCTTTTCATTTTATTTCTTACGTATTCAAGTTCCACACATACAAATTCAAACTTTCATGCCAAGACTGAGACAGCAATTTTGAAGAGCATAAAATATACATGTGTTACATAAGATAGTATAATCACTTTAAGAATGGAATGTTTAAATTTAAAGAAAATGTAGAATTTTTGTATTTGCCTTATTAAAAAAAAATAATTGTCTGCTAGATATGATCGTGACATGTGTATTCATGAAGAAAGAAGCTTTTAGTTGACATAGAAAAGATGTCTCTTTAAAAGGATTGTTTTCTCTTCAAACAAATTGTTGTATTAACATACTGTAACATGGAAACCACAGTTTGTAACATTTTTGACATTATAATAAACTATTGGGGGTGTTTTTGTCATGAATTCAGATGGTGTGAAATACTTCACAAGTAGCTCAGGAACTGTTGACACCAGCAACATTGCTACTGGGGACTATAATCAGTGGATCATTGAAGGTCAGCCTGGAGAAGTACTGCAAATTGAGGTCAGCATTTATCTTAGTAACATGAAATGAGGCTGACTTTATATTCTGTTCAATTAGTTCTATTTATTTTTGGTGCTGAACATGTTTGCAGCTTGCTTCTGTTTGATGAGTTGATTTTGAGACCTGTAACACGTTTGTGAATATTCTATATTAAATGATTTGAGGGTTGTAATAAGTTGAATCATTCATATTTAAATGTTGATAAATTATCAGGCACAGCATGATGATCATCATGGCTTGTATTCTGCTATTTAGCCTGTTAAAAGATAGTTGCATATCCTATACAGGACGTAGCAGTCAATCCCAGCATTTTTTGGCTATTCATGATTCCTGGGCAAGTTTATGTTCAGTAGTTTGCAATTGCTTTCTGAACCATACTATTTCATAAAAAAACCAATGTAAGGTGGTCTGCTGTCAAATCGCCCACAGCTGTGTTTCAAATGCGAGTAGGCGGGATTACGAACTGCATCCATAACCCTTTTGCCCGGAGCCTGTTTAGCCTGTACTTGCTGCTTAATAAAAATGTCGATGACATGAAGTATTGTAAAAAATGTTTCTGTAATTAAATTACATACTATTACCTATTTGCTAGTTCAGATGTGAAAAAGACTTTGAAATGATGAAACATGTCTTATAGCATCTAGTTTATCAAGAGAAGAGATTTAGACATAGAGATGAGTAGAACTGAAAGATGTGGAAGGAACTGAAAGCAATAGAAAAGAATATGAGTGTTTGGCTGAAATCACTAAGAGTCTGTACTTCATTGAATAAACTTTTGAAGTTGAGAACATGTTTGTTTCCTTCAGCAGGTTGAAGGAATTATCTAGGTGTTATTTTGTAATTACCTGACTATTTTTAGTTTTCTTGTCTGATGTCTGATGTTTCCTAATATCTTATTTCTTTTCCCATTTGTCATGGCCAATAATTATTTACAAATATTTAAATCTATAATTTCTTGCTGGGGTAGGAGCCTGTCCTACTACTAGGCACATCCACCGGATGGTGGAGTGGCCTGTATATATTTTTTCTAGAGGTCAGGTGCAAATTTGTTGAATAGACAGCCAAGGACCAACACAGGCGGTGGTCACTGAGAAGAGGCGAGTTAGTTGGTGAGCAGCTATCTCTATAAAATACCTCAAAACTCAGTGACATGACGATTGGTGTGTAAGAGGCACCATACATAACTTCAACCTCCTGCTGTCTTGCAGGGTTTGCCCTTTGTTTAGACAAAGACTAGTGCCATAAACCATACAAAAATTAGCTGTATTTATCCCTAGTTAATCATGCATCACAAAAAATTTGATCTAGTTAAAGATGTTAATAGGTATTACAATGGAATCACTTTGCCCGGTAGGAAGCATCATATGCTACAGGTGACACCCGATTGTCATCATGTGACTGTATATAAATTAAATGTTATAAGTAAATTAAATGTTGGTCTTTGGAATGTCAGAACAGATGGAAAGCTAGAAAAGATCAAGAAGGAAATGGATAGAATGAATATAAATATAGTAGGTATTAGTGAAATGCAATGGCCAGGTGCAGGATGAGAATATTTAGATAAACATAATTAATTACCAGGTGGGAAGAACTACAAAAGGGGAATTGGCATAATTTTGGATCAACAGAGCACAATGACAATTAAAGGATTTATTTCATAATGAGTTAGACATGGCTTTAGACCAATGCAAAAATTATGAAATAACAGTGATACTCTGGGACTTCAATGTCAAAGTAGGCAATGAAATAGTGAGTGGTGTGACTGGTGGCTATGGCCTAGGTGATAGGAATGAGAGATGTGACAGATTATTAGCATGGGCAGATTATCATGAAATGATAATAGGAAATACCTGATTAAATCACCACCTTGACAATTAAATACATGAAAATGTCCTTGAGATAATATCCGCAAGTAAACTGACTATCTATTGATTTCAAAAATAGTCAAAAGCAGATTAGTAGGAGCAAAAACTAGACCAGGAGCAGATGGACATAGCAACCATGTATCTCGGAAAACCCCCAAATAACATCAAGTTAGATCTAGCATGACTTAAATTGGACAAAGAAATTAGAGAAAGGTATAATGTCACTGTACAGAACAGATATAATGCGATGGAGTTAATGCACACTATTGATGAACAATGGGACATGTTGCGGTAATCAATCCATCAGTCATCAAAAGAAATAATTCCACCTACACATAGAATCGCATACAAAAAATGGATGACACATGAAATTCTGCAAATGATGGATAAAAGAAGAAAGAAAAAGCAAGATAAAGAATGATATAATAGAATACATAAAGAAAAAGTAAACAAGTGCAAAGAGGCTACAGAAATCTGGTTGAATCAACAGTCCACAGGGATTGGAACAAATTATAGAAAAGACTCACATTCCGTGTATTAACAAACAAATACCCTAACAGGGAGGAAAACACGAAATACCACTGAATGTTTAAAATCAAGGAATGGTGCAGTATTAATGGGACAACATGGTAAAGTTAATAGATGGGTAGAATATCTAGAAGAGTTGTATGATGATAGGAGACTGGATGTAAATATTCAAGACAATGGCAAAGATCTACAAATGCTTGCGGTGGAAGTTGAGGATGCACTACACTAAAATTAAGAAAGGAAAGACACTGGTTCAGACAACATTATGTTGGAGCAAACTGAGACCCGAGGAGATTTTGGAATAAAAATATTGACAACATTTCTAAATGTCATCAGTAATAGTGGGTACATTCCTAGTGACCTATTAAAATCCGTGTTTATAGCTCTGCCAGAGAAACCAGGTACTTTAGAATGCAATAATCATTACACATTAAGCTTTATGAGTCACTTGATAAAGCTGTTATTGAGAATAATTATGAGAAGAATAAGAAACGAGATTAAAATGGAAATTAGTGATCAATAATGTGGATTTGTAGAGGAAAAGGGCACAAACAATGCCATAAATATTCCCAGGACACTCTTAGAAAGAACTCAAGAATTAAAAAAAAATCTGTACTTATGCTTCATAGACTATACAAAAGCCTTTGACAATGTGAAACATGAGGAAATAATCAATCTACTAGAACAACTAAACACTGACAGCAAACATCTACGAATAGTAAAGAACATAAATTAGAAGCAAACAGCCACCATAAGAATCAGCAACCTATTAGGAATAGTTCAGAGCATAAAGAAGGATGTCAGAAAAGGATGTGTAATGTCTCATGATTGTTTTCATTGTACAGTGAACATGTAATGAAATCTACAGAAAATGTAGGGATAATTTTTGATGGACATAATATAAATAACTTATGCTTTGCTGATGACACCATCTTAATATCAACAAGTCAAAAGGAACTACAGAAAATTATAAATACAGTGATTGTAGAAAGATTGTACAAAAATGGGCGTTAGCTTGAATAATAGGAAGACTAAAGTCTTAGCGAAATCAAAGAAACAGATGGTGCCTACATGTAAAATTAAAGTAAATGATGTTAATTTCATGCAAGTGCAGAAATTCAAATATCCAGGCACGTGGATAATATCAGACTGAAGATGTATTACATAGATAAAAAAAACAGAATGGTTAGTCTCTGTAGTGAAGTGGTCAAGCCATCTGCCTCACACTCTGAAGGTTGTGGGTTCAATTCCGGGCTACGTTTTTTGGTTCACGAGTGCATTTTTCTCGGAGACTCCTGGGAGTCGTTGCGGGAGCTACAGAGTTCATGCTTTGTGCGATGCTTCCGGCTCGTCTTTCCTGTGGAAAGAGACTGAGCCATATGGGATAAAACCTTGGACATTGAAGTCAATCCTCTAGACTTTTAAGACATTTTTAAAACAGAATTGATTCATTCAGTAGCACATCCTTTGCAGAACCTCGCTCCCAAAACAACCTTCCGGAAAACTTATTGGTCTTAAGCAAGATGTCCCACATCTGATACATCCATCTGGAGACCATCTGCCACATCCTGCACCCATCTTCCCTTTGGCCTTCCTCATCCTCTCTTCCCGGGCATATACCTCTCCATTATTGCTCTCTCTAAACTTTCGTGACGTTTCAAGTGATCAGAATATTTCAATTTTCTTTGTGTTATCATCTTTAGTAGCCAACCTTCTTCAGTATTCAGATCTTGTTGTATAAATGCATTTGTTCTTTTCTGTATCCAAGATATTCATAGAACCCGTCTATAACATTTATATTCAAAGGTTCTTTGCACTGTTCAGCTTGTTTATTAAGTGTCCAGGTCTCATAGGCATATGTTAAAAATAAAACATAATAGGAGAAGGAACAACTGCATTCCATCAAATGAAGAAAAATGTATGCTATAATTCCTTTTCATGTGAAGTTAGAAAAATAATTCTTGCATGTTACATAGAACTAGTTCTAACATATTGCTGTGAATCCTGTACAATCAGTAAATGAGCCAAAAGAATGCCTGGAGGATTTGAAGATGTGGTTTTTATAGAAGAATGCTATAGAAGAACAACTTGATGTACCATTACATACCACCAAAGAAAAGAATGATCAAATCCATCAGAAAGCCACCAAAACCTGCTCAAAGACGACTGCCACCTTATGGACAGACCAGAACAAATCATTATCCTGCTCCGGAGAACAGGACACAATAGATTACGCAACCACATGAATAAAATATTCAAGATTGGCGAATCAGCCATGTGCACATGTGGATTGGTGCCACAGATAACAGATCACATACTCCAAGACTGCCCAAAATACGACATATCTAGGCAAACCTTCTGACCTGGAGGCACAACAGTAAAAGATACACTATATGAACCACTGAATGAACTAAAAAAGACAGTAAAGATCATACAAGAGACAACATTGCAGTTATAGACACATTTCAAGCGAACAAAAAGTGAAGAATAGAAGAATGCTCAGAACTCCATGAACAGCCAAAATGAGAAATTTTGGCATTTTTAGGGAGACTAAGTCACAAATACAACTTACCACAAACATCAGAAGGAGACAGTCTTCACGTTTTGGCCACACTTTTTTTTATGTTGCATATCCCTTACAGTACGTTGCAGTCAACATCAGCATTTTTCAGCTGGTGTTTATGTACTAGGCAAGTTTTATGTTTAGTAGTTTTTGGCCACATTATGAGATGACAAATACTGGAACATGTTGTGACAACTGGAGAGAGAGCTAGAGGACTATAGTATGTGTTTATGATTTTTAACTGAATTATATTATTAATGCTGTGGTCTTTGTTTGCAACTCTTTTTAGTTTGAAACATTGACCATTGACGACCATGTGGACAACATCAGGGTGTACTCTGGAGGCCCTTCTATCATGACCAGTGACCTAATTAAAGACATCAAGACAAGCCTGTCTGAGAAGCTCTCTCTGTTTAGCAAAAACCATTTTGTAATTGTCACACTGCAGTCATATACAAAGATTATTCAGCCGGTTGTTAAGTTTAATTGGAAACCAGGTATTACAGCACAGTTACTACCAAATAACTAATATTCATTTTGGCACAGGTTTCAATATTTAAACAATCTAATGTATATAAATCAATTCTGATGTCAAGATATTCATCTTATTATGGATTAGGAACAACTACCAAATAGCAGATATAGTAACATTCAGTTGTTAATGGTACCTATAGGAAAAGAGATCATGCAGAATATTGTATCCTGGCCTGTTTATCATATTCACAAACAGAGTTTCATATATATTAAAGCTCTACTATAAATATCACAGGACAAAACATTAGCACTCTTAAATGTGCAGAGGACACAATGTTAATGGCAGATAACCAATAACAGCTGCAGAATTAGTTGGATTAACACATATTAAAAGCCAACAGTATGGTCTAATATCAAAAAGATCCCGGGAAGGTTAACCCGGTCAACAAATGCCCGCAGAAGTCGGATGTGTCGGCCTAATGGCGCAAGAACACAGCTCTGCTGTAAACAGGCACAACGTAATCACATCCGAAAAAAACAAACTCCGGATGAACGCAGAAGAAGATATCAAAAAGATTGATTAAAGTCATGATTTTTACTTAAAGGAAAGACATGAAAGCATTTGACATTCATTTAAGTAATGACAGTTTGTAATATATATATATAACTATGTCAAACCTTTGTCCAAACAATGACATATGTGACACAGAGATTACAAAAGGAATCAAAATTGTAAACTGCGCATTCTAAAACATGAAACAAATACTTTGCTCTAAATATATATCACAGTCACGGAATTTAAGGATTGTCAATTGTTGTGTGTATTCAACACTACAGCATGGAGTGAAAACATGAACTTTTAACTATAAAAATGAACCACGACATTGAGTATTTGGAAATGTTGGTCTACAAAAGACTGGCAAGTTTCCTGGATGGAATTGAAGACAAGCAAGAAAATCAAGAATAACATTATAAAAAGGGAAGTAAAAATGAGAAAGGTACTTTGTCACATCATGCACTACAATAATATTCTGAAAATCATATTGAAGGGAAGAGTTTAGGGCAAAAGAAGTTGAGGAAATCAAAGATATAAATGAACAGACAACATCAAGAAATGATCAGTAAATAGCCTAGCAGAACGTAGAACAATGGCTCAGGATAAAAAATGATGGAGATCAAATGCAGCCAGTCTTCACTGCTGAGATGACGCTGAGAATAATAAGTTCCATTAATGGTAAAATGCAGGTCTCCGTGGCTGAGGGCTTACAGACGAGATTCGTAAGCCCACTTACCCGCATTCGAAACACAGCTGCGATCGATTTGCCAGCAGACCACATTGTGCCGGGTTTTAACATGTTGGTATGGGAGCCGGTCGTTCAGAAAGCAATGGCAAACTACTGAACGTAAACTTGCCAAGTAATCACCAACAGCAGTAAAATGCTGGTGTTGACAGTGAAGTCCTGTAAATAGGATATGCACAAACAAAAATGATAAAATTACATTCCTCTGGTTATCTGTGTATTCAAGCAATGCTTTCACTAAATCTTTTGAAATTGCTTGAACATGTTTATTTGGTTATGTTGACCAAAGCATGTAAATTAATATCTTCTTACAAAATCAGAAGACACCGAAAGTTATACATTGTCATGTTTACTCTGTTATGATCGGAATAATTATGATAATCACTATTTATGCACCTTCAAAATGTGGATCAACAAAACTGTATCCCATCTGCAAATAAATTAGCGCAGTAGAGATTTAGTTACTTCTCTAAGTGTTCTATATGTAGTAGTTTATCTTCCACGTGAAATAGGTTGTGAACTCCACTTTTGCCTTATCTTGTGACATGTAGTAAGATTAATGGCTTATGTTGTATTGTCTATGTTTTCTCTGTGCTCTACAGGATATAGACATATATATCCTGGCTCTACAGGAGCCAGCCTGCTCTGTGGCGAAGGAATTACGGACACAGTTCGTAATCCCCCATAATGCATTCAAAACACAGCTTTGGGTGAAGTGGCAGCAAACTGCCTTCCATTGCTTTTTATAAAATGGTATGAGTACCGGTCATTCAGAAAGCAATAGCAAACTACTGAGCGTAGACTTGCAAAGAATTCACTAACAGCCAAAAAATGTGGGGTTGACTGCGATGTCCTGTAAAGGATATGCAAATAACTTTAACTATAGGTGCCACATACAACTATCCAATTCTAAACCTGTAAAAGTATTTATCTGACTTTGTTCTGGGTTTTTGGCAGAAAAAGAAACTGAAGAAAGAATCGTCATTCTTTAATTAAAGCTACCGTTAATGATCGCTTTGTTCATCATCATCAGTAACACTGTGTCCGGAGAACTTCTTTGGACATATATTCTCCTTCTGCTCTTTGTCTCCAATTAGACAACAGGCCTACAGTGAAATCCTTGCCAAACCGTCCTATCTTTTCCTATCTCCTGCAGCACCCTCTGGGTTATTCCCACATTATTCAACTCTGTCCTTAATTCTCTCCTCCATGTGTTGTTCAGATGGAATAACCACAGAAGCTATTCAGGCCTGTGGGGAAACAGGAGTTAAATGGCTAACAAGACTTTTTAATATAGCATGGGAAGAAAGAAAAATCCCAGATGATTGGCAACAGGCAATAATATTACCAATATGGAAAAAGAAAGGCAATATGAGAGAGTGCGAAACATACAGAGGTATATCACTCCTGAGCCATATAGGGAAAATGTATGCAAAACTTTTGGAACAAAGAGCTAGACCAATAGTTGAACAACAGTTAAGCAAAGCACAATTCGGTTTTCGGAAAGGTAAAGTTGCACTGATGCATTATTTACACTTAGACAAATTTGTGAAAAAACTATTGAATATAGTGACCAGCAGAATATTGTGTTTGTAGATCAGGAAAAGGCTTTTGATAGAGTAGACAGATACAAATTATGGACCATCCTTGAAGACTATGGGATAGAAGGGCAACTGCTAGAAAACATCATAGCCATGTACCACTCGAGCCAAAGTGCAGTAAGAACACAGGAAGGTATATCAGATATGTTCACAGTCAATACAGGAGTGAAACAGGGATGTGTGCTCTCTCCCCTGCTATTCAATATCTACATGGACAGAATTTCCAAAGAAGCAAGTCTCGACAGACCAGATTCAGAAAATTTAGAACTCTTTACTCCAGATGAAACAACTGACCCACAGGGAATAAATGAACTTCTATTTGCAGATGATCAGTGCCTGTTTTACAGCGACGAGGGCAGACTACAAAATCATATTACTAATCTGAGTTCAACCTGCAGCAGATACAATATGAGTATAAACACAGCCAAAACCGAAGTAATGCAAGTTAGCAGATCGCCAGGCCCACTAAGTATACAGATAAATAACACACCTCTGAAACAAGTTAAAGAATTCAAATACCTTGGAAGTATGATCACAGAAGATGGCAGATTAGACAGAGAAATTGAAATCAGATGTCAAAAAGCTAGTGCACTTACATATCAACTGTCACCCTTACTGAAACATCCAAACATACCCATGTCCGCAAAACGACAGATAATAAACAGCATATTCACACCAACCCTATGCTACCAATCTCAAACCTGGACTTTATCCAAATTACACCTTCGCAAGATCAACACCTGCGAAATGAGATGCCTGAGGAGAGCTGCCAACGTAACAATCCGAGACCGAGTAAGAAATGTTACTATCAGACAGACTGTGGGATCAACACCTTGTGCCACATTTATTGAAAGACAGAAGATCAAGTGGTTTGGCCATGTTGTTAGAATGCAACATCAGCAACTACCATCACTGGCCTTACATCAAAGATCATCTGCGACGAGACCACGAGGGCGTCCAAGAAGAAAATGGATTGACGACATCAGAGACATTGTACAACCACACGGAATGACACTATCCGGTGCCGTCCACCGGGCGCTGGAACGCAAATTATTCCGCCCCACGACGCTTGACGGCAGAAGTGGAAGATGATGATGATGATGATGATGATGATGTGTTGTTACGTCTCCCTCTATTTCATTTGCCATGTGTACCTCTGAAGTCGGAGTGGGTTCGTCTGATTGCGAGGGACACTGTTAATAAGGAAAGCTAATCCACACGCAAAATTCAATCCATCACTTCTGTAAATAGTGTGTATGGACTATGCTTGAGTTCAAAGCGAGCGTTCCAGAGAAAGATCTTCCATCTCATCTCATCTCATTTTGTTCTCCTTGTACCTTGCGGTGTTGATGTGAAGTATAAACAGCGGGAGAGTGCCTGCTTATTGGCTTCATGTATCAATATTCCCATGGTCTCTGTTATTCCCTGCATCCATTGTTTACATGGTCGGCCTCTTCCTCTGCTTCCATCTGGTCTGTACATCATTGTTTGTTGTAGTATACTGTTAGTTGGTAACCTCTTGCAAGGCCAAACCATTTGACTTGCTGCCTTCTAAATAAAATCTAGCGCAGCTATAACCCCCACTTTAGTCCTAATTTCTTCATTTCTGATCTTATCACCTCTTGATACATTGAGTATTCTTCTCAGGAATCTCATTTCTGTTGTTGTAATTTTTCTTTTCTCTTTTTCTGTCATTGTTCAGGTTTTGCATTGGTAATATAGAGTTGGTAGGAAGATTGTGTTGTAAAGTGTTTTCTTAGTAGTTATTAATACATATTTGTTCTTTAGTATTGGTGCCATTTGTCCAATAAGTTGGTTTGCCTTATTGCATCTATTTTCGATCTCGTTTTTTGATTTGCCATTTCTTCTTCTTCTTTTCGTTCATCCGGAGTGTTTTTTCAGATGTGATTGCGGTGTGTCTGTTATGCGCCCTTGGGCCGAAACCTGTAGGCCAACACATTGACTTTAGCGTGCTTTTTTGACCAGGTAGCATTCCTGGGAGACTCTCACTTTTGTGGTGCCAGATTTGCCATTTGATGATATTATACTTCCTAGGTACTTGAAACTCTTTACTTGCTTCAGGGGATGTTAGTTTAGGTAAATTGCTGTTGTTTTTTCTTCTTTAGTTATAGTCATTACCTCTGTTTTACTTGTGCTAATTGTCATGTTATGTTCCCTACAAAGGACTTTCAAGTTATGCTATTCTCAGATGTTTAAAATGTATGTGCCTATTCCCCAGCAGTATCTTTTCCTTGCCTCTTGATTTGTTGGAATCTGTCTAGTTTTCTTTTTTAGCTCCATATTAGTGATTTTGTCATAGTATTTTAGTCCTTCTATTTTGTGCAGGCATAATTTAATGAATTTTTGTAGTTTATTAGTAATTGTTGTAGTCATTCTCTATGTTTCTAATCCACATACAAGGGGGCTTCATATGAAAACCTTAAAAGTGTGATAGAAATTACAATACCCATGCCATTGCCTTGTAACCTGTCAATGTTGTTGTTAAGTATGTGACATCACGGTGCAGATGAACACAGTGATGTCATAAGGACAGTTTAAAGATGGTCGCCCAACTTTTGATGTGCACCAAAGAGGAACAGTGTTTTCTGTTTTTTTTTTATCAGTGAAGTGGTGAAACCTATAGAAACTCATCGACAAATGAAGGTCCAGTATGATGATGTGCCATGTCATAAGTCCTTCTTCACTGTGTTTTGCCCTGTGAATATGTTTGAACTTACGAAAGGAACTGGCTCATTAAAAACAGCGTAATCACAACAGTTTACTGAATAACCTTGAAATATGAAGTAAACATCGGATCTCAGGAAAATCTAACGCTGCTTTATTACGGAGTTAACAGCATCATAACACATTTTGTTGTGAGCCATTAGATTTCCCGTTGTTGCCGGGAGGGCATCTAACATAACCGTGCACTAACCTTTATGTAATTAAAACTGTTCTGAGTTTTCCTTATCATCACTCAGTAATACTTCTAACCTCAGTTCCTTCAGGTCGTCCTTGCTGTCATCTTCCTCCGATTCGATTCTGTCTAGAGTTTGCCTGTTGTTCTCAAATCCATGGCGTTCTCAATATATAATTCTAGCTGTGCTTAGCTTGGAGTCCACTGCTATCCTTCAAATGATCCAGTAGCCACACCAAGTTGTTCTCCAAATCCAATACATGCCCATTCACCTTGATCGTCGCACAACGTATGATTTCGTTGTCACGTTAGCGTTGGTGTGACGTATATTCATATCCCATAGTTTTCGAGCACTGTTTACTTTGAGAGTTCCTTCCATCCTCTGTATGGCGTGATCTGGGCACTTGCTATGTGGCATGATGCATGCCTGTCAGTCCAGCAAGTGTATGAGTGGAATAGGAAGTTTTGACCTGCAATCAATTCCAAACAACTTGTACTTCTGAGTAAAGGTGTCCTTTTGCAATATGACAATGCTTGACGCCATACTGCCCATACAATGGTTGAAACCAACAAAGTCCTCCACTTTCAGTGTGTACCACATCCCCCGTACTCACCAGACCTAGCCCCAAGTAATTTCCCCCTGTTTGGATAACTCAAAGAGTCATTGGGAGGAGAAGGTTTTCATTTGAAGCCCTCGTAGTAGTACTGATTTAATGTTAGAGTTAAATATTCTAAGATTGAAGCTAGTTTTGATGTCTTTTGACTTCCATAAATTTCACAAAGCTAGGAAACATATTATTCATGGTCTATTTTTTCTGCATATATTGCAGATAATGAAGCATCTTGGAAGCAAGTCCAAAGTTTTAATGTAACAAACAGTGACAGTTCAATCTCCTCCCCATATTACAATTCTTCAATGACTCCAGTAAGCTTCAAAAGAGAATGGCTGTTGAGAGCACCTGAAGGAGAAGTCATCACACTTGAGGTAACTGATTTACAGTGGACAACATATTCAATGAAATGTAACAGATAACAAGCATCTGTCCCCTTCAGTTGCTGTCTTAACTGTTGCACACATTTAGAATACTTTCCACAGAACAGCATATGTTTGCTTGTTTTCTTTTTTATGCACACATCATTTCCTAAGTAGCATGTAACTGTGATGTTTCTTTCTTGTGGACTTCATATTCTCTGTATTTGCATAGGTTTTCTAGTCTGTTCTCATTCCGAAAGCAGTGGCAAATTACTGAACGTAAACTCGCTCAGAAATAACAAAACAGCCAAGAAATGCTGGGGTTGACTGCAATGTCATATAAAGGATATGCAACTAACTTTATTTTGTCTTATTGCTTGGTAAATTTGTATGTCCAACATATGCAGAACATATATGCAGAAAAACTATTCTGGCTTACACCCACTTCATTTGAAGACACATTCTCTGGAGATGTCAATAAGCTCAATTTAACTGCTGTCCCTTTTAATACATTTAAATTAATGTCTGAAGGTGTATGAAGAAGAAGACACACATTTATATCTTAAATGTACATTATCATTGTGTTATTTGGGAGGTTCAGTAGGGCAGTGGCTAGCATGTTTACCTGCTGGCTAGGTGGCCATGTTTAAATCCCTAACGAAGCTGGATTTTAACAAATTGACCTTGGCTTCCAGGTCAATCCAACCTAAAATGGGTACCAGGCAAAGTCATGGGAAGTAAAGAGGGCTAACATGGTACTGACTACATCATCCATCGAGGAAAAGGATTCTTTACTTTTAAAAAAATTGTGTTATTTACAAGTCATGTATGACACCCATAGATATAAAACTCTTTGCAGTGTATATTGGCAAAAATGCTGAAATAATTAAATATGTGAACTTCAAATTCCCATTTTATACAAGAAGATGGAGAGACAAGTTAGAACAGGTGCTAAAAATAAGAATATAGTACACTGTAGTGACATCACCAAGGTTAGAAAGAAATGAAAGCAGAACTTTCTTGCAGCAAAAATCATGGCAGAATTAGAAGCTGAAAAGGAAGGGAATTATTTTCAGTTGATTTTATTCAACTCACTTTGACCGGGTGATACTACTGAGAAGGCCGTTTTATTTAACATTGTCATGTATTTTTAATAATTTATTTTGTCAATATATTATAGTAATGTTAATATTTTGTTTTATCTATATATATTATATTAATGTTAATATTTGTTTTTTATCGATATATTACATTAATTTCCTTTGATTATTTTTGACTGTTGTAACAGGTACTTGACAACACTCTGGAGCTTAATGCCAGTTCAGACTTTTACATTGTGACAAATGTAGGATTTGTTCTTAAGGAGCTGAATTCCCATAAAGCTATCTATATCTCCAGCACAAATATCATGTCTGTGATCATCAAGACAAGGTCCTTAAAGAAAGATTTCAGCTTCAGTGCCAGACACAGAAAAGGTAATGCTACTCAAATAAACCACACAACTTCTTCTTCTTATAGTCCAAGTCATGTAGTATAGATCATCATGTCTCGTGTACTGCCAGTTATTTCTAATATCAATGATCCTCAGAGTCATGATACCAAACTGTCTAGCATCTTCTCTTTTAATCTTTCTCCTGCCCCTCTTCCTCACCAACTTTCCCATTGCATGCTATAGTCCAGCTTTCCCCTTCTTATGCGATTAACTAGTTCTCTTTGTGAATTAACTTCCTTCAAGATATCTCTGATGTGATTAAATAGTTCTCTTTGTGAGTTAACTTCTTTCAAGATATCTCTGATGTGATTAACAATTTCTCTTTGTGAGTTAACTTCTTTCAAAATGTCTTTGATGTGTTTAACTAGATCTCTTTGTGAATTAACGTCTTTCAAGATATCTATGATGTGTTTAACTAGTTCTCTTTGTAAGTTAACTGATTCCATGCCAAACAAAAAGCAGGTTTGGACCAAACAAAAATGCATTTAGGAAAATGGGGGAAGTAGGGGTGTGGCACAGTTATGATTTACAAGCTGTTAATATGGTAGCAGACATGTTGTATTATAATGCAGTGACAACATTTAGGCAATGTATAAGTCCATGGCAGATACGGGAAGTCACTTAAAACGATTAATCATGTCAAGGCACTTAATCAGTTAAATTATTTCAAGATATAAGCATTACACTTTTTTATCTGTCCATGATGTTCTTGTCATTCTTGTATAAAACCGTACATACTCGGGCCATACAAATGTTATTCGTACAAGACTGACATTTGACTGTTTTCCTACTTAACATCTGTTTGTGCGTCATTGGGGCGCCACAGTGGAGGTGCTCACTTATCAACTGCTCCCCATCTTCTGCAAAATGTCTAAGTATGGCAATACTGTAGCTCGTCTATTAAACAATGTTTTCTGTCCAGGGTTTATTATGTCTGCCACTTTGCTTTGTTTGTCTCCAACTGTGCTTTGGAGAATAGTTTTCATCAAGGAACCATTGTGGCGAATAGTATGGTAAAACCAGTATTGGGTGATAAAAGTAATATACTGTGTATTATTCTAGTTGTAGTAGATATTACTGCTTCAATAACGGGAAGAGGGAAATAATGGTAGTATGAAAAACATATCAAGCCAGCATATACAGTTATTTTTATTCCTCAGCATTCCGAGCCATTGAGGTTCTTTGCTGCAGATACAAGCCGCCTCCATTTGTCTCTCTGGTTGACCTTCTCTTGCCAGTCGCTGATTCCAAGTGCTTGTAGGTCTGTATATATATATTATCTCTCCACCGTCTTCTTGGTCTACCTCGGGGTCTATGGTCATTTATTTCCTGAGAGTAAGCGAGTTTTGTTTCTCTATTATCTTCCATTCTTTCTATATGCCCCAGCCATTGTAGTCTATTAGCCATCATGATACCAGTGATTAGCGGTGACTGAAACAGATCATAAATGTCTTTGTTACTTCTTCTTTTCCACTCTCCACTTTGTGTATCCCTAATGGGTCCAAAGATGCGTGTTAAGACTTTGTCCTCAAAGGTTTGTAGCAAGGCTTTGTCTCCTTTAGTTGTACTCCAGGTTTCAGAGCCATACAGCACAACTGGTCTGATCAGTGTTTTGTATATTGTGATCTTGGTGTTACGAGATAGCGCATTTGATTTTAGCAGATGTTGTAGTGCATAGTATATCTTATTTCCAGAGTTGATTCTAGCTTGTATTTCTTCCCGTATTATGTTGGAGCAGTTGAAGATTGTACCCAGGTATTTGTATGTTTCCGTTCTTTTAATGGTCATATTATCTATTTGTATGTGGCCAGATTTTTTAGCCATTCCTTCTCTTGAAATTACCATATATTCTGTCTCATACTTCTCATCACACTCTACTAAAATATTTCTACAGATTACATGAAATGTTATTTTCAAAGATTTTACAAAATGAGATAGTTAATCAAAGTTTTGAAACTATTTTCCAGGTTGTGACCTTGTCACAAAACTGTCTCTGGCAACATTCACATTGAACAACTTGCCAGGAAACCTCTCCTGTACTTGGATTATACAAAATGAAGTGACCACTAATTTCAGTTTAGAAATAAATAAGACATCCATGGCCAATTCAAGTGATATTCTTCAGGTCAGATAATAATTGTACAATGTTATAGATTTGTTAATACATTTATGTATTCTAATGTTCTTGCCCTGTTTACTGAAGAGATTTAATATCTTTGATGCATGTTAGTTTCAAGTTCTTGTACTTTTTCATGAAATTACACTATTATTAATTATACTTACCTACATGTGCAGCAGGGACAAAATAAAGTGAACATAATGAAGGAATAGACAAGGTCTGTACTTTCCAATGATCAAATATGAATGTAATTTAAAATTCAGATATATATCATTTGGTGTTTATTAGGTTGTGACTGTTCTATAAGTCACTCATCATCTCATCTCATCATGATCCTCTTGTACCTTGCAGTGTCAAGGTGAAGCTTAAACAGCGGAAGAGAGCCAGTTTATGGGCTTCATATATTGAGATTCTCATAGTCTCTGTTATTACATCTGCCCATCGTTCACATGATCTTCCTCTTCTTCTGGTTCCATTTGGTCTGTACATCATTGCAGTTAGTTGGTAGCCTAGATATATGGTCGAACCATTTAGCTTGCTGTTTTCTAATGAAATCTATTGCTGCTATAATACCCACTTTAGTCTTGATTTCTACATTTCTGATTTTCATTTTTCTTGATACACTGAGTATTCTTCTCAGGAATCTGATTTCTGTTGTAATTTTTCTGTGATCTTTTTCTGTCTTTGTCCAGATTTGCTAGGAAGACTATGTTGTAGAGTGCTTTTTAGTAACTACTAATACATGTTTGTTCTTTTGTGTTGGTACCATTTGTCCATTGAGTTGGTTTGACTTATTGCATCTATTTTCGATCTTGTCTTTTAATTTGCCATTTGATATTATACTTCCTAAGTTTGGAGAGAACAATAATGGGGGGGGGGGGGGGGGGGGGGGGGGGGGGGGGGGAAGAGAGAGGGGGGGTATATGCCTGGAAAGAGAAGAAGAGGAAGGCTAAAGAGAAGATAGGTGCAGGATGTGGTGGATGATCTCCAGACTGATGTATCGGACTCCGGACATTTTGCTTATGATCGATGGAAGGTTGCTATGGGACGAGGATGTTCTGAGAAGGACATGCTACTGATTGAATGAATGAAGTACTTGAAGCTCTTTACTTGTTTTAAGAGGTGTTCTTTTAGTTGAATCTTGTTTGTTTTTTCTTCTTTGGTTATAGTCATTACCTCTGTTTTACTAATGATAATTTTCCTGTTTGTTCCTTACATACTTCTTTTAGACTATTTATGTGGACTTGCAATTCTGCTTCTGATTTTGGTATTAGCGCTTGATCATCCACAAATAGGTGTTCTTTAATGGTGTAATTTGGCATTGATTCTTCTTCTGTGTTCTGTTCTTCATATGGTGTTGTTACGGTCTTTGTAAGTCACTGATAAATATAATAGCTGAGTTAAGTTTCAGCCTTTTTTTCATTTGCTTGCTTTGAACTCAAGTATAGTCCAGCACGTACTGCTACTTCTAATGTACTAGAAGTATATAACAGCAGATGGAAGATGTATTAGGGAAGTATTAGAAGTATATAACAGCAGATGGAAGATGTATTAGGGAAGTATTAGAAGTATATAATAGCAGATGGAAGATGTATTAGGGAAGTCATCATTCATTGGCACCTTGCCGTCTTGACAGACGATAGTTTGTGCTCTAAAAAGGCATAATAACTTTTAACTATGGCGGTAGCGAGTGTGACTGATAAGGCCAATTTGCGCTGTAAATGTCCGTTCACAGTGGGTGCATGTGAACACGTGGTCATTTCCACCATCATGCACCATCTTACGTCTCAAACGCTTGGTGTGTGACTTTTCTGCAATAATTTTCTCCTTTGACTTTATTCCATTTCTGATATTTGCCCTCCACGCAACACGTTCAGCGGCGACTTGCTCCCAATGTGCATTATCAATGCCTGTATCAATCATGTCCCGCTTACACACATCTTTGTATCGTAGTAGAGGCCGACCCTGAGATCTCTTACCCATCTGTAATTCACCAAAAAAGATATCCTTTGGTATTCTACCATCATCCATCCTCCTAAGATGTCCTATCCATCTAAGTCTACGAAGACTGAGCATGGAATAAACTGTCACACAACCTGATCTTTCCAATACTTCAGTATTTGTGATTTTGTCTTGCCACTTAATACCAAGAATTCTTCGCAGACACCGCATATGAAAGCTGTTTAAATTGTTCTCTTGGTGTGAGTAAGTTGTCCAGGTTTCACTGCCATAGAGAAGAGTACTAAGGACACAGGCTTGATAGACAAGGACTTTTGTTTTGGCAGTAAGCTTCCTGTTCTCCCAGACTCTTTTTCTTAACCTGTTCATTGTTGTTGCTGCCTTACCAATCCGGATGTTGATTTCCTGATCTAGGGATAATTTGATTAGGGAAGTATTAGAAGTATATAACAGCAGATGGAAGATGTATTAGGGAAGTATTAGAAGTATATAACAGCAGATGGAAGATGTATTAGGGAAGTATTAGAAGTATATAATAGCAGATGGAAGATGTATTAGGGAAGTATTAGAAGTATATAATAGCAGATGGAAGGTGTATTAGGGAAGTATTAGAAGTATATAATAGCAGATGGAAGATGTATTAGGGAAGTATTAGAAGTATATAACAGCAGATGGAAGATGTATTAGGGAAGTATTAGAAGTATATAACAGCAGATGGAAGATGTATTAGGGAAGTATTAGAAGTATATAACAGCAGATGGAAGATGTATTCGGGAAGTATTAGAAGTATATAACAGCAGATGGAAGATGTATTAGGGAAGTCTTAGAAGTATATAACAGCAGATGGAAGATGTATTAGGGAAGTATTAGAAGTATATAACAACAGATGGAAGATGTATTAGGGAAGTATTAGAAGTATATAACAGCAGATGGAAGATGTATTAGGGAAGTTAAATGTAGAACAACCAAAGCAAAATCAGCATTTCACTCACAAGTGAATAATAAGCTCTGAAACCTTATCTGTGCCATTGAGGTGAGGAAAAGAGTTTTCAAGAGCTATATTAAGTCAATCCTGATGTATGGAAGCAAATCATGGACAATTAACAGACAAGTGAGGAATTATGTAGTGGCTGCTGAGTGGTGTTATAAAAAATTATGAGAGTACCTTGAGTGGATAGAAAGAGAAATTACGATATCTTGAAAAAGTTGAACTTACTAAAAGAATTGGTTATGCATCAGAAGAAGACTGTCCACATTTTTTGGTGTTTCATGAGAAGGGGAAAGCTGGAGTGTGTCGTCACAATGGGGAAGTTGGAGGGGAAGAGAGACAAGGGAAGACTATGATAGAACATGCTTGACAGTTTGATATTATGGCATAGAGGAACATCAGTATCAGAAATGATTACCAGCACTTGAGACAGAGGGCTATGGACAGACATGGTCACCAACGCCACACAGCATGAGCTGTAAGATGAAAATAAAGTTAATGATGAAATATAATTAAGTAAATTATAGTTTATTCTTTACAGATTTACAGTGGTGTAGACAAGAACTCAAGCACATTAGTTGACATCTTAGACCAAAGCACACCAGGAGTAAAAGAATATGAATCTATTTCTGGTGCTGTTTCATTTGCATATTCATCAGACATTGCTCACCCAGGCATAGCATTTAGTGGGAAAATGTCTGCACGTAAGAATTTACACACATTTTATTTACAATACCTGAAGTTGTAAAGGTAATTGCATTTAAACACAAAATTGAGAGTGATTTCCTGGTAACTTATTCATTAATTGTGTAAGATTGAGAGAAATGAAATTCAAGCTGCTGTTGTTTAATGCTAATTGAACTGCAACAAATCTTAAATTGCAAGGATGAAGCATCAGTAACATAACAAGAGAATCTTATTTACTTATTCTGTGACCACCTATCACTATCTGCATCCTTGCTGTCATGACAGATTACACATTCCATTCTGTATACAGCTAAACACAACTACTAGCAACTAGAAAACTCTTGTGTTGCAGGTTAGATAAAATATGTGATCAGCTAGCTTATCCACCCACTACAGGCAGCACGAGAAACAATACCAAGAGGAGCCCGTAAACATTATAAACCATAGTGGAGTAGTGAACTGGAACAGTTGCATAATGATGTGAATGTATGTCGAAAGCAAGCAGAGGCCAAGAGCACCACAATAAATATCAGCACGCAAAAGCCAAATTTCAAAATGCCCAGCTGCAGGCTAGACGGTAAAGCTGGTAGGAGAAAACAGAGTCACTGAACTTTGAAAGAGACACAAGGAAGTTATGGAAGCTAATAAAACAGCTTAACGATGAGGGCACAGGGAGAAACTCAAAAATTGCACTACATAAAGACGGAAACATCTTAACAGGAAAGCAAGCAGCTGACCATTTTGCGGACTCATTCGCACAAGATAACAATATCGAAATTAGTCCAGAGAAACAACAAGAGATTCGAGAGAAATGGTAACATACAGGACAGAAGGAAATTGTACATGAGGTTATGTAGACACCTATCACATTCAGTGAACTGGAGCTAGCCATATCAAAACTTAAAATGAGAAAGTCATCAGGAGCTGATGGTATCTCCAATGAAATTATCAGGAACCTAGGAACAGAGGCCAAAGCAAAGCTGCTACAGATCTTTAATAACACATGGACCTTAGACAGTGTTCCACACGTCTGGAGAGAAGCAATCATGATACCCCTCCTAAAATCTGGGAAAGACAGTTCCATTGCCTCCAGCTACAGACCATTATCCTCACCAGCTGTCTCTGCAAAACAATGGAACGCATCTGTAACGTGTTTAGACGGAACTAACTGGCGAGGTGATCACCCTGGGTAGCAATGCTACAACATAAACAAGTTCACGGGGTTAAAGGGCATTCCCTGGGGAGGGCTGCAAAGAAGGGTTAAAAGACAAGTGGAAATCATTGACAGGGACAGTTGAGCTTTGGGACCCGACAGTGGAGGTCAGCGGTCGGGGAAAAATTGAATGGTAGCGGAGTTGGCGAGAGAACTCCACCCTGTGTTTTTCAGTGATAGTAATTCTGAGGCTAAGTATTAAAGACTGAGCCTGGTTGTCAGCAGCGATAGTGTTTGGGACTACGTGTACTGTACCTGTGCCTATGCAATGTATCTAGATGTAATGATGAACGCTCCTGAGGAATAATGTTGTATCCAATTGTTCAAATTAAAGTATTATGTGCGCAGTCCGGTGTTGGGTATTGATGCATCGTGGTTGATCAGTCGTTCAACACAACATTGTCACAGACATTCTCTAGACACAATCATAGCCAATCCTCTATGTCAATCCTACCTTGTGACAGCGTCATCAATCACAGACTACAGTGGTACATTGAAAGTGAAAACATCCTTGTGCCACAACAAGCTGCCTATAGGCAGTGCTACTCTACGGAAGATCAGACAACCTATTTCTCTCAAATTGAGGATGCATTCCAAGAGAAGAAGCTGGTACTTGCGGCTTGGATAGATCTGAAGAAAGCCTTTGACAAAGTATGGAAAGAAGGTTTGATGAAGAAACTGAGAAACTGTAAAGTCAATGGAAGAATGTACAAATGGGTGAAAGCATACTTGCACAACAGAAGAGCCCGAGTACAGATAGACGGTCTCAAGAGCAAGAAAGTACTATTGCGTCACGGTGTTCCCCAGGGCGGAGTCCTGTCCCCAACACTTTTTCTAATATTCATCAATGATCTTGTTGCTAATCTACCGTATGGAATTAAAGCAGCAATGTACGCTGATGACCTGGTTTTGTGGAGCGCAAATGAACATTCATCAGTGGCCACCATATTGCTAAAGAGAGCTGTAGATACATTTGTTGCATGGGCGGATAGATGGTGTGTCAGCATAAACACTGACAAGTGCAGCACCACTCTATTTACCCTTTCTCCGAAGCAAAAGGCAGGGATCATTCAGATAAATGGAACACCCCTAAGAGAAGACAAGGAACCAACATACCTTGGTGTAACATTCGACGACAGGCTGACATGAAGAAAACACATAAAAAAAGCAGTAACAAAAGCCAGAAGGAAAATTGCCATCCTGAGAAAGCTAACTGGAACCACTTGGGGAGCCAGTGGGAAAATACTTAGCAAAGTTTATCAACAGAGCATACGACCACACTTGGAATACGGGTAAACTGCGTGGTGTTCAGCATAAAAAAACCACATTACAGGAGCTGGACAAGGTGCAAAATCAAGCTCTTAGAGTCATCACAGGAGGGATGAGATCAACCCCTATAGTAGCAATGGAGAAAATGGGGAGGACACAAGCTCTAAGAGAACGCAGAGATACAAAAAAACTCATACAAGCAGAAAAGTTTCTCAGCTTGCCAGGCCACCCTATGAAGAACTGATTTGAAAACTTAGCTATGGGGCGGTTGAAAAGAAGTAGTTATATAATATAATCATATGTAAAAACTTAAGTAATGTTGTTAGCAAATCTCCTGGTCCACTAAATATACTGATAAATAGTACACCTCTGAACAAGTTAAAGAATTTAAATATCTAGGATGTATAATGACAGAAAATGTCAGAATAGACAGAGAAATCGAAATCAAATGTCAAAATGCATATGTGCTTAAATATCAACTATCACCCATACTGAAACATCCATATATACCTATGTCCGCATAACAACAGATAATAAATATAATATTCACACCAACCCTATGCTACTGGTGTCAAACTTTGACATTATCCAAATCACATTTCCACAAAATTAACACCTGCAAGATGAGTTGCTTGAGAATAGCTTCCAATTTAACTATCTGAGACCGAGTAAGAAATGATGATATTAGAAAGACAGAAGAAAATAATGGATTGACATCATCAAAGATATTGTACAATCACATGGAATGACACTATCCAGTCCCACTCATGGGGCACTGGAGTGTCAACTATTCCTCCCTCACGAAGCTTGACGGCAAAAGTGGAAGATGATGATGACATGTTAGTCTGTACAGAGATAAGTGTTCAAATGGCTTGTGATTATATATATAGGGGTTGTGGTATTTTTGATGCACTGTAGAGGATTGTCCTGTAGACACATACAGAACTAGACACATACAGCACTAGACACATACAGCACTAGACACATACAGAACTAGACACATACAGCACTAGACACATACAGAACTAGACACATACAGAACTAGACACATACAGCACTAGACACATACAGCACTAGACACATACAGAACTAGACACATACAGCACTAGACACATACAGAACTAGACACATACAGCACTAGACACATACAGAACTAGACACATACAGAACTAGACACATACAGCACTAGACACATACAGCACTAGACACATACAGAACTAGACACATACAGAACTAGACACATACAGCACTAGACACATACAGCACTAGACACATACAGCAATAGACACATACAGCACTAGACACATACAGAACTAGACACATACAGAACTAGACACATACAGTACTAGACACATACAGAACTAGACACATACAGAACTAGACACATACAGCACTAGACACATACAGAACTAGACACATACAGCACTAGACACATACAGCACTAGACACATACAGAACTAGACACATACAGAACTAGACACATACAGCACTAGACACATACAGCACTAGACACATACAGCACTAGACACATACAGCACTAGACACATACAGAACTAGACACATACAGAACTAGACACATACAGTACTAGACACATACAGAACTAGACACATACAGAACTAGACACATACAGCACTAGACACATACAGCACTAGACACGTACAGCACTAGACACATACAGCACTAGACACATACAGAACTAGACACATACAGAACTAGACACATACAGCACTAGACACATACAGCACTAGACACATACAGCACTAGACACATACATAACTAGACACATACAGCACTAGACACATACAGCACTAGACACATACAGCACTAGACACATACAGAACTAGACACATACAGAACTAGACACATACAGCACTAGACACATACAGAACTAGACACATACAGCACTAGACACATACAGCACTAGACACATACAGCACTAGACACATACAGCACTAGACACATACAGCACTAGACACATACAGCACTAGACACATACAGCACTAGACACATACAGCACTAGACACATACAGCACTAGACACATACAGAACTAGACACATACAGAACTAGACACATACAGCACTAGACACATACAGAACTAGACACATACAGCACTAGACACATACAGCACTAGACACATACAGCACTAGACACATACAGCACTAGACACATACAGAACTAGACACATACAGCACTAGACACATACAGCACTAGACACATACAGCACTAGACACATACAGCACTAGACACATACAGAACTAGACACATATTCTTTAGACTATTCGGTATTCGGTAGGTGATGTGGTTGGTATTACACCAGAGGCGCCTGTATTTCCCAAGACATTTCTTATTTAACAAGTGGCCAATGGTAGTTTGGAGCACTGAGTTATGAACTTGTGAATTAGTTTTGGCTTTTTGAAAAGTAAGCATTTGAGTTCAATTGAGCTAAGATCTGACATCACTGCACTCAGGACATTCCCATACGTGCTCTGTCCCTTCGTTCAAGAGCCAGTGAAGAGTCACACTACTAATCATTCCCACCGCTATCTGATTGAAAGTTCTCCTGGTCTTCCTTTTCAGTTTTGATATTCTACCAGAACCCCTGCCAATCCCTTGCAATCTCATCCTTTCCACATGATTCTCAATCTGTTCTCTCTCTCCCCCCACCTGGTCCCACAGGTGCACGACTACCTCCTAATTGTCCATAGGTAATCTACAACCAAGAGGTGCATTCCCTTCCAGCCTATCAGCATGTTCAATCCCCCAACACTCCTGCATGGCCAGGGACAAAATTCCATACTATTCTCACAATCTGTGACCTCTGAAGCGAGGTGATCCATTCCAGACAAAACATTCTTTTCTCCACCTTACTAAGCATACTCCTTGAGTCCATGATGAAGACAGTGTGTGTTGCGGTGGTCTCCTCTAACCAACAGAATGCTGCTGCGACTGCTTCCACCTCCATTCTCATGCTGGAGACTCTCCTTTATTAAAGCATTGTCCATTAGCCTTCGCAATGAAACTCCAACCACCCCGTTTGTTTCTCACCACTGACCCATCAGTATAGATCACTATGTCAACTTGATGTGTGCTACTCTGGATCAGTTGTTGCACCTCAAACTCTATGCAGCCCGCTGCCCATCCTCCCCACCCAGTGTTACTGTGACATTGTGCCAGCCTGTCATGTCTTCCAGTACATCAACCCACTCTTTTTCACGATTGGTGGTCTATAGATCACATACCTGATGTATAGATATTTCTGCCTGTGCCATCCAGGACCTTCCTCATCTTAGTCTATGACCCTTGATAATATCAATAGCTTCATGCAGAGGGTAATCCCAATCTGCAGCAACTCTCAGGTACCATTTGGCTTGAAGGACCCTATGCCTATCCGTCATTGTTGGTAGCTCCAGGATATGCCTCATGCAAATAATTGGTGTGTCCTTTATGCACCCCAGGATCACCCACATGGCCGCATTCTGTATGCATTCCAACCTTTCAAGCTGGCTCTTCGATACTGTCAGCAGCCCCAAACCATACTCAATGACAGATATTATTAACTGCTGAAAGAGCCTGTAAAGCATCCTCTGCTCTACCTTGGTTGCTGCCATCGCCCTCAATGGTCCCCTACCAGCCTTTACCACCAAAGCCTCCACCACCAAAACCTCCACATGATCCTTAAAGAACATACACCTGTCAAAGGTGATACCCAAGTACTTCAGTTTCCTTTCTCTACTTCTCTACTAAGAGGACGCCGGCTGTGCAGGATTTGGCAGCAGACCGCATTGCGTTTATTTTTTACGAAATGGTATGGTGCCAGTCATTCAGAAAGCAATGGCAAACTACTGAATGTAAACTTGTCAAGAGATCACAACAGCAAAAAATGATGGTGTTGACTGCAACGTCTTATAAAGGCTATGCAACTACCTAACTAAGAAGACATCCATTCAATATAATACATGGGACATCTGCATTCACAATCCGGTTATCCAGGGAGTACCACACAACTGATGGCTTGCCTGAGTTTATAATGGCCCCTGCATCCCTGCACAACTCTGCCACCCTGTTTACTGCCACCTATAAGTCTTCCGCCAAACTGGCCCTGTATCTGCCCTGTCTGTACACCAGCACATCATCTGCAAATGTCAAGATTCTACCAATACCTGGTGGCTAAATAGCTGTGACTTTGCTGGTGTAAACATTAAAGAGCACTGGAGACATGGCAGATCCCTGTAGCAATCCAGGTGTAATATTACAGCGGTCAGAAGTCAAGGAACCTATGAGTAGTGCAACCTTACGCTCATAAAGGACTGCCACAACCCATCTGACATGGCAAGGGCAGACCTCTATGTCCAATAGAGTGTACCTCAACCGATCATACCTAACCCTGGTATACGCATCCTCCAGGTCAAGAGCTACCGCCACTGTCTCTTCTTTACCCTGAAATCCCTCATAGACATCAAATGCAAAAGTCGCAACATTGGCCTATGTATCCTTCCCAGGCCAGTAACTCCCGAGCCCTTTGGGAAGCAGATTATGACTTTCCAGATGTCACTAGAGCCTGTGTGCTACTATCTTTTTGATGATTTTGCCAAAGGTGTTTGCAGGGTTATTTGTTTTTGTTTTGTGTTCGCTCACTTTGAACTAAAACATAGTCCGTACACACTACTTCCAGTAGATTTAGCGTAGCATATGCTACTAAGATAGAGAATAGATCAAAGTAAATACAAAAGACGTCCCAAGAATAGAGAATCTAACCACTGCAGAAGAAGCGACCAAATAGCTCGCAATTCTAGACGTAAGATTTCCAAAGGTCCCAGAACAGGTCACGACTTCTAACTGTGCCAGGCAGAAAGTTATGACGACCAACCGTACTTAAAGAAAGACAGTATGCCAATGGATTCCTGCTTCTGTGCCTGGATAAATATTGAGCCCCCAAATCTAATTCACTCTCACAACAAGGAGGACAGATTAATGTATGTATTCAATACAATAATATATACAATCCTTTCAATCATCACAAAATCTAATTATCTTACTCTTAATGTTGTTATAACAAACATGGTTTGTTTGAGTTTTACAATTACAACATAACATTTTTTTTATTTCTAATACACTGCGTGAGATCCAAGGGATACTCACGGACACAGATAAGGGATAAACAATTCCTTGTTTAACCTGACTTCCTATAGGTATGTTCATAAATCTTATCCTGTTCATCCTGGAACGTCATTCCCCCTCTTTAGAATTTCGTCCCTATAAATTCCCCCTCCAACCCTTACACAGTATACATAAAAATGGAAGCTAAATTTAATAACACATACTAGAACAAGTCTAGACATCTACATAAAACGTGATTTGTGGGTCTACTTGTTATAAAATGAATTTCATTAGAGCGAGAAGTACAGAACCGTAAAATTTAGAGGGAAAAACAATATCAAGTAACTGGTTCTTGTATTAATGCAATCTTGGAATAATCTTAATTCCCCCCCCCCCCCCCCTGGAAACCCTAAAATTCCCCCTGGGGGGGGGGGGGATTCCCCACCGGTTGAGAACCACTGATCTAAATGAATATGTTAGTTCCTAAGCTAAGCACATAATTAGTATATCTTAACTCTAATCGTCTACTGAATAAATCGAATTTCATTTCAGCATGTAGACACCTCTTATTTCCAATTATTAAGTCCTAGTTTTTAGCCATGTTTAATGCCACATTTCAGTTGCCCCAACCGGATTGCATTTTCCCTTGTCCTCAAGCTGCTTGGTTCAAACGTCATACTAATTCTAGAATTAGCTATCTAACTATCAATCAATCAATCATGTGCCATGCCGGAAAGCGTGGGCGGTCATGATTCGCCATTTCACTATAAGTTCTGTTAAAAAAAAAAAAAAAAAAAAAAAAAACCACACACACACACACACACACACACACACACACACACACACACACACACACACACACACACACACACACACACACACACACACACACACACACACACACACACACACACACACACACACACACACACACACACACACACACACACACACACACACCACACACACACACACACACACACACACACACACACACACACACACACACACACACACACACACACACACACACACACACACACACACACACACACACACACACACACACACACACACCACACACACACACACACACACACACACACACACACACACACACACACACACACACACACACACACACACACACACACACACACACACACACACACACACACACACACACACACACACACACACACACACACACACACACACACACACACACACACACACACACACACACACACACACACACACACACACACACACACACACACACACACACACACACACACACACACACACACACACACACACACACACACACACACACACACACACACACACACACACACACACACACACACACACACACACACACACACACACACACACACACACACACACACACACACACACACACACACACACACACACACACACACACACACACACACACACACACACACACACACACACACACACACACACACACACAAGTGCGGGTCCCCTCCGCCCACCCACCCAAACAACGCATATCACACACACACTATATATATATATATAAAAGCATACAACTTTACATATTAGGCAGGTCTATCCCTAGATAAACAAAATCATATGGGATTCGTTGACTTTTTCACGGTAGTGCTGGACTGAATTTTGCGTGTAAATTAGCATTCCCTATTAACAGTGTCCCTCGCCATCAGGTGAGCCCACTCCGACCTCAGAGGTACTTGTAATTTATGTCCCCAAGTCAAGGACGACAGGTCAACATTTTAGTCCAACTGTCCGATGTAGGGGTTGAACCCCTTACCTCGGCATCAGCACACCGGATGTTTAAGAACAATCATTCTTATCCATTCGGCCATGCTGACCTGCATTTTGCAGGGTTATAATTTAGTATCCATTAAGTCTGGAGTGATCCTTACCTGGCAGTTACTGAGTGGTAATATCTGAAGATGTTTATACAAGTTAGATTTGTCAGTTTCATGTTTACTGTACACTGAACCTACAGCCCCTTTCCGTAATGAGTAAATACGTTTAGTGATTGAATTGAAACAGCTATCCAAGATTATGGAACAATTGTCAATATGTGCCTGTATGTGAGGAATGTAGAATGTTTGGGAAGAGAAAAAATAAAGCAAATTACATCAAGAATAATTAACAATATATGTCTATGTTGCTTCTTTGTTTCTCTAACAGGCTGTCCAGATCTGCAAAGAAATGAAATGAATGCAATTTACAATAAAACGAAAACAACTGGAGAGCTTTATGAAGCTTATCTTTCCTGTCCAAATGGATTCATATTCAAGCAAGAAGAATACAGTAACAGAACATTGTTTGCTGTGTGTAAGGAAGGTGGCATATGGGATTGGGGCCCACCAAGTTATACTCGGACTCCAGAATGTCAGAGTAAGAGTTAAATGTACTGTTTCTTTTTATTTTTCTTAGTAATGCAATGTTGTAAGATTTCTTGCTTTTCCTTGTTCTGCCATTTATTTCCCATCAGGGCTTAAGTCCTGAATCAACTCACATCAAGACATCCTATCTTTTGCTAATTTATGCAGCTCTTTCCATGTCCTCTCCATATTATTCTTCTGTCTCTTATTCTCTTTATATGTTTTGAAGTCTCAATCTATTTCGTTTGCCCTGTTTGCTCCAATGAAAGTACATTCTAGTTATACTATTCTCAGGTTTTCTCAAAGTGTGTCCTATCCAACACCTTCATCTTAAGATTTCTTGCCGCAAGCACTCTATTATTTCCATTGCTCTCTATTCTTAATGATTTTGTTGTAGTGGTCAATATCCAATTCTTACAAATCTAGTGCTAAGTAAATACCTGGATGACTTGACCACATGCATTGTATGGTCGAGACAAGAACACTGAGCTGATCCACGACTCTGGTGATCAAGTGAGAATGCAAAACGTGACCGCCCACACTTACCGGCATGGCACATGATGATGATGAGTGCTAAGCTGCTCTTTGCTTTTTCTTGAACACCTTCTAGGTTTTGTATCTTTAATTTGTGAAGATGGTTGTTTTGTTGAATCCCTCTGCAATCGCTTATTATTTGAAATTTTCTTCTTATCAGTGCATTTTCAGATATATTGTTTCAGTTTGCTAATTTTATATCGATTGTGCTTCACTTTTTTGGAGACTTTCAAATAAATATCATTGCATGTTCTAAAGATCTATTTAAAGCTAAAGTAGATTTAAAAAAAATTAGACTAGAATAAATAAAGTGTTTTGTGTGTGGTAAAATTTGAGTTTTTTTTATAATAATATATTTTTACAAATTTCTTACAAAGAAATTTTTGCTACATTAATTTTATGTTCAGATTGGCGGTATCA
Source organism: Cepaea nemoralis (assembly GCA_014155875.1). NCBI lineage: Eukaryota > Metazoa > Mollusca > Gastropoda > Stylommatophora > Helicidae > Cepaea > Cepaea nemoralis. Next base: position 186,270 of record JACEFZ010002248.1, read on the forward strand.
TCTTCTTTTCATTGATCAGGGACCATTAAACATATTTTGCAACTATAATTTATGATTTAAAGTCAAGAAGTCTTAAAAGTCGAGATGATTGACTTCATTGCACTGGGTTTTATCCCATATGGCTCAGTCTTTTTCCACAGGGCGACCTGCCGAAAGCATCGCTTATACATTTGCAAAATTAATTAATTATAATTTCTAGTTATTAAGTATTATTTTTCAGTCTCAATTTTTCATGTCTTATTTGAAGTTTACCACTGTTTTCCAGTTGTCTATTGTGGATTTCCTCCACCAATACCATATGGATTTGTGAACATTATCAGTGAGAACATCACATACAACAGTGTAGCATCTTATCAGTGCTTCTCTGGGTTTAAGATTACTGGAGCACCCAATGTCACATGCCAGGCTGATGGCAGGTGGTCTGTGACTCCATCTTGTATTGGTGAGTTCTCTCTACTCTGTAAGATGTATGATATTTGAAATCATCTTAATACATGATGGTTAGAAAATCATAGTTCAAGTTGATATTAGTCATTATTTTTTTTTTTTTTTTTTTCCGCGTTTCCATCCTGTTTCAGGATATTGCGGTCAACACCAGCATCTTTCAGCTGTATGTTGATTCCTAGGCTAGATTACGCTCATCAGCACGCCACGACTTTGAGCGACCGGCTCCATACTCTCATAAGTCACTTTTGCGATTCGAACCACTGCTAATTCTTGTCGCGTCACGTGACGAGAGTATTCGGGGTTAGCGGAGAAAGCTGCTAACCCCTCGGCCATGGAGTCGGCGTATTAGTCATTATGCTTTTGTAAATATATTAGAGATACACAGAAAGGATACCCAATGGCAGAAAATGCTGTAGCAATGTGAAGGGTTAGGCCTTCACATATACTAGGTCTATACTGTCCCATTATCAAACCACAATTAGCTTGAAGAAACACAGATGAGATTTGGAGGGAACGTAAGAAGCTCCAAAAGTTACCATGACACCTGTTGGAGAAGACAAACTCATTCAGTTCCAAATGTGAGCAACAGAAAGGCTTTTGATCACCATCATCATCATGTGCAATGCCAATAAACATGGACTGTCATGGTTAGCCTTCCCACATGGTCACCAGATGTCCAAGTTATGCCATGTGGACAAGTCATCAAGTTATTTCTCTTCTTTCTCCACTTTCCCTTGCTCTGTTTTCCATCACTTTTGATAGTCGTCATTAAGTTTTCCAGTTTATTCATCTCATAATGTGATCATATGAGTAGAAGAAAACTACAGGAAATATGGCAAAATTATGGAATTAATGAACATCTGGTCAACTTGTGTAAATACTATTATGTTAACCAGTTGGAACTAATGCAGCAATATCAGACGCATTTCATATAAATTCTGAGGGATGGCATATTTGTTTACAAAATGCAGCATCAGACACATTTCATATCAATTCTGAGGGATGGCATATTTGTTTACAATCTCTTATAGTGTTTATTATCTACAGAGTATTAAAAAAAAAGAGTTAACATACCAACACTATGAAATGGAAGGAGTTAAAGTAATTTTTCTGTGTTTGTTTTTTTTTGTTTGCTTGCTGTGAACTCGAGCATAGTCCCATATACGTCCTACTACATATATTGCATTTGACACATTTTTGCATGTGGATTAGCTTTCCCTTTTACCAGTGTCCCTTGTCTTCAGGTGAACCCACTCCGACTTTTGAGGTAGGTTAAAGTAATCACTTAGGTAGAATGGATTCATGTAATAAATAACAGGGGCAAAAGGAGTTAAGAAGTGTTAATCAGTCATTGAGTTACCAATAAATATAGAGAATTGCATGTTACGGAATAAGTTAGAAACACATTTGCATAAAGTGTGATTTGAAACCATCATCATAAAATAAAGTCAAAATGATTAAAGTGAAGCAACTAAACAATTATGTTTTACTAGGTTTTACAACATTTCAGTAGACAATATATATTTGAATTATAACCCAGAAGGGTTGAACAGGATATTATTGTTTTAAATATGACTACTACAACATTTCTTATAACTTACCAACAGCTGACAACTGCTCGGATATACTCAATGTTACACATGGAAGTAGTAACTCTAGTGATGTTTCTGAAGGCAGTGTTGTTACATTTTCCTGTGATCCTGGCTATAGTCTACATGGGCCAAGGACAATTGCCTGTCTGTCAAACAAAACCTGGTCAGATCAGCAACCTGAATGTAAAGGTACATTTTCTACTTAGCTTGTACATCTGCATATTAATACATGTTTATATTTTTGTGTCAGTTGTTGTTTTGGCATTTCATAAAAATAAATATAATTATATTTATTCAACACAGTTGACATGGAAAAGTTAATGGAGTTTTAAATTGATATTATACATGGCAAATAACTAATATTATTTAGGATTTGTTTTCCTTTTCTTTACCAGCATGTCAGAACAAAACATAAAATAACACTACTACATCAATAATACCAATAACAACAACAATAACAACAACAATAATAATAACAGCAGCAGCAACAACAGCAGCAGCAACAACAGCAGCAGCAGCAACAACAGCAGCAGCAGCACAAACAACAACAGCAACAACAACAACAAACACATTAAAATGAGACATTAAACTTGTTTCATTACATTTTTGTTTGGGAAAACAATTATTTTTATAGATTTGCTCATATTGATGTTTGCTTTTGTTCGTTAAATAGAATGTGTATGGCTTTGGAAGCTAGGCAGTGAAAGTGGTCCCGAGAGAAATGCATTTACATACTTTAAATTTTTTTTCAACTGCTTGTTTTGTGCTTTAGAAGAAACATTGGAAGAAAATCAGTATATATATATATATATATATATATATATATATATATATATATATATATATATATATATATATATATATATATAATAACTCGGTAAAAAACATGATTGCAAAATATACCATTTATTATGCTAATTTCTAATTATTATGTTTTATCTTTTTAGTGTATATTTTGTAACCTTAAGCTTTCTCCATCATTTTATATTATTAACATGACTATTATAAATGTTTATGTATGCATGATTTAGTCGAGATAATAGTCTTATGTAAATCTTTTCTCCTTCAAATTAGAGTTGACATGTCCTCTACCTGTAATAGAGTACGGACATTATGTACACAAATCCATCCCAAAATTTGGAGAGTCAGTTGTTCTGGTGTGTGATCCTGGGTATCAGATTAACAGAACACAGTCAAGTAACACTTCTATAACATGTGGTGTCAACAGAAAGCTCAGTGTGGAAAATGACACTTGCGTTGGTAAGTTTTCATTTACAGTATTTAAGTTTTACTATCCTTCTTGTAGAAGTGGAGATAGATTTCAATAGTGACAAACCATGTAAAGAAGGAATTAGGAAAGCTGTTGAACTCATGAAGGAGGGGATAGATACTGTTCTAGATTGTACCCCAGCAGAAGCCTTTAAAGTCAATGTAAACACTTCAACAGATTTACTGCACAAATTATTTACCATAGGTTAGGAAGTTGAAGAAATACTACCAGACGAGAGGATTTCTGCTGAAGTTGCCATAGAATGCAGACCTGCAGGAGTGTGAACATTATAGAGGAATAATGTTATTGTAAATTCTAAGGAAAATATTAAGCAGGATAATATTGGAAATGTTAAGAGCTGTCATCGACAAACAATTAAGGGATGAACATGCAGACTTCTGAACAAACAGATCCTGCTCTGATCAGATAAGTAGTAGTAGGCCTCTTTCAGTCCTGAAGGACTATAGAGTTGTGCCGCTTGGGAGGTGCCTGGCAGCACCGCTGGTGACTGTATAGTCCAATTCGAGAATGACAATCCCTGTCACAGTTTCCGCATCTGTAAGACGAGGCAAGTCCCGCAGTAAGTGACTGCTCTTTGAGCCTGTGCCGTCTCTCCTCAGTTTTTTGGATCTGATTGCGCTCAAAGAGCACCAGTCCGTTTCGTACATATCTTCTCCAGGAGCATCTGTCTGTTGCAACTCTCTCTCACGTGTCTGGATCTATTCCAATGGTTTTCATATCTTGTTTACACACATCCCTATATCGCATTTGGGGTCTTCCGGTTGGCCTCTTACCTGTGGCTAGTTCTCCGTAAAGGAGATCTTTGGGAATACGTTCGTCCTCCATTCGAGATATGTGGCCCAACCACCGGAGGCATCTCTGCTTGAGGAGGATGTGCACTGTGGTAATATCCGCTCTTTCAAGCACCTGTTTATTTGTTATGTGGTCTTTCCATGTTATGCCCAGGATACATCTCAGACATCTCATGTGGAAGGAATTCAACTTCCTTTCCTGTCTTGAGTACAGGGTCCAGGATTCAGACCCGTAGAGTAGTGTGCTAACAACACAAGCTTTATATACTTGAGCTTTTGTACGCTCTGTTAGTCTATTATTCTCCCAAACTCTTTTAGCTAGACTGGAAAATGTTGTGGCTGCCTTTCCAATGCGTCTGTCGATTTCTATCTCTAATGAAAGATTATATGATATTGTCGATCCCAAATACACAAAATCGTGGACGACCTTCAATTCGTAATTAGAGATTTTGATTGACGGAGGCGCATCAGCATCTTGTTCCATCACCTGTGTTTTATTTAGGCTAATGGTGAGCCCAAAGTCTTTGCAGGCAGCTGCAAAACGATCTATGAGCCTTTGGAGATCTTCTGCTGTATGAGTAGTCAGTGCTGCATCATCTGCAAAAAGTAGTTCTCTTATGCATCTTCAACTTATTTTGGTCTTTGCCTTGAGTCTTGATGGGTTAAAAAGTTTGCCATCAGATCTTGTGTGGAGGTATATGCCTTCAGTGGCAGTCCCAAATGCTTGCCTTAAGAGAACAGCGAAGAAGATACCAAAGAGTGTAGGAGCAAGCACGCAGCCCTGCTTTACTCCGCTGCTGATGCTGAATGACTGGGATGTGGAGCCATCGAATACAAGGGTCCCCTGCATGTTTTCGTGGAATGATTTCACGAGACTAAGAAGGGTGGGTGGACATCCAACCTTTTCAAGGACCTTAAAAAGGCCGCTTCTGCTGACGAGGTCAAATGCCTTTGTGAGGTCGATGAAGGCAATATATAATGGCTTCCTCTGTTCTCTGCACTTCTCTTGGAGCTGCCGGAGTGAGAAAATCATATCGATGGTGGACCTGTTGGGTCTAAATCCACACTGCGATTCGGGGTAGATTCTTTCAGCAAGAATGTGTAATCTTTTAAGAATTACTCTGGCAAAAATCTTGCCTGTAATGCTGAGAAGGGAAATGCCGCGATAGTTGTTGCAGTCGCTTCTGTCGCCTTTGTTTTTATAAAGGGTAATGATGTTTGCGTCTTTCATGTCTTGTGGTATTGATTTTTCTCTCCAGCAGAGCTGTAATATTGCATACAGTTCTGGGATGATTGTTTCTTTGCTACATTTTAAAATTTCAGGTGGAATACTATCTTTTCCAGGTGCCTTGCTGGATTTGAGAGAGTCTAGTGCTTCGCTGATTTCTGTGAGGCAAGGTTCGTTATCCAAGGCATGCATGGCGGACTGTTGATCGATGGCTTCCAGAGCTTCTTCGCTGACAGTGTTATCCACTGAGTATAGCTCTGAGTAGTGTTCTACCCAGCGATCCATTTGTTTCGCTCGATCTTTTATGATTACCCCCTCAGCTGATCGTAAAGGGGCCATCTTATTTTTTGATGGACCGACAGCTTGCTTGATGCCCTCATACATTCCTCTTATATTTCCAGTGTCTGCACAAGTTTGAATTTGAGCAGAGAGCTGTAGCCAGTACCTATTCGCACATCTTCTTGCCATCTGTTGTACTCTATTTCTGGCCGTTCGCAATGCCTGCAGTGTTTTCTCTGAAGGTGATGTTTTATACATTGATAATGCATGTCTCTTTATCTCCAGGACTGGGAGCATCTCTTCAGAGTGTGCTTCAAACCAGTCGGTTGACTTAGTTTGCTTCTTGCCAAATGTTGACAGTGCTGTATTGTAGATGGTGTCGCGAAAATGACTCCATCTCTCGGTGGAATCTCCGTCTGTGGGGCCGGGCAGAGTATCCGCTAGAGCAGTGTTTCCCAACCTTTTTTGTACCATGCCCCACTTAAACCTTTCTAAAATTCATATTGCCCCCCTCCCCCGCCCCATGCCCCCCCCTCAACATATACATTATTTTTAATATTCAAAAATTGAAATGTTCACTAAAGAAACTTGAATAATAGGTTTTAGGAAGAAATCACTAGGTAATTATTGAGCAAACACAGTAAGTAAATTTTCAAAACATATAATGGAGAAATGAAATTCAAGTACAAAATAATTTTAATGAAAGATTTTTCTATATTATTTTAATTATTAGTAATTATTTATTATTTAAATTTAGTGAGATCCTTGCGCTTGATGCTTGCTGCAAAGAGATCTTATGTCAGATTCAAATTTAGTTAACTTCAGTCTCAAGTCTCCCCGTTTTGTTATATTCAGCCGATTTCTTCCATTTTCGAATTGCCCCCCTTAACAGTGAAATTGCCCCCCTGTGGGGCGTGCGCCCCACGTTGGGAAACACTGCGCTAGAGCCTGCATGAATTTGTTGACCTTCTCTTTATTTTGGGTGCCACTGGTGTCAATGCGTGGTCTTCCTTCTGTTCGGCTTCTGTAGATTCTCTTGGGCTTTATCTTCACCTTGTTGGAGACAAATGAATAGTCGGTGTCGCAGTCAGCACCATGATAGCTGCGAGTCAGCCGTACATTGCGGAGGTTGCTGCGTTTAGTGAGCACCAGGTCGAGTTAGTGCCAGTTCTTTGATCTGGGGTGCCTCCATGACACCTTGTGTTGAGGTTTCGTGTCAAAGAAGGTGTTGGTCACGCACAGATTATGGTGGCTGCAGAATTCCAAGAGACGTTGTCCATTGTCATTGATCTTCCCAACGCCAAACTGTCCTAGACATGAAGGCCAAGATTTGTGGTCGGAGCCAACCCTGGCATTGAAATCCCCCAGGATAAAAAGATGTTGTTTCTCTGGTGTTTCACTGACTTCTTTGCTAAGGTCGTCATAGAACTTGTCTTTAGATTCTGATGCTGCAGTTAGTGTTGGGGCGTAAACGCTTATAATACTAACTGGGCCTGCCTCTGTCTGGAGTTGGAGCTTCAGTATTCTTTCAGTGCCATCACTTGGTGGTATGATGGTATGTTTCTGATAGCGAAGCCAACTCCATGCTCCCTGGTCTCTCCGCACGGCTTGCCATGCCAGTAGAAAGTGAAGTCCCTCTCCTTGATGCTTCCAGATTCTTGGAGTCTGGTCTCTTGCAGGGCGACAATGTCTATCCCCAGTCTTAGTAGTTTGTTGTTTATCACTGCAGTTTTGCGGGCATCCACAATCTCGTTTAGATCGTCTGAGATGCCAGGGGTCATGGTTCTTACGTTCCATGTTCCCAGCCTTAGGGCTGGTTGTTTTGTTTTTTTCTTGTTGCTAGGTGTATAGATTGCGGTCCATGTGTCAGGATTTTTCCCTAAGCTCCACACACCCTCAGGAGCAGATGAACCGTGGCGAGACAACACCTTATTGACTGGGGGCTGCCCAGCTTAGGCGGGCGGTAGCTGTCTAGTGAGATACGATGATCTCTCCCACCGTCGGAAGTAGCCCCTGGCGCCTTGCTCTACGCCAATCGAGCATTAAGACTTATAACCGGCAAATGCTGCTTCCCGTGTTGTGTCACCGCTTTACACGGTGCTGAAGTGACCTCTTCAGGGCACAAGCCTGGGCAATGGAAATCGGAGAACCAGCTGTTGCCCAGTAGCAGGTTCCCCCTCTCCACGTCGCCGATGTTGACCAAGGGAAAGGCAGTAGCCAATGCAACTTGGCATCGGTGCCGTCGCAGGAGTTGCCAGAACTATGTTGTTTACAACATGGAACTGCCTTAGGGACTCCATCTCCGGATTTGTCCTCAGGGTTTACTCCCGAAGCCTTTCCCATATGGGTATACCCGCAAGGCAGCGGAGGTTTGAGATTTAGAGTTCCCTCTCTTAGAAGAGATACCAACCAAGGCTGACAAGCCTCCTCTGCCCGGGAATCAATAAGGAGGGAAGTCTACCATTCTTCCTTCCTGGCAGTGACCATACTGATCGGGTGACCGTAGCCATTGTCTCTACTGAGAGATCCTCTGCCCACCGTCACTGACTTGAAACCATAACCAACAACTATCTGTCTGCTGCTCCCAAGTCCAATCCACCACCTGCTCCATGGCTTCACGTTACCCTGTTGGGGGGGCTAAACGGGTACTCCACCTTGCCCAAGGGTGTCCCGTAGGCTAGCGGAGGGAAGGAGGCACCTTACTTCTCCTTTGATAGGGTATACCCCTACCCCGCTACCCTGCATACATACAAGTACACTATGCATAATAATAGAGAAAAGCATTGAAATTAAGTTTTTCTTTTTTATTTGATTTGTAGACAAATGAAAATGCATTTGACAGCATTAATAAGGAATATCTGTGAAAATTGAGACAGTATTAAGATCATTAACTTAAAATAGGCTACAAGTGAGGACTTGAAATGCAGAGTCCTTCATGAACGTATACGAATACGAGGGCTATTCCAAAATCAACCACTGATTGGCTGGTACAAATTTAAACAAATTGACAATAACATCTAAATGCATAAAAAAGTTGCATACATCACTGCATTACTTTTCCACATAGTCACCACCTAAATTCAGGCACTTGCTGTACCATGGCATGAGTTTTTATAACCCCTCGTCAAGGAATGTCGTTGCCAGGGTACTTAGCCAGTTATTGACTCCATCCATGAGCTCCTTGATGGTGCCAAAGCCATGGATAGCCAGCCAGACAATCATCTTGCTAAAGAGATGATAATTGCTTGGTGGCAGGTCAGGGCTGTCATGTGTGTGGTTGAAAATATCCCATTTAAACTGTTAAAGTAAAGCCTTTGTGTGAGCAGTAGTGTGGGGCCGCACATTGTTGTGCAAGATAATGATGCCACTGGGGAGCATTCCGTGCCTTTTGGTTTCGTTCGACCAAGGAAGCTTCATCAGTGTTTCACAATAAAATTCTGATGTAATTATGGTCCCTAGTGTCATGGATTCCATCAACAAAATGCCCTTGCGGTCCCAGAACACTGTAACCATAATTTTTCATTGCGAAAATGTTTGCTTGAAATTTTTGGACTGTTTTGGAGAATGAGTATGCATCCACTGTTTTGACTGTTCCTTCATCTCTGCATTCACAAAGTGAACTCATGTCTTGTCCCCAGTCACTATTCTGTCAAGAAATGCATCTCGCTCTTCCCAGTAGCGCAGAAGGAACACCAAAGCTGAGCCCATTTTTTTTAGCTTTGTGAATGTCAGTCAGTTGCTTTGGTACCCACCATGAACAGAATGTGTGTGACTTAACCTCTCTGTAACAATTCATCCTAGAAATTTGTGGAAATTCTGTAGAAAGATCTGAAATTGTGAAACAGCGCTTTTCCACTATGACTTGGTCGACTTTTTGAATGAGCCCATCTGTCACACACGAATGTCATCCTTGTCCGCCCTCATCATGCATATCTTTATGCCCATCTCTGAATTTCCTGAACCATTCCCTCACAGAACTGTCACTCATAATGTTATAATGTACACACAACACAACCAACGATGAATCTTGGCCGCATTTTGACCTTCTGCTTGAAGAAAGCGAATCACTGAACAAATGTGACTGTAGGCTGATGTATAGTGAGCTAAAAGACTACTGAATGATGCAAGCAATGAACAGTGTCCCTGTGGCAACTGGTTTATTTTTACCAGCCAATCAGAGGTTGATATTGGAATAGCCCTCATGAATCCATTTAAAATAAGAACAGCAGAGTTCAGCAAGAGTGCTTTTTTGTCACTTGTATTATTCTTCTTACTCTGCTTTACTCTGCTTATAGCATGGATTATGAAAACATTTTCTACCACCAGAAACAGATTAAGCAATATATACGCACATAGGCAGTCATGTTTCTCCCCATAGATCTTAATCCTCTGTGTTCTGAATCAATTCAGTTGATGACATTACTCAATGCCACCGTCTCAATCTGTCAAGCATCATTTCTCTTGGTATGCCTCTGCTTCTTCTATTACTAATCTTTCCAGTTGTCTCGATGTTTTATGTCTCTTCTCGTAAGATGATCAAAGGACATAATTTGTCTCATTCTTATATTTATAAATAATGTTCTATTTTCATTACACTTTTCCAAGCACTCATTTTTAGTTACTCTGGCAGTACAAAGTATTTGTAACATACTTCTCTGAAACTATTTCTCTATTGCCTCAACATTCTTCCTAATTTATTTCTTCACATTCCATGATTTACTGCCTTATAACAGAACATTTCTATACAACATTTTGGTACTCTCTTACACTAAACAATAGTGGCTTATTGCATAAGATATTTTAAATGTACATTTGTACAATACATACTATTTCTGTTTCAGATATTGATGAATGTAGCACTGGCAGTGCAATCACATGCTCACCTACTGAAAACTGTGTTAATCTAATCGGAAAATATGAATGTGTTTGCAAAAGTGGTTTTTATGGACCTAATTGCTATGGTATGAATTTCTCATATATGAAAAATATTAATAGATAAAATATGATAATTGTGAAGCATACCAAGCATTTTAAAAATTATTTGTTTCAGTGTATATATTTTTATTACTAGAGTTCAGTCGCATCACCAATTGCATTTAGGTTTCTTCTGAAGGTAAAGGTCACCATTGTGGTTGCTTTTGTTGACTAATTACCATATTTAAAAAAAATGCTTATTTAATTATTTATATGTTTATTTTAAAAACTAATGGCTAGTACTTCAGGCACTGGTGGCTTATGTGATGATAATTCTGAGGTTATCTATCAAACTACATATAAGGTTGTTTTCTCAGATGTGTAATATTAATTAATTAATTAATTAATCTACTAACTACATTTGAAAGTAATGTTGAAACTATTAATACTTTACACAAAATGTTCTCAGTTTGCAGTTATGCGAGAGAGAGACAGACAGACAGACAGACAGACAGACAGACAGTTGGAGAGAAAGAGAGAGAGAGGTGCACAGAAAGATATACTGATGAGAGCAAAGATAGGTATAGTATGAATAGAAAAGGGAAGAAAGGAGTGAGGAGCATACATATTTATGGATTAATTGATTAATATACTCAATTGTTGCATATTCTCTCTAGTATACATTACACATTTTGGCATAAGTTACCTTGCTAATAGTTAGTTGCATATCCTTTGCAGGATGTTGCAGTCAACCCAGCATTTTTTTTACTGTTCATGATTTCTTGGCAAATGTATGTTAATCAAAACAATGTATGATTTATTGCCCGGCACATTTTGCTGCATCCCAACAGGTACATACTGCAGAAGCCACACAATATAGAGTAAAATAATTAGATACATCGTTCAAGCTGAAATACACACATGCTCGCACAGTAATATCAATTTTTTACCATGGTAATTTTTAATTGACTATCATGTCTATCTGTTTGCACAAAATTGGCTTATGCAGATGGGTCATTTCACTTCTGCAAACTTTAACAAATGTGTATAAAACAACACGCGAAAAGCGCTGTCTCTATCAATTACATGACCGGTTACATGACTCTATGTTGTGTCACTTCTGCAGTATATACCTGACGAGATGCAGCGAAATGTGCCAGGCAATAAATCGTAAATCTATGGTTTGTGTCTTCATTATTCAAATGTATGTTAGTAGATTGCCATTGCTTTCTGAATGACTGGCACTCATACCATTGTATGGAAACCAACACTAGGTAGTCTGCTTCCAAACTATCTGCAGCTGTGTTTCGAATGTGGTATGCGGGATTACAAATTGTGTCCATAACCCCTTCACCACAGAGCTGGTATCTTGCTAATAGTGTACTGACAAATATTTAGAAATGAGCTTCAACCTAACTCCAGGGCTTCAGGTGGCTGGTAAGAAGAGAATATTACAACAAACACTGTTACTTTTGGTTTGATTGTATTGTTTTAACATTTTATTCTCTGCCAGGAACAATTTGCAGGTATAGCCCCAATGTTCTTTTTAAAAAAATCACAAAGTATGTCAGTGATATACTGATTAAATTATTACTAAATTATGGCAATTGTCTGTGTGTTTAAAAGAAAAAATGCTTTTTATCTTTCTTTTAAAAAAAATTATAGGCTACACATTACACATCCTGTTAAGTATGTTTCATTAAGCATGTATCACAACAAAACATCAATGCTTCTTGATATTGATGATGAGAGACCTGGAGTTCTACTAACATGGCCTAATTCATATTGTAGACTGAATTTCTTTACTATCCTTCTCTGTCTGCCTCTCTCTCCCACTCCTCTCTCTCTCTCTCTCTCTCTCTCTCTCTCTCTCTCTCTCTCTCTCTCTCTCTCTCTCTCTCTCTCTCTCTCTCTCTCTCTCTCTCTCCTCTCTCTCTCTCTCTCTCTCTCTCTCTCTCTCTCTCTCTCTCTCTCTCTCTCTCTCTCTCTCTCTCTCTCTCTCTCTCTCTCTCTCTCTCTCTCTCTCTCTCTCTCTCTGTGTGAAAATACCAGTAATGTAAAGAGTAATATTTTCCAAATACTTTTACATGCATAAGTAAAACTGTTTTAGACTAAGCTGTAACATTTTAAAGTTACCAAAACATGCAGATGGTTCAAGTCTTTTGTTCCTACACAATTATACTTCACGGCTACATGCCAGAGTGATTGAATCTAGGCATACACTATAACTTCCATATGTATAAATAAGTATTAAACAGTGAAGTATACATTTTGCCACACCTGTTTATTTGAAAAGTATGTATAATTACACCAAAACCAGCATTTTAAGGACCTTGCTCTCATTTTGACTACTCAATGTATCAAAACAATGTTTTCCCGTAGTGATTTGAATAATGAAGACACAAACCATATATAGTACGTTGTGTGACATCTGCAGTAAGTACCTGACGAGATGCAGTGAAATGTTCCAGGCAATACATCGTACTATATATGGTTTGTGTCTTCATTATTCATACTCAGTGTATTTAGAATGTGTAAAAGTACGAGACTTTATTACTTTATTGTATTTCAGATGTGGATGAATGTGCCCTGAGCGTATGCCATCAGAACTGTACAAACCTTGCAGGTTCTTATTCCTGCTCATGTTATGAAGGCTACGTGCTATATACTGAAAATGGTACCAATGGTTTCTATATATCAGCTGGTGAAGATGGACTTAAACCTGGCGATGTCTACCAGATTAACAACACTTGTGTCCGTAAGTGAAAAATATAAAATTTTATATACATTTCTAGCAAAGAGTGAAGCAAATATAAACAGTTCTTGCTGCATTTATGGAAGTAAGTTTTTGCACAATAAAGAATCTATTTATTGTTAACATCTCCTGTTGTATTCATAAATGCATATATAATATCTCTGATTCATGAAAATTAGTACCTTTATTTTAGTTCAATGTATGTTTGTTTGGCTCCAGATAAATATGCTTCTAGACAATACATAGATCTGACCTATAAACATTTCATTATATCAGAGTAAAGTGGGACCGTTAGTGTAGTTGATAGAGAACTATACAAATAATGTCAGGAATGTGGTCAGATGATGCTTGCATTCGTCATCTTGCTAGATGAGGAGAAGACAGGCCGCCTATGTCTCCATGCTTTAGGTGTACAATTTGTGATGGCCTTATCATATCACAAACCCATAAGAGGTTTCAACCTTTGAACAACTGTTTTAAATATCAGAGTTAGCAGAAATAATTACCATACAGTCATTTTTGTTTTGATAGTACTAGGTTGTAAGAAAAATGTTTATTTAGTCAAACATATTTAAAGTATATTTTATGCTACTGTTTAGAGTTATACTATTTAATTTATCTGCATAATTTAACAATTAATAAGCAAACTGTTTTATTTCAAGATGTTTTAAGGTGAGGTTTTTAAAGGCAATTGTAGATTATAGCCTTTTTCATGTTTTACTATTTTTGCTGGTGGACTATAAATGCTAATTGTCAAATATGTTTTCTATATATGTATTTTCTACAGCTCTTACATGCAACAAAGGACCAAAACCACCTGAAAATGGAACAGTTTTGACAACCAAACCAACATACAATTATAATGAAAGTGTTAACGTTGTTTGCAGTTTTGGCTACACATTAGAAAATCTTTCTTTTGCTACATGCCAGAGTGATGGAAACTGGACATTCAATACTAATCCCATATGTAAAAGTAAGTATTCAATACTGCAGTATCAGTTTTTCCACATTTATTTGAAACAGATGCATGCATAATTATACCAAAAACAGCTTTTTAAGGACCTTAATCTCATTTTGACTATTTAATGTTTGTAGATGTGCCAGATAAGTAAGTAATGAATGTAATATGCTGGTCTTCCAGGTTTCACCATTGATTAAGTCTGTTCACACCACTCTGCTATCTTCTGCAAAAAGCTAGTAGCATATATTTTACAGAATGTTGCAGTCAACTCCAGAATTTTTGACTGTTACTGATTTCTTGCAAGTTTACGTTCAGTAGTTGTCCATTGCTTTATGGATGATTGGCACTCCTACTTTTGTATGGAAACCAGTACAAGGCAGTCTGCTTCCAAATCGCCGACAACTGTTTCAAATGTTGTATGCAGTACAGTAACAGTTGAAACAACACGTTTGAGGATGCTTGAATTTGAATTTAAGAGTTATTTCAGCAAGACGGGATGTGGGAGAGTGTCAGCGTCTCAGACCTAGGGGTAGAAGACTCGGATTCAGACAGGCGATCAAAGATCTAACATAACTCTAAGTGCGAACATTATCAATCTACTTTAATATAATGTTGATCTGGCGAACAGTCATCTCGCACTTCTTTCATAACATATTACATACACATCGACAAAGCATCATATAATTTATACATCACAGCATTTGTCTATCAACAACAATCTATGGATTCTAAATCAATCTCTATATGTTCTGTCCCCCTAGAGGCTAAACCCTCCATCCAGTCCGATGTCCAGTAGCTGTCTGCCTTCTTGATTTGCGTCGGGCGGATACGGAGTATCTCGCGCACCTCGTGAGCGTTGCTCTTTCACGCTTTAGGCGGATTCCACTTGGGTCTATTGTGCAGTAGGCAGTTCGACCCCTCTATTCTCGAACGTTCGAAACATCGAACGTTCGGGTCGTTGTTCTTATCTCCCTTCTTTGTACGCTGTTTCTTTTCGTGTATTGTATCCCTTGTATCATAATTGTGAGACCTTGACAGAGGGGATGCATCCAACATGTTTCACAACTAGTGTATAATTGGATCTTTGGTGTCTAATGCCTCATGACATTTGCTGAGGGAGTATATAAAGATTTGTCCAGAGTGCCAAAATGTCAATTCTCAGAACCAAGAATATATATTAGAGTTGGACAGAAACAAGTTTTTAAATGCCATTTAAAAACAAAGTTCCCACAATAAATCTTAAACTATTTGGCATTAGATTTTAGTCTTGATAAGCAAGTGTCTGTGTCCGGCAGTTTCACAATTCCCTAATATACCAGGTCAAGGGTTTAAAATTGGCTACAAGTCATTTGGAAGCACACCATCTTGTGGTGATTTCGATGGTAAGAGCATTGGTCAGTCAGAAAGGAATGGCAAACTACTGAAGGTAAAATTGCCTAGTAAATCACAAACAGCCAACACATGCTGGAGTTGATTGTGGTGTCCTGTAAGGGACATGAAACTAACTTTTAAGCAAATGTTGGATTAGCTAAATTTTGTAAAGTATTTCTGTCATATCTTAAGGTGATGTGCAGCAGGAAAAAACAAACGCTTTTTGGTCAATTCGGCTCTTCTTCTTCTTCTTCTTCTTCTTCTTCTTCTTCTTCTTCTTCTTCTTCTTCTTCTTCTTCTTCTTCTTCTTCTTCTTCTTCTTCTTCTTCTGCTTCTTCTTCTTCTTCAGCGTTCCGAGCCATTGAGGTTCTTTGCTGCAGATACAATCCCTCTCCATTCATCTCTCTGGTTGACCTTCTCTTGCCATTCGCTGATTCCAAGTGCTTGTAGGTATGCATATGTATTATCTCTCCACCGTCTTCTTGGTCTACCTCGGGGTCTACGGTCATTTATTTCCTGAGTGTAAGCGAGTTTTGTTTCCCTATTATCTTCCATTCTTTCTATATGCCCCAGCCATTGTAGTCTATTAGCCTTCATGATACCAGTAATTAGTGGGGACTTAAACAGATCATAAATGCCTTTGTTACTTCTTTTCCACTCTCCACTTTGTGTATCCCTAATGGGTCCAAAGATGCGTCTTAAAACTTTGTTCTCAAAGGTTTGTAACAAGGCTTCGTCTCCTTTTTCTTTCGTTATACTCCAAGTTTCAGAGCCATACAGCACAACTGGTCTGATCAGTGTTTTGTATATT
This sequence comes from Cepaea nemoralis, assembly GCA_014155875.1. Classification (NCBI taxonomy): domain Eukaryota; kingdom Metazoa; phylum Mollusca; class Gastropoda; order Stylommatophora; family Helicidae; genus Cepaea; species Cepaea nemoralis. The sequence continues at coordinate 202,710 of JACEFZ010002248.1, forward strand.
GTGACTTTGGTGTTATGAGATAGCGCATTTGATTTTAGTAGATGTTGTAGTGCATAGTATATCTTATTTCCAGAATTGATTCTAGTTTGTATTTCTTCCCTTATTATGTTGGAGCAGTTGAAGATTGTACCCAGGTATTTGTATGTTTCCGTTCTTTTAATGGTCATATTATCTATTTGTATGTGGCCAGAGTTTTTAGCTATTCCTTCTCTTGAAATTACCATATATTCTGTCTTATCTTGGTTGATAACCAGCCCCTTCTGTTGGGCTTTTTCCTTTATGTGAGTCAATATTTCCAATGTCTTTTGTTCATTTTCCCCTATAATATCCATATCATCTGCATAACCAAGCAGCTTGGATGTTCCTCCAATATCACATTCCTCTTTTACCTTCCTTACAACTTTCTCTAGAGCCAGATTGAAGAGTAGCGGCGATAGTGCATCACCCTGTTTCAAGCCTGATGTTATTTGGAAAGGGTCTGATTTCCTGCCTTTATATGTCACTATATTATAAGTATCTTCCATGCATAGTCTGGTCATGTTGATTAACTTCCTTGGTATTCCAAATTCCTGCATAGCATTCCATAGACTATTCCTATGGACACTATCATAAGCCTTTTTAAAATCCACAAAAATGTTATGAAGATCTCTTTTATATTCCAAATTTTTCTCAGCTATTTGTCTAAGATTAATATCTGATCTATTGTTGATCTGTTTTGTCTAAAACCCGCCTGGTAGTCACCTAATATGTCTTCTGAATATGGTTTTAGTCTATTTAGTAATACTGCAGATAGTATTTTATAGCTTGTGGACAGTAGTGATATTCCTCTATAATTTTCACATTGGAACTTGTCTCCTTTCTCAAAGATAGGTATCAATAATGACTCTTTCCAGTCATGGGGTAATTCTTCTGTCCTCCAGATTTTTATTATTAGTTCGTATAGCTTTAAATGTAATGCATGGCCACCTGCCTTTATAAATTCAGCAGCAATTCTATCAGCCCCAGTTGCCTTATTGTTTTTAAGTCGTGTGATTACATATAGGATTTCTTCAAATGCAGGTTCTTCAATTTGTGGTTCACACGTTAGAACCTCTTCCTGCGGGAAAGTGTTACTTGAAGCTTCACAATTTAGTAATGCAACAAAATATTCTTTCCATGTGTTGCACATTTCCTCATTGGTATTTATCATATTCCAATTTTTGTCTTTTAAACCATATGTTTTGTGTTGGTGACCTCGTTTCATTGACTTCAGTTCTTTAAAACACTTTCTGGATTCGTTTTTCTGGTGATTAGTTTCCATATCTTTGATTATATTACTCATATATTCTCACTTCTGCTGTCGAACTATTTTTGTAGCCTCTTTACATTCATTTCTATATTGCTCTTCCTTTTGGATGTTGTTGATGTCTTTTAACCATAAATGTCTGGCATTCTTTTTCCTAAGAGAAGATAGTCGCTGTTAAGCTGCAGGATTTTTTGGAAAGGGGGAAGCTTCTTCCAAGAGGCCTGGGGAGCTACAGGCCAGGAAAAGATACCTGGTCAAATGCAGCCACTTTTGCCTTTGATGTTTATGAGGGGTTCCAGAGTAGACAGGAAATGATGGTGGTAGCGCTTGATCTCGAGGATGCGAACAATAGAGTTCGATATGATATTTTGATGACCGCACTGTTGGAGAAGGGGGTCAATCCCTGGTTGGTGAACTGGATAGCAGCCGTCCTGCACTCTCATCGGGTTGCTCTCCGTCTGGGTGCATGGACTTCAGAGCCACATATGTTAACCCCGGGACTGCCACAGGGATCTGCAGTCTCACCGTGCTTTTTAATGTGTATACATCAACAAGATTGCAAATCTAGAAGCACCAGGGGTTGGAAGAATACTAACATTTGCAGATGATATTCTTGCATATAGGCAGGGGAGAGATATGGAGCAAACAGTCCAGGAGTTACAGGTGACAGTAGATAAAGTGATTGACTGGTGCACAGAAATGAGTGCTGTCATCCACCCCGAAAAGGTGGCTGTTTTGTGGTGCTCTCTGGACAACAGGATTGTAAGAGCTGATGTCCCTAGCCTCGCGATAGATGGTAGAAATGTCAGCAGAGAGAACAAACTGAAGTATCTGGGGATCACATTTGACAGGAAGCCTATCCTTCAAGGACCATGTGGAGACGGTTGTGACAAGATCTCAAAAGGGACTCAGTGCACTTAAAACTATGGCTGCAATGGACACAGAGCAGAGAATGCTTTTCACACTATATCAGCACTTGATCCTCTCAGTAATTGATTATGGATTAGGTCTGCTCACTGTTTCAGAGAGTCAGCTGGTGAAGTTAGAGCGCATACAGAACGAAGCTATGTGGGTCATTCTGGGATGCACTAGAGATACCCCAGTAGTGTGTATGCATTACATCTTTCGTCAGCCAACTGTTGCTGGTAGGCTCAAGGTGATGCAGGCGAAGGCATACCTCAGAGTAGCTGCAGACACAGACCACCCACTGCATGAGGCGCTGGATGCAGTTAAGGGTCAGCGACTGATAAGAGGGAAATCATGGATGGCTCAGGTGGAGGATACGATCAGACAGGTGTGCCCCTTGGAGAACATTAGGTGTGGAGAGGAGTGGGTCAGAGTGCCAGCGGAGCAGTCAGACTGCCAGCGGAGCAGTCAGACTTGTGCAGAGTTATAATCACATTAAGCCGGGAGTACAGGGAGTGGCCATTAGGGGCCATGGAAGTGGAAATCCAGCAGCTAATTCAGGACAATACTCACTCGGGTGATGTGATTATCTACACAGATGGTTCAGTGTCAAGAGGTGAGAGAAGTGGCTGGGGGTTCATAGCCAAAGCTAATGGTCGACATCTGGGGCAGGAGAGCCTGGCATATGATACCACAACATCCAGCTTAAGAATGGAGATGGAGGCAGTCACTGCGGCTCTCCGCTGGATGGAGAATACGACACACACACACATCGTGATTGTAACTGACTCAGAAAGCATGCTGACGAGGGTGAGGACGGGCAGGCTTCATGCAGAGTGGCTTGCTTAGCTTCGGAGGTCACGGGTAACAAGCATCACCTGGATCTTTTCTCCGGGGCATGCCGGTGTGCTGGGAAATGAACAGGCAGGACAGATTGGCTGGCTCTGCAGAACTTGGTGGAGTGTTGATACATGACAAGGCAGACGTGGTTGCGGCCTTGTGGGAGCACGTGTACACCTCGGAGGAGCAAATGGATTACCATGGTCTGGCAAGAATGAGACAGCGAGGAGTGACGAGGGGATCTGGCCGACGCTCAACGCTCAGAGGAAAGGCGAGACGGACATATAATCAGATTGCTACTGGTACTATTAGTGTTGGAACTCTTCGCTGGCTGCTGAGGATGGGGACTGGAGCGCTTATGGGAATGCCCCGAATGCTGTGATGTTGATTCCTAAATCAATCAATCAATCAATCAATCAATCAGCAGTCTTATGTATCAAACCCTATATAATATTAGAACATAGAAATTAAATATGATAGAATTTAATTTTTTCTGCCTCACATCGCCTTAAAATATAATCATAACTTTCTTTATTGTTATTTGTGGCATTTAATTGTGCATGTCTTTCCTATTCTACCCTGAAGTGTAGGTGTACATTATGGTCACATTTGTATGTCAGCATATACACAGAATTATTATTTGTTGAGCCAATGTCAATGAGACAAATCATGAGGGATTCAACCACTTATTTTATTGTAGCAGGCAAGCTTTCTAATGCTGTGTCACAAATACATCATTTGTTACTAAATATATGTTTAAGTTTATAGTATATTATTTTATTACATACACTTGCATGATTTGCTTCTTTAATTTTGACCATTTGCTTCATGCCATTAGAAAGGACTTGCCCTCAACCCAGCAAAATAGAGCATGAAGCTTCCAGGGTTCCAGCCACAGGTGACATAGAGCCAGGAGCTTCTCTAACAATCACATGTCAATTGCATGATGGGAGTAGGAATGTCACTAACAAGACAATGTTCTGTGCACCCAGTCCTGATGCTTCTGGGCAGTTTACCCTTCAAGGGGATGACCCAACATGCCCAGGTATTATTATTTTTAAATGTTGAAATAGAAATTTATAGTGAACTGGGTAGCAGGGATTCACTAACACAACACTGTAAAAAAAAAAAAAGGTGTAACATCTTCTTTGTAAGATCGTTGTTTTTCCAGTCAATGTCATGTTTTTATTTTTTTTTGGTTCTTATCTGTGTGCTTATGCTTTTCCACTTGACTGTGGTCATTTCAAGATTATCTTCAAAATATGATTATGATGACAAATCATTGTCATTGTGCTTGATTATGGATATCTGTGTACGTTGTAATATTGATTAATGCAAATGACAGTTACTGATTACCTATCCCTATTTCCTTTTACATATTTGCTAAAAATAGATCAAAATACACTTTTTTTCAACATCTAATCATTTGAACTGAGTGCATGTATTTAACTGAGTACATACATTTAACATGAGTGCATACATTTAAACTGAGTACATAAATTTAAACAGAGTGCATACATTTAAACTGAATACACACATTTAAACTAAGTGCATACATTTAAACTGAGTATATTCATTTAAACTGTGTACATGCATTTAAATTGAGTACATACATATAAACTGAGTGCATGCATTTAAACTGAGTATGTACATTTATACTGAGTGCATGCATTTAAACTGAGTACATGCATTTAAACTGAGTACATACATTTAAACTGAGTACATACATTTAAACTGAGTATGTACATTTAAGCTGAGTACACACATTTAAACTGAGTACATACATTTAAACTGAGTATGTACATTTAAGCTGAGTACACACATTTAAACTGAGTACATACATTTAAACTGAGTACATACATTTAAAATCATTATATACATTTGAACTGAGTACATTAATTTAAACTGAGTATGTACATTTAAAGCCGGCTTCGTGGCTTAGAGGTTATGACTTTTCTCCGTAATCTCGTATACTCTCGTCGGTAACGTGATGACGGTGAGAATCAGCAGTGGTTCAAATCGCATCGGTAACTTACGGGGTATGTGAGCCGGCCGCTCAGAAAGCAATGGCAAACTACTGAGCATAATCTTGCCAAGAAATCAACATACAGCTGAAAGATGCTGGTGTTGACAGCGATGTCCTGTAAAGGATATGCAAAAAAAAAAAAATTTACATTTAAACTGAGTATGTACATTTAAATTGAGTACATAAATTTAAAATCAGTACATATATTTGAACTGAGTACATATATTTGAACTGAGTACATGCATTTAAACTGTGTACTTACATTTAAACTGAGTATGTGCGTTTAAATTGAGTACGTATATTTAAGCTGAGTACTTACTATTAAACTGAGTACATACATTTAAAATCAGTACTTACATTTAAACTGATTACAGACATGTTCAGCACTGTGGACATGTGTTCAAATTCTCCTTGAAGCGGGAACTTTAAAAAAAATGTGTCTCCAGGTCAAACCAGTCTAAAATAGATCACCAATAAATTTGTTTATAATGTTCGCTAATATCAAAGAAACAGGTGACACCCAAATGTGAAATACAGATATAAGGGAAAATTCTTCACCAAGTGGACAGTTTTAAATATCTAGGGACATTTATAACATCAGATGGAAGATGTGCAACTGAGATTAAGAGCAGAATAGGGCAAGCAAAGGCTGCATTTCAAAAAATGAAGAATATCTTATGCAATAAATCGCTATCATTGAATGTAAGAAAGAGATTGCTAAAGAGCTATATAGAACCTGTTTTGCTGTATGGCTGTGAATCTTGGAATATAAATGAACAAATTAGGAAGAGATTGGAAGCAACAGAGATGTGGTTCCTTAGACAAATGTTGCAAATTCATTGGACTGATAAAAGTAACAAACGACAAATGTATTAAAGAGGCTGGCGAAACTAGAACATTATATACAACAATAAGAAAGAGACAAACAGCTTTTTTTGGTCATGTGCTGAGAAGAGAGGCCCTGGAGAACAATGTGATAACTGGAAAGAAGAGAGGCAAAGGCAGACCACGAGAAATGATGCTGGATGGATTGCAACGGTGGCATGAGGAATATCAATGGCAGAGTTGATCCAGAAAACCAAAGACCGAGATCTGTGGAGAGTCATGAATGCCTATGCCAGTTGGCAGGGCACTTGATGATGATGATGTTCACTAGTGTCATGATCCTACTGGTACCTATTTAACAACAGAACGGACCAGGACAGTTAAAGTAACTCTGTCACACAAAAAGTCCACACGGAGTCAAGCTCACTCTGTTTAATATATATATATAAGGATGGAGCGTCACCAAGATCCCACAGGGATTTGTTTAATGTACACACTGCCAGGCTTACTCAATACACAATTGTCGGTACAGCGAATATAGCATAATATAACTATATACACACAACCATTTATGTACAACTTCTTGCACTATTTCACAATCTCGTCATAGCGCTCAGCTGGCTTACACACTTGCATTCAATCTGAACATGCTATGTCTCACACAGTAGTATTCACTGGTACATTCTCTATCATACAATCAGAGCAATCTCAATCTCTATCACTCATCTACGTCTGTCCTCGTTGCTAGTCTCAAACCGTCTGATGAAATCTTGGACCGGTCCATTGCGTCACGAGTTCTCATGTCCCATGATTCCTGTCTTCCTTGCGTTGGTCTGTCTGTCTCGGGTCTGTGCTCAGTTACAGGCTCACCTGTCCGTGACCCTTTTCAGTATCTGTCAACAGTCGTAGTATGTCTCACTACCTGTCCTATACTGCAGTCCCCGTTGACCACTGTCTGTCCTCTATACTGTCCTGTCAGTACTGTCCTTGAGTCTCTGACAGCTAGTTTTGAACTCAAGCGTAGTCCACGGACATGCTACTATTTCTAGTCTGCTAGACTGATTTTTGCATGTTGATTATACTTTCCTGTTGCCAGTGTCCCTCACCATCAGGTGAACCCATTCAGTCTTCAGAGGTACTTGTAATTTACGTCCCCAAGTCAAGGATGAGAAGCCAATATTTTAGTCCTACTTACCAGTATAGGGGTTGAACCCGCTACCTCAGCATCAATACACAGGTTATTTAACAAGAGGCGCTCTTATCCATTTGGCCATGCTGACCTCTGGTACCAGGAAATGTTCTGGGAAGTAAAGGTGGCTGGTGCTATGTTGACCGCATTGCCCATTCGTATGCCGGCTGATGTAATAAAATATGGCAACATAAATCCAGTACATCTCAAGGTGTGGAAAAGTATCTTTTATTTCTTTTGTTTTTACCTAGATAAATTATTACTGGCATCCATTTATTAGCTTCTTAGAAATGATAAGAATAATGTGTAAAGTTAGTACATGAAACTGTGCCATTTTGTGGCAATGATTTATTTATTTTAAAACTATTTGTTCAATAGAGGTGAACTGTGGACAACCATCCGATATTCCTGGTGGGAGACCGATTAATGTTAAAAACACAACATATGGCAGTTCATTTGTGTTTGATTGTGACAGCAGTCGAGGATTTGCTAGGACAGGAGTATCAACTCTTGACAACACTACTGTTGTGTGCCAGAGTAATGGTCGCTGGGGTTTTGCCAATCTGACATGTGAAGGTAACATATTATTTTAAAATGTTTAAGGATTTTATTATAATTTACTACTGCTGACAGAAGTATATAAAAGGAGGTCTTAAAAGCATGGAACAAATAATTACAGACAGAGATGAATAATATAGGACACTAGCTGACCCTGCCCGGCTTCGCCCAGACCCTGGTGGGGAGCATCTCATTTAATTCATATAAGTAGTCATATAAGTTCTCGTTCCCGTTACCGACTGTCTGTCTGTCTGTCTGTCTGCCTGTCTGTCTGTCTGTCTGTCTGTCTGTCTGTCTGACCCGGCCCGGCATCGCCCAGTCCTTGGTGGGGAGCATCTCATTTAATTCAGATAAGTAGTCATATAAGTTCCCGTTCCCGTTACCGACTGTCTGTCTGTCTGCCTGTCTGCCTGTCTGTCTGTCTGTCTGACCCGGCCCGGCTTCGCCCAGCTCCTGATGGGGAGCATCTAATTTAATTCATATAAGTTCCCGTTCCCGACTATCTGTCTGTCTGTCTGTCTGTCTGTCCTTCCCTCGCTGTCTGTCTGTCTGTCTGCCTGTCTGTCTGTCTGTCTGTTTGTCTGACCCGGCCCGGCTTCGCCCAGCTCCTGATGGGGAGCATCTCATTTAATTCATATAAGTTCCCGTTCCCGACTATCTGTCTGTCTGTCTGTCTGTCTGTCTGTCCCTCCCTCTCTGTCTGTCTGTCTGTCTGTCTGTCTGTCTGTCTGTCTGTCTGTCTGTCTGTCTGTCTGTCTGCCTGTCTGTCTAATCATTTATTGGTTGCGGTTAGAACAACCTTAGATAAACGAAGACCAACTTACAAAAAGCATTAGAAAGAGCACTTGAAAGATCTTTACATATTCCCCCAACAATTAACTTGGGTAAATGGAGCAGCGGCAGCAGCAGAAGAAGAAGAAAAAGGAGGAGTAGGAGGAAGGAGGAGGAAGAGGGTGGAGGAGGGAGGAAGAGATAGACGGAGAGAGGAGGAGGAGGGAGGAGTAGGGAGGAATAGGAGGGAGGAGGAGGGAGGAGGAGGAGGGAGGAGGCGGAGGGAGCAGGAAGAGGGAGGAGGAGGGAGGAGGAAGAGGGAGGAGGAGGGAGAACGCAGGAGGAGGAGGAGAGGGAAGAGGAGTGGGGAGGAGGCGGAGGGAGAAGAGGAGGGAGGGAAGAGGATGAGGGGGAGGAGGAGGAAGAGGGAGGAGGAGGAATGTGAAGGGAGGAGGAGAGAGGAGGAGGAAGAGGGAGGAGGAGGAATGTGGAGGGAGGAGGTAGAGGAGGAGGAGGAGGAGGGAGGAGGAGAATGGAGGAGGAGGAGAGGGAGGAGGGGGAGGAGGAGAAGGGAGGAGGAGGGCGAAGGAGGAAGGAAGAGGAGGGTAAGGAGGTAGGAGGAGGAAGAGGAGGGAGGAGGAAGAGAGTGGAGGAGGGAGGAGGAGGGAGGAAGAGATAGGCGGAGAGAGGAGGAGGAGTAAGGAGGAATAGGAGGGAGGAGGAGGGATTAAGAGAAGGAGGGGGGAAAGGGGAGAAGGAGGAGGAGGAAGAGGGTATGAGGAGGAGGAGGGAGGAGGGTGAAGGAGGAGGAGGAGGAAGAGGGAGGGGGGAGGAGGAGAACACAGGTGGGGGAGGAGGGAGAGGGAGGAGGAGGGAGGAGAGAGGAGGAGGAGGAGGTGGAGGGAGAAGGATGAGGGAGGAAGAGGTAGAAGGAGGAGGGAGGAGGAGGAGGAGGAATGATGAGGAGGGAGGAGGAGAAAGAGGGATGTGGAGGAAGGAGGAGGAGGGAGGAGGTAGAGGGAGGAAAAGGGAGGAGGAGAGATTAGGAGGAGGGGAAGGGAATAGGAGGGATGAGGAGAAGGGAGGAGGAGAGGGAGGAGGGGGGAGAAGGAGGAGGGGGAGGGTGGAAGGAGGAGGTAGAGGGAGGAGGAGGGGAGAGGGAGAAGGAGGAGGGAGAGGGAGGAGGAAGAGGTGGAGGGAGGAGGTAGAGGGAGGAGGAGGGGAGGAGGTAGAGGCAGCAGGAGAAGAGAGGAGGAGGGAGTTCGCCATTCCGAATTCATACTCGTCTAGGTTCTGTGATTTAGGTCCTTCCATTGATTGTTTTCCCTTCTACACGACTGTAGATAACTTCCTTACACATAAAAAGATGAATTGTTATTGATATTGCCGTGGCATGGAGGCATATATATCAGCAGCAGAGTTGAACGCCTACGCCAGCCGGCACGGCACTTGATGATGATGATGATTGCCGTGTGACGATTCTGTGTAGTCACGTCATTTTCTTCCCTTTCCCTAGCGTTTTGGTTCGGGGATTCTTTCATCATCATCATCATATATTTACGTACTTATTTTGGGAATGGGAGGAGGGAGGAGGAGGAAGAAGAAAAAATAATACGACAGTGTTCTGCACTGGAAAGAAAGGAAGACGTGTAGAAAATTTCATCTCAATCGGATGGGCCGTTCGCGAGCGCATAAAGGACATACGGACAGACAGACAGACAGACGGAGATCGCAATTTATATATAAGAAGATGGAGAGCAGTGCAGTGGATTGCAAATGAGACAGCTTGGCATGAGTTGGTTAAGGGTCTATGTCCCAATGGGGGATAAAGGGCAGAAGGACACAAAAGAAATGTACGTTGTTTTTAAGCTGATCTTATTTGTATGGTCATCTTATTTGTATGGTTTTAAGTATTATCATTTAAAATAATAATGATGTAATACTTGTATTATCTTGTGATGAAAGGATTTTAAATATTGTCACTAGGTTATTTAATTTCTGAGTCTTTCACAATTTAGTTTTATTTCATTTTGTTTAACCCCAAGTGGTTCAAGACTTTCTGTCACTGATAACCCATGTTTGTGTATTATATACTATGACATTTATTATTCTGCATTGTGCCTTTAATTGATTATGGATATAAAATCTAGTATTAGATTTGCAGGCAGTTTAATTTACCACAATCTCTAATATTAGATTAGCAGTTAGTTTGATTGCTTTTCCTCATCCCACTTTAACTTTATCATTATGTAGAAGGTCCTATGCAACATGTTGTTCTAACCATGAACTGCCAAATAGTTACACTTTTACATATTTACCAAAATTTACACCTGGAACAGAAGTAAAGGTTAAAACAACATGGTTTGGCATAAAAGACACTGGAATTGATGGACAATTTATTAATTATTTGTGTTTTATTGCCGGCTCTGTGGCAGAGGGGTTACGGATACAGTTCGTACTTCTGCATAACGTATTTGAAACACACCATCTTGTGTTAGTTTTCATACAACAGTATGTAAAGGATATATAATAATATAACTTGTGTTTTATTGCAAGACCAATTCACAGGTAACAAATTTGTGAGTACGGGTTATATAAATGTTATTATTAATCAATAGTTTTCAATGGCAATTCCTCAAAGAGTTAATGTTATTGTCATAAAGCTCCGTTGGTTATTGTATGTATACTAATATGTCTTGGAATTCTGGCAGTTAGGCTCACACACAACTTTGACGTATTGTCACTTCACAGGAAATCAATGCCCATGTCCAAATGCAGTCAGCAGAACATATCTTTACTCAATGAGGTGTACATCTGTTTAACATATCTCACCAGTCAGCCGCGCTTGTTGCTTTCGACTTGAGTTGCATTCACACTGATACACTGGTGACCATATGTATAGAATGTTGTCTCTTTCACACTTTCTTCCATTCCATGTTGAACTGCTAATCTGCTGTAGCTTGAATGTGTGTGGTGTGGCATGTGTGCTGTCTTCTATCAGTTTAGCACCCTTGCTGGTAAATGTCCTAAGGTTTTAAGAATGACTAATGTGGCCTTGCTGTGTGAGTGTAGATGATCAAAGGTATTGTCTGCATGCTGTTCCGTGACTGAATGCCGTTAACTTGCTTCTAAGTGATGCTTCTTTGACATCAGTGTATTACATGAAAATAGCCCTTTCAATACTAGTGTTTTTTCTTGTACTAATTGTATTGTCTATTTGAATCTAATTATAGTTTCGCGTGTGTAGACAATGTGTTAACTCTTTCTGTATTATGACACTTACAAAGGTGGGAAAATTAAAGAAACTATTCATCTAATTACTTTTTTCTGACTTCTCTGTGTTTATTAACTACAAAAATATAACACTCACTTTGCACTTAAACAAAAATATTTCATCAAAGTCTTATGATATTTCCAAAATATTTTCATAGCAGGCACATATTTCTCAAAGAAACACTAACTAAACTAAGTATTCCAAAACAGTGAGTAGATCTGAAGTTTCCACCCAGTTTCCTTTAATGTGGTAAATAATGTTTTACTTTGTTCGTCTTTAGTTGTAATATTAAGGCAATTGTACATTATGCGAGTGCTTAAAGTTTTGGTTTGGCAAACAATTCTGAACACATCGTAAAATAATTCTAGTTGGCAGGTATGTTAAAGGAAAATAGCAATTAAATTTAGGTCCTCTATTGATAGAAACTTCGTTTTATGATACATTGACTGTCTGTTGGGTGGTGGGGTAGGGGTATCCCCTATCAAAGGAGAAGTAAGGTGCCTCCTTCCCTGTGCTAGTCTATGGGACACCCTTGGGCAAGATAGAGTACCCCCTTAGCCTCCCAATCAGGGTTATGTGAAGCCATGGGTGCAGGTGGTGGATGAGGTTGAAGAGCAGCCAACAGATAGTTGTGGGTTATGGTCTCCAGCTTCACGACGGTAGGCAGAGGATCTCTTTTTTGAGGAGACAATGGCTACGGTCATTGACCAGAATGGTCACTGCTAAGAAGGAAAGCAATGGAAACTACCTTATTCACAGATGCCAAGAACATGTTTTGCGATATCATCGACATTCAGAGAAATGGCGTAAATGGGTGCTCCATAGGAGCAACCTCGCCCGGTAGGGATAGTCATGTGCACCAGGTGATTCCAGTCCGTCAGCAGGCGACTAGGTGCAAAAGATTATTATCATTAAAGGTAGGAACCTGGAATGTCAGAACAATGAATGCAGATGGAAAATTGGATAACATCAAACAAGAAATAGGAAGAGAGAATATTAATATATTAGGAATGTGTGAAACCAGATGGAGAGGGGCAGGGATCAAGACAAGAGATGAATGTAAGATTATTTATTCTGGAGGAGAAGACGACAAAGAGTTGTAGCCATTATGTTGGATCTGCGAACATCAAATTCTAATGAAGGTTATTGGGCTGTGTCAGACAGAAGTTCTATTAGTAAAATTAAATGGAAGACCTTTTTAACTAAATGTCATTCAAATATATGCTGCATTAAGTGAATACAGTGAAGAAAGTATAGATAAATTTTATAATTACATGGAGCGTGCTTTGAAGAAATGTAAAAAATCAGAAATAAATATTATAATGGGTGATTTCAATGCAAAAGTGGGAAATCAAGGCGATGGGTGCAGTGTAGGCAACCATGGTTTGGGAGAGTGAAATGAAAGAGGATACAGACTTGTAGAATGGGCAAAAGAACAAGAAATGGTTGTAGGAAACACCTGGTTTAAACAATATCCTAGACGATTATGGACATGGAAGAGTCCAGACAGCAGGATTAAAAACCAGATAGATTACATCCTGATTAGCAGAAGGTTTCGAAATGTGCTAACAGTCATAAAAACAGTTCCCAATGCAGACTGTTACAGTGATCACAGATTAATTACAGGCACACTGAAGGTAAAGTTAAAGAAAGTCAAGTATTCAACCGGAAACACTAAATATGATTTGTGCACATTGAAAACTGACAAAGAAATACAAGATAATTTTAACATAGAAGTAAAGAACAAATTTGATATATTGTCTGATCTAGAGATCCTATTTCAAGATGTGGATGATCAATGGGAAATGTTGAAGAATTCAATCAGTTTAGCTGCAGAAAAAACTATTCCAAAATTTTAAAAAGTGGGTCGTCAGACATGGATGACTGAAGAAATTTTACAGCTAATGGAAACAAGAAGACAGAACAAAAATAATCCTGCCAAATATAAAGAAATTCACAGAAAAGTCAGAACATTATGTAAGGAGGCAAAAGAAGCATGGGTTCGAGAAAAATTGCATAGAAATTGAAAAACAAGATAACAGTAAAAATACCAAACTAATGCACAAAAGAATTCAGGAGCTTACTAATCAAAGAACACATACATCAGCAGGCTGCCTAAAGACAAAAGATGGAAAAATCATAATAGAAAAAGATCAGATTTTACATGTATGGTCAGATTATGTGAAATACCTTTATGATGATAACAGAGAAGAACAGTATGATATTCAAAATAATAATGAAGGACCATCAATTTTGAAGATGGAGGTTCAGAATGCTCTTAACCATATGAAATCTGGCAAGACCCCCGGTTCAGACAGCATCACAACAGAAATGATTAATGATTTAGAAGAATACGAAATAGATACAGTTACCAGACTCCTGAATACCATATATGATACTGGAGATATACCTCATGAATTATGTAATTCTGTATTTATTGCAATCCCAAAGAAATCAGGAGCCTTGGAATGTGATCAACATCGAACAATTAGTATAATGAGTCACATCACGAAGATTTTGCTAAGAATTATCATGCAAAGAGTTAGGAAGAAAATACAACCTGAAATAGGAGAGGAACAATGTGGGTTTGTAGAAGGCAAGGGTACAGTAAATGCTGTGTACATACTGAGAACAGTAATTGAACGTTCTATAGAAGTAAACAAAGATCTACACCTCTGCTTTATTGACTACACAAAGGCTTTCGATAAAGTGAGACATGTCGACATGATAAGGATGCTTGAAGATCTACAAATTGATGGAAAAGACCTTAGACTTGTAAAAAACATATATTGGAAACAACAAGCTGCCATAAGAATTGATAATGAAGTAGGTCAATATCAGCCTATTAAGAGAGGTGTGAGACAGGGATGTGTAATGTCTCCAGATCTTTTTTCCCTGTACAGTGAAAATATTTTCAGAAATATAGAAGATATGGAAGGAATCAACATTGGGGGATGATACATCAATAACATTAGATATGCAGATGATACAGTCTTGATTGCAGACAATGAACAGGACCTGCAAAATTTAGTAGATGCAGGTTGTTGCACACAGTGAACAACTAGGGTTAGAATTGAATTGTAAGAAGACAGATTATGGTCGTCACTAGGAAGGAAGAAATACCACAATGTAATATACAAGTAAATGGGCATATTCTTAAACAAGTGAATTGGTACAGCTATCTCTGAACAGTCATAACATCTGATGGGAGATGCCTTGAAGAGATTAGAACAAGAATTGCCATGGTGAAGGTAGCCTTTTGCAAGATGAAAAACATACTGACCAATAAAAAGATATCAATTGAAATGAGAAAAAGAGTGTTGAAGTGCTACATAGAACCTGTACTTTTGTATGGATGTGAAGCATGGACAATGAGCAGTCAAGCTGAAAAACAGCTGATGGCCATGGAAATGTGGTTTCTGAAGGAAATACAAAGAATACCATGGACAGACAGAAAAACCAATATACAAGATCCTTAAAGAAACATATGAAGATCGTAAACTGATTAGAGACATTAGACATAGACAGTCAAAATTATTTGGGCATGTTATGAGAAGAAATGAATTGGAAAATTTGGTAACAACTGGCAAGATCAAAGGGAGGAGACCAAAGGGAAGACCAAGAATTAAATACCTGGATTGGCTTGGCCACTGTGGCATGGTCGAGACAGAAACACAGAGCTGATCCACGACTCTGGTGATCGAGTGAGATGGCAAAACATGACCATTCATGCTTATCGGCATGGCACATGATGGGTGGACTGTCTGTATTAATATTAATGGTAGCTCTATGTCAGTTACTGCCATTGGGATGTGAAGATGTTCACATATTCTAGGCCATGGTATAATGAGGTAAAGTGGCTAGTTCCCTTCATTGACACCTTCCATTGCCAGACTATTCCAGAAAATTCTCCTTTATCCATAAGTTGACCTCAGAGACATGCTGGTTTGAAAAAATAATCCTGCAACTGCTGGGTATTGAATCCAGACTCCTATCTTGATAAGCAAACACACTTACAACTATGCTTACATAGCTCCTGTAGTAAAGGTTTGTTTCTATGTTGCTGTTTGAACAAATCCTCAGTTTTTTACATTCATTTC
The DNA here is from genome assembly GCA_014155875.1 of Cepaea nemoralis. Classification (NCBI taxonomy): domain Eukaryota; kingdom Metazoa; phylum Mollusca; class Gastropoda; order Stylommatophora; family Helicidae; genus Cepaea; species Cepaea nemoralis. The sequence continues at coordinate 218,484 of JACEFZ010002248.1, forward strand.
AATAGGAGTCTAATATACATGAATGTTAACTGATTCACTGCCAAACAATAAATGGGTTTGGATCAAACAGAAATTCGTGGCAGAAAATGGGAAGCAGGGATGTGTCACAGTAATGATATACGAATGGTTGAAATGGTAGCAGCTATATTGTATTATATATCAAATTAAAGGAGATTACACAAGGAATACTTCAGTATTGCTACTATTGCTAGAGGTCATAAATATAATAATTATAATGTTACATTTTGTTTAAAATAAATTAAAGACAGGGGTGACAATTATTAATACTTTCCACTTACCAATGCACTACTTCTCAATTGTTGATGATCATCCAATAAAATTTACTGAATAATGATAAATACACCACTTTTCTTCATCAGTATCACAAGAACTGCTCCTTAACACTAATAACACACAATTAAAACATAATATTTTGGAGCACATCATTTTCACACCAAATAGAAAATGCCAGAGAACATGAGGCAGATTTGTATTGTGAAACAATTTAGACACTATTTTCTATTTAGCTATAATTATTATTCTTTTAAATTTAATTATTTAATTACTCCTCAGCTTATTTGTGATAAGCAAAGCAAACTTAGAGGCACAAGTGTGGCCCATTAGAGCAAGCATAATTCGACATGTGCCATCATATGATGACGAACTTGTACTGTTAGGTTTGTTTTCCATAATGTCCACCTGCTAATTAATTTAACTGAATATTGCACGTTCATTTTAGTTTTAGAATCTTTCACAAAGTTCTTTAAATCAGAATAGCCATATCTAAAATTGTTTTAAACTATAATTTGATGTAAATCGATGAGCTCGAGAATGAACAAACAAACGAACAAATATTATTTTCAAAGGGTAACAAATTGGGCATGCAGACCCGTCTTACATTCTGCCCTTCAAGACACTCATCTTTCGTTCATCAGTAGTGCATGATACATTTACATAGGAAATAAACATTGTCAAATGAATGTTGTAAATGTAAACAATGCATACTACCATGTTATGAGAGACACCCCCCACCCACCCACACATCCCCCATCCACCACACATCCCACACCCATCACACATCCCACACCCACCACACATCCCACACACACACACACACATCCACCATCCACCCACATTCACAACCCAGGCACACATACATGCACCAACCCACCAATACCCTACCCACACATTCCCCCACCCACACACATCCCTCCACCTACACACATCTCCCCACCTACACACATCTCTCCACCTATCCCATACCCCACACAAACTCATCCACCCACATATCCTCCACCACCCACCCACACACCACTAACCACCCAGCCAAGCACACATCCCCCAACCACACTTCCCAACCACCCCACACATCCTGCACCTACCCACTTACACTTGCTGCAACCACCCACACATCCCCACTTGCACACATTCCCCCACCCACTCACACATAACATACCATACCCACCCACTCACACATAACATACCATACCCACCCACTCACACATCCCACACCCACCCACACACACACACACACATTCCTCATCTATCCCCCAAAATACACACACCCACCCACCCACACATCCTCCACCCACCCCCAATCAACCATCCCCCAACCACACATTCCCCATCCATATACACCCTACCCATACACACATCTCCCAACCCTCACACACATCTCCCCACTCACACACACACATCTCCCCACTCATACACATATCCCACACACACACCCCCACCCACACATTCCCACCACACACATATCCCCACCCACCAGCACATCCCCCATCCACCCACACACACCTCCCACCCACACACACCCCACTACCAACACATACAACTCTGACCCACCAATACACACATCCCCCCACACACATATCCCCCACCCACCAAGACATCCCCCACCTACACACACATCCCCTACACTACCTACACACACCCCCCTACACCCATCCACACATCCATACCCACCCACATCCACACATCCAACTACCCACCAACACCCACACACCCAACCCACCCAAAAATATACCCCAACCCACACTCACATTCCCCACCCACACATTCTTGATCCACACACACATCCCCACATACATCCCCATCCACCCTCACATTTTCCCACCCACCCTTGCACTCCCACACACACACATTCCTTACCTGCACATCTCCCCACCCACCCACAATCCCCCACCTGCACACACACCCCCCCTCCCCACTCTCATGCATGCGTCCTCCACCCACACTCATTCCCCCACCCAAAATCATACCCACACCCACATTCCCCATCCACACATCCCTGATCCACACACACATCCCCACATAATCCCCACCCACCTGCCCTTGCACCCCCCCCCCCCACACACACACACACACATCATTCTCAACCAGAGAACATTAGAGTGGAATTTTTTTTTCATAAATATAGATGTGAAAGGAATCCTCATTTGGGGACAAAACATCAATAACATTAGATATGCAGATGATACAGTATTGATTTGCAGACATTGAGCAGGATCTGCAACATTTAGTAGATATAGTTGTTGTATACAGTGAACAATTCAGGTTAGAATTGAATTGTAAGAAGACACAGATTATGGTCTCACTAGAAATAAGGAAATGCCACAGTGTAATATACAAGTAAATGGGAATATTCTTAAACAAGTGAATCAGTACAGTTATCTCAGATCAGTCATAACATCTGATAGAAGATGCCTTAAAGAGATTAGAACAGGAATCGTCATGGCGAAGGTAGTCTTTTGCAGGATGAAAAACATACTGACCAAAAAAATGATGTAAATTGCTACAAGAAAAAGTGTTGAGGTGCTACATAGAGCCTGTACATTTGTATGGATGTGAAGCATGGACAATGAACAGTCAAGCTGAAAAACATCTGATGGCTGTGAAAATGTGATTTCTGAAGATAATGCAAAGAATACCGTGGACAGACAGAAAAACCAAGGACCAAGCCCTACAAGACACAAATGAAAATCATAAACTGATTAGAGAAATTTGATGTAGACAGTCAAACTGTTTTGGGCATATTATGAGAAGAAATAAATTGGAGAACTTGATGACAACTTGCAAGATCGAGGGAAAGAGAACAAGGGGAAGACAGAGAAGTAAATACTTGGATGGATTGACCATGTGGCATTGTCGAGACAAGAACACTGAGCTGATCCACGACTCTGGTGATCGAGTGATATGGCGAATCATGACCGCCCATGCTTATTGGCCTGGCACATGGTGGATGGATGCATGGCTGTGATCCTATTCTCCATTAGGAGTCTCAAGGACAAAAGAAAAAAGAAGAAGAAGAAGAAACTGAGATAACACAGTATGTCTAGAATAAATAACATGAAATTATAACAATGGGTATAATGAATTTGTGCACTTGCATTTTTAGATTTAGGGAGAAACAAAACTAGACAGAATGGAGGCGGTTTATTATACCAAATTAAGGGTTTATGATTTTGGATACTAATAATTTGAATTATTTGGTTGTTTAATAATTTAATATATAATTTTAATACTAATAATGTATTATTGTTTTAATTAGTATCTGGTAATTATTTTTCTTAGCTTTCTAAACAGTTAAACAGTTTTATACAGTAACATTTTAGTTCCAGTTAAAATGTTTCTTTATATCTTTGTTCCGTATAATATTTGGACATTTTCTGCACACATTATCTTGATATTTTGTCGAAATCTGTTTACATGGTTTGAGGATTACTTTAGTAGCCATGTTTATGATATTTTTATAAGGAATGAAACATACATTTTCATTAGTATGAATATAATAAATATGTAAATTTTAACAATCTACATGCACACATTTTTTTAAATGTATCATTTATAGCCAAACTATGGATATGTTGTGAAAACATGAAAAATATTGGTTTAATGAAATGTATAACTGTAAGTAAATTTGCTTTTGCGGTTATTTATTTAATGTGTGACTGTTTGTGTATATACACACATATTTCTTTTTTTCTATGAAGCAATGTATTGAAGTATAAATAGACTAAAATATAATCATTATATATTAAATTAGAATCCCTTATCATTTTATTTTTTTATTGAAGGCTCCAGATGTAAGGATCCTGGAACAAAGGGTGGAACATTTCAGATTGTAAAAACAAGCTATGCAATAGATCAGATAGTTCAGTACAACTGCACAAGGCCAGGCTTTACACCGGTGACAAATGACACCCTGGCATGTGTGTACAAGAATGGGACAGTAGGATGGAGTGATGAGCCTCCAATATGTGAAGGTAATAATATGTGCATATGAATAGTGTACACATTAAATGTCTTCTGCAAATGGTGAATATTTCTCTTGTTAATACAAAACAGTGTTAAATAATGAACCCATGTAGTATAAATGTGGTATACAACACAATATGTTTATGATTTATCTATCATGTACAGGATAAACAGCGTTTTTGGTCATGTCATGAGAAGAGGCATTGGAGAACATCATGACAATTGGAAACATCGAGGGAAAGAGAGGCAGAGGCAGACCAAGAGAAATGATGCTGGATGGATTGCGACTGTGGCATGGAGGAATATCAACAGCAGAGTTGATACAGAAAACCAAAGACCAAGATCTGTGAAGAGTCATGAACGACTATGCCAGCCGGCATGGCACTTGATGATGATATGTATATGAATGTTAGAGAAAACATTCCCCATGAAGAAAAATACTCTCTTTGTAATCAGAAGAATAGAAATACATGACCTTCGATATGCTGTTGACACAGTATTACTATTAACAACATAACTAGTTTTTTTTTTTTTTTTTCGCGTTTCCATCCAGTTTCAGGATATTGCGGTCAACACCAGCATCTTTCAGCTGTATGTTGATTCCTAGGCTAGATTACGCTCATCAGCACGCCACGACTTTCTGAGCGACCGGCTCCATACTCTCATAAGTCACTTTTGCGATTCGAACCACTGCTAATTCTCGTCGCGTCACGTAACGTGACGAGAGTATTCGTGGTTAGCGGAGAAAGCTGCTAACCTCTCGGCCATAACTAGTAATTGAGAAATTAGTTAACTCAGTGCAAGAGCAATGTCTAAAAACAGAATTTATATCTCATTACAACAAAAACAAAAATAATGATAAGCAATATAAGAAATATGTCAACAGATATATTTATCAATGGAGAGAAATTACAAAAGTAAACATTATTGAATATTTAGGTTCACTGTTGATTAGCTATGTAAATGTGATGGCATAAATTACAAGGAAAATAAACACTGTGTTAAAAAACTAAAGCAATTAAAAACCATTGTGGACTGGAACAGACAAAACAACAAACATCAGAGTCCCATGGTATTATATGGTTACTTTGATATTTAACAATTCAGCTTAAAAACATACACCCCTTTGAATATGTTATGGAAGAGTATTACACAATCAATTGACAAAAAAGAGAATAAAAAGATTTATCCAACAAGAACTGAATAATGAAGAAGACAAACAAAATTGAGGAATATGGGTAATTTGGTAATTTAAAAATACCTGAATGTCTAGGAAAGATCATTATGGAGGTGTTCTGAGTTATTTGAGAATACGAAAATGACAACAAAAATGGATTAAAGATGTGATAGATAATTTTAAACATAATAGCAACAAAGACAAACATCTGACTTATAATAGAGATACATTGTAAAAGACTTTTATAGGGAGTAAAGTTCCATATAGGACAAGCCACTGAAGAATGATGATGATGATGATGATGATGATAATCTATCCTCTAATGTTTATGATATGCCTTAAAGTATTAAAAATATTTATTTTAAATATTCTGGCTTAGTTCTTTGTTATAAATATTTTTATATTATATTAGAAAATAATAAAAATACTTTGATGTAATTACAATCCAAATGAAATAAATATTACTTTTATTATTTAAACAGAAGAAAAATGCAGATTATGTGTATAAAATGGAACCAGTGCTTCTGAAATCTTTTGCTGGTGAAAACATTTATGCCACATTGTTCAGTAAGGAGTAAGGAAAGGATCCTTTTACATGCCTTAAGGCACACTGGGTATATGGTGCAAGTCCCATGTTTGTAAAGACCAATTGACACTCAGTAATGTGGTCAGTATCATGCTGGTTGCCACAGAGCAGGTGCTGGATTTCGGCATAGAAAAGAGGGAAAAAAACTCACAAAGTAAACAGTGCACAAAAACTATGGGATACGAATATACGTCACACCAACGCTAGCATGACGATGAAAACATACGTTGTGCGACGATCAAGGTGAACGGTCATGTATTCGAATTTGAGAACAACTTGGTGTGGCTATTGGATCGTTTGAAGGCTAGCAGTGGACTCCAAGCTAAGAATAGCTAGAAGCATATATTAGGAACGCCATGGATTCGAGAACGACGGGCAAACTCTAGACAGAATCGGAGGAAGATGACAGCAAGGATGACCTGAATGAACGGAGGAAAGAGAAGTATTACTGAGTGACGATAAGGCAAATGCAGAACAGGTTTGATTACATAATGTTAGTGCACGCTTATATTAGATGCCATCCCAGCAACAACGGGAACTCTAATTGTCCACCACAAAATGTATTATGACTCTGTCAACTCTGTAATAAAGCAGTGTTAGTTCTCCTGAGATCCGATATTTACTTCGTATTTCAAAGTTCATCAGTGAATTCATAAACTGTTAGCATTACGCAGTTTTTAATGAGCCAGTTCCTTTCGTATGTTCGAACATATCCACATGGCAAAACACAGCGAAGAAGGACTTATGACATGGCACTGGTCACCTTTGCTTCCCAAGACATTTCATGGTACCAATTTTAGTTTGGGTTGATCTAGGAACCCATAAAAATTTGTCTCATCGAGGACTCAAACCCATGACCAATGGGCCAGAAAGTTTAGTTAGTTTAGTTATCAGTTGGGGTATCTTCGTTGCACTCCGGACATGTCCATAGGTGCAAACCCATGACCAATGGGCCAGAAAGTTTAGTTAGTTTAGTTATCAGTTGGGGTATCTTCGTTGCACTCCGGACATGTCCATAGGTGCTCAGATCCTCCCCCCAGCATATGCATCAGCGTCCGGTGGCTAATAGTGCCAGTTCTGTGTTGGTTGACGAGGCGCTGTGTTTTCCCGATGTACCTCTCGCGTCTGGCTGTGCCGATTCTTACTCCCAGGTCTTTCATCCTGGAAAGCGATGTGGAATCACTGGCGTCAAAATCCTCTGTTCTCGCCATATCTTTAAGGGCGTTAATAACATCGGCACGATCCATGGGCTGGCCATCTACAGGGGGTGCAGAGCCAGCCAATTTATCAGCTCGTTCATTTCCCTCGACTCCCGCATGTCCCGGGACGAAGATGAAGGTGACTTTGCGGACAACAGACTTCCGCAGCGACTCAGTCCACTGTCTACGTACAGATCCAGCTTCGACCTTCTGAATCATGCTCATTGAATCACTTAGTACACACACGTTGGTATAATGCTGTGATTCCAGCCATATGAAAGCCTGTGTAACTGCCATCACCTCCATCGTCATGCTGCTCGTGGTCATAGAGTGGGCACCACTGGATTCTTGAACGGTTCGGCCCGCTGAACGGGCTGTAAATGCCCACGCACTTCTCTGCTGCTTTACAACAGATCCATCTGTATAGATGAGCACTTCGGGGCTATCTGAGTGATCATAGATGAGCGCGTTAACCTCTGCATTGACAGCGGCAGGGTTCTGCTCTCTGCACCGTCTGTCGAGTGTGATAATGCAGGAGAAGGTACACTTAAAAGCTGGAGGCACCGGCACCCATTCCTTGCCGGGGTTGATACTGGTAAGACTGCAGACCTGTCCGACGACATCTTCCGCCCGACCCATCCATGATTTGCCCCTCTTTAGCCTGTCACCCTTTTCTCTGAATACAGCGTCATGCAGAGGGTGCTGCTCATCTGCACTTATTTTTAAGTATGCACGAGCTCTCCAGATCTTGATCCTGTGTTCCATTGTCGGGAAGTCAAGGAGGTATCTCATTGCTACACAGCTGGTGTCTCTCGTGCAGCCCAAAATGATGCGCATGGCTTTGTTTTGTACCTTTTCAAGTCTTCCAATCTGTGTAGGGCTGACAGTGAGGATGGCCAGGGCATACTCGATGCGTGAAAGCACAAGTCCTTGGAACAGAAGTAATAGCAGTCTTTGCTCGATATTGGCAGTCGCCATGACTCTCATTGCTGCCAAACCTTTTCGAGCCTTCGTTATGACATAATCGACATGATCTCTGAAGGACAGGCTACGATCAAGCCTCACGCCAAGATATGTCATTGACTGGGTTCTACTCAGAATGCTCCCATCCATTCTTACTGCCGGCAGGTCTGTTTTCACAATATGGTTGTTTAGTGAGAACCATGTAACCGTTGCCTTTGCAGGGTTGACAAGGGCATCGGCATCAGCACACCATGAGGAAATTCGATCTAGTTCGCCCTGCATATAGTTGGCAATTGCCTGTCTCTCGACCCTGTCGATACACGAGGATGTCGTCAACGAATGATAGAGTCCTACCCCTCCCATCCAACTGTTGTTCAGTGATCGGCACCGTATACACGTTGAATAGTACTGGTGACAGTGGTGAACCCTGCGGCAATCCTGGACATATCGTTATCGGCTCAGAAGACCAACTCCCTGCATCTTAGCACCACCTTCCTTTGGAGTAGAACTGCAGCTATCCATCGTACAAGGTGAGGGTGCACTTTCAGTCTGAGGAGGGTTTGCATCAAGTGCTCGAAAGATACTCTGTTATATGCGTCCTCTAAGTCTATGGCGGCCGCACATGTCTCTTCTCTGACCTGAAATCCTTCGTAAACATCTTGAGCAAAGACCGCCGCATTCAGCCATGACTCTTTGTTGCGTCTGTATCCTCCAAGTGTGGGCGGGAAGCAGCCGAGCTGTTCCAAGTCCCAAGCAAGTCTGTGTGCTACAATTTTCTCCAGTAGCTTGCCAACAGTATTCTGCATCGTAATGATTCTGTAGCCGCTTATCTTGGAGTGGTCTTTGTTCGGTTTTGGCAGCGGCAGCAAGTAGCTGTGTAGCCATTCTTCTTTGACCTGACCCCTCTGGATACTGGTGTTGAATTCTCTGGCCAGTTCTTCCATGTCATCATCTGATATCACCATTAGGTCACCATATCGGATGCCGTCTGGGCCTGGGGCGGTGTTAGGTGATTTCTTGAGCATCGCACAGAAAGCTAGTGTTTAGCCACTACACTATCGTGGCTCCCCGTACTTTAAGTCATTCATTGGCACCTTTCTATCTTGACAGACGATAGTTTGGTACATTGTGCTCCCATTGTGCATTATTGATGCCTGTATCAGTCATGTCCCGCTTACACATATCTTTGTATCGTAGTAGAGGCCGACCCTGAGATCTCCTACCCGTCTGTAATTCACCAACATGTCCTATCCATTTAAGTCTACGAAGACTGAGCATGGAATACCCCGTCACACAATCTGATCTTTCCAATACTTCAGTATTTGTGATTTTGTCTTGCGACTTAATACCAAGTATTCTTCGCAGACACTGCATATGAAAGCTGTTTAATCGTTTCTCTTGGTGTGAGTAAGTTGTCCAGGTTTCACTGCCATAAAGAAGAGTACTAAGGACACAGGCTTGGTAGATGAGGACTTTTGTTTTGGCAGTAAGCTTCCTGTTCTCCCAGACTCTTTTTGCTAACATGTTCATTGTTGATGTTGTCTTGCCAATCCTGATGTTGATTTCCTGATCAAGGGATAATTTGCTATTTACCTCTGATCCTAGATATGTAAAATGGTCTACTATCTCCAGTTCAGCGTCGTCAATAAAGATTGATGGTACATCATGTGCACCTTGTGACATAATCTGTGTCTTCTTTTTGTTAATTGTTAAACCAAATTCAGAACAAGCATTGGAGAATGCAGATAGTAGATGTTGTAATTCTTCCTCAGAGTGGATCGTAATCGCAGCATCATCCGCAATAAGCAACTCTCTGATTAGTACCCTCCTAATTTTGGTCTACTGGATAAACTTTAAGTAACATTGTGAATATGTACCAGTATGATGAAAATTGATACATTCATACAAATTATTGTGCACTGCTCAGTTAATTATCTAGCAATTTTAGAACAATTATCAGACTGCTAATTATCTTTATTTTAAAAATAGATGCAGAGCCACCAGTAATCACATGTCCGACAGTGGGCCCAGTGGATTTATACAGTACCTTATTGTACCCACTCCCTAGTGTGATGGATAATTCTGGCATCACCTGTTTTGCGCTTGAGTCAGGGCCTCCTTCAGGAGTCTCAGTGGTAACCAATAATCTGACAGTAAGATACAAGGCTACTGACACTCAGAGGGAAAATTCTTGTGAATTTACTGTTACTGTAAAAGGTATTTAATACTAATCATTTCTAGGTTACATATTTATCATTACAGATGGTAGTTCATTATAAAATATCAGTGGATATACACGTGTGTACATGTGCTGTGTGCATGAGTGCAAGCAAGCAAGCGATGTGTCATTAATTTATTAAGTGAAAGCTTAAAAGATGTCTAGCCCTAATTTGTAAGTGAAGTGTTAAAAAAATCTGATGTGATGATATTATATTCTCTAGCAAAATATTTTCATGTGTTTTTATTTCAGTGGAACATGATTCCCTGTGGCAGTCAATTTATTTACAACATCCACTATTTTAGTTAGTAACTTCAAGGGGAAGTCAATAAGGAAGCCACAAATGGTTGTAGAAAAATAACTAAATATGATAACAACTTGAAACCAGTTTATTTTTATACATACATTGTCCCTTTATTTCTCAACATAATTTCCACCAACATTGATGCACTTATTCCATCGTTTTATCAGTCCTCCCAAACCTGCTGCATAGAACTGCGTGCTCTGTTTTATAAACCACGATTTCACTTCACATTCAACTTCGGTGTCATTCGCAAAATGTCTCCCGCCAAGGTGGGTTTTCAGTGTTTATGCTGACAAATGTTTGTCCAATAAAGCGATGCATAGCTGGGTAGAAAAAGTTACGAGGGCGAGCCAATAAGTAAGTCACACAGCTCTGTGGGATGGCAGGTAAATGAGAACAGGGCACACATTTCTATGCAGCCGGTTTGGGAGGACTGATAAAACGATGGGATAAATGCATCAGTGTTGGTGGAAATTATGTTGAGAAATAAAGGGACAATGTATGTATAAAAATAAACTGGTTGCAAGTTGTTATCATATTTAGTTATCTTTCTACAGCCCTTTGTGGCTTACTTATTAACTTACCCTCATACCATAATCGAAGTGGACACCGGTCACATATGATTGATTGATTGATTGATTTAGGAACCGACATCACAGCATTCAGGGCATTCCTATAAGCGCTCTATCCCCATCCTCAACAGCCAGTGAAGAGTTCCAACACCAATAGTTCCAGTATCAATCTGATTATATGTCCGTCTGGCCTTTCCTCTGAGCGTCGAGCATTGGCCACATAGAATGGGAGGAATTATGAAAGTGAAAATAGCTCTTTCAAGATTCATAATTTATAATTTTCAGAATTAGTTAATTTAATAAAGCATAAACAGACTCTTCACGTCAATGTTTTATATAACAACATGTGCAGGTTTGTGACACACAAACAGATGAAATACAAGAAGCATTATTTCAGATCTTATGCTTTCAGGCAATAGTTGATGTTTTTGTTGTTACTCAATTACCAACATTTTGTCTCTTGCTTCCATACCCATTTCATTTAATAATATATGTGAGCTTTTAGTTGTTGTTTTGTTATGCATACTATTTTATTATTTAACATTCTTTAGTGGAAATTATGTTGAGAAATAAAGGGACAAATTGGACTTAGAAGATGTCAAATATGTTCAATATAGTGTTGATTAAAATGATCTTTTCTTCAAGATCGCACGGAACCAACAATTACATGTAAATCGACAATTACAAAAGACCTGGCAGGCAGTAGGAATAAGTTGTTTAACTTAACTAAAGCTGAAATGGAAATCCACTCTGGAGATGGTACAATCGAATTTCATCCCAAGGGGCCCCTCAATCTAACAACAGGAATTGTGATACCTGTTCAAACAAGGATTACAAAAGAAAATGGTCTCATGAAGGAGTGTGCTTTCTTAGTCAGTGCAGTGTGTAAGTACTATGTTTTAAAATATTTATACTTCAAAATGTTTTACTGTTTTATTTTATGTGGTACATTGCTGACATGCCCATGTGTTATCGGGGCTTGTAAGAGAAGCAATGACCTCCTATGCATACCATAATGAACAAGTAAATAGAGTCCTTGTTAAACTGGCCATGTCACCCCATAGACAACTTAGCTGCAGAATCCACCCAATCATGAACAAGTCTACAGTAGACTTGGCGTGTGTTAGTTCAGGACCTATGATCCACTGGGACAAGAAGGGCAGCATAAGAAGAGGAAGTCGTTGCTGACTACCTGAAAATAAAGCATGTTAAATTGCACACTTTTTAATATTAAAATTGATACCATATATCGTTTTTGATAACATAAAAGCAGGTGGTGCAATCTATCTGTTAGTCTCTTTCATCCTTTATTTACCATTGGGGCATATGCCCTCCTATCCTTAGTTACCCATGCAGCTCCATCCATGTCTTCCGCATATTATTCATTTTTGTCTCTTCTCCTTGTATTTTTATGACTTCCTCTATTTCTAGTTCTCTGTCACCAACTGGCTTGAGGTAGCTCCCGGTTGGGCAACCACCCAGCCAACATCATTTTCTTCTGCTGGTGTTAAGTTCTGGATGCAGTTTAAGATCCCCTAACTCTGTCAGAAGGAACTAATTGCTACCCCAGATCCCAGAGAGAAAACGTGGAACAAATGTCTGTTATGCTGATTTAAGACACTGTCCCTGATACTCAAGAAAACAGCCAAGAAGTGGCTCGTTGAAGATAGAATATATCTATATAGTTTTGGCTGTACTTGGTATCACCAGAAGTGAGAAAGGAGGAGTTAAGACATGCAACGTAATCTGGTTACTTATGACTGCATAGGCAAGATACCTCCCGGACATAGATTCCCACTTCTGGACAATATGTGTGAACCCCCACTAAATGATACAATAATGTGTGTACTTGATTACGCTACACAAACAGTTATAAACATTTAGAATTATACGGACAAATTGAGTTTTAAAATACAACAACTGTGTTTATTATTTCTAGTCTTGATGATCATATGATGATGATGATTATATTATGGTATACGTAACTTAAGAGGTGACATAGGTCATGCTTCCCCCAGTGAGACGCAGTTCACTGTCAGATTGAAGGAGTCCAAATTGGTCCCTCACAAGGCTAAGTCACTTCCTGATATGGGTTGTTGACTGTCCATTGCTCCTAAGAGATCTGGAATGAAACAAACGGAGATGGGTAGTATCTACGTCTACACATCTCAAAACACATATGTCTATACATTCATATAAACATACATTCAAGTCATAATATATGATGGTATGATGATATATATGATGGCATGTTACATAAACATATATCAGTTCTAAATAAATAAATATATATGTATATATTAATAAAACTATTTAGAACATCTATAGCTCAAAACATACATATTCATATACATTTGTGTAATGGAGTGTTTCCCATATAAGTTCACCTCACTTACTCTTTCCCTTTCTGATTCATTCATACTGTCTTGTCGGAAGGGCTTGTCGCACAGTCCTGTTGAACATTAAATGCCTTCCCTGAATCTGTCTGGGATATTGAATGTCCTAAGTCATGTCTGTCCTCTTGCAGACATCATGCAGACAAGGTGAACTAGTGCCATTCCTCAAACCAAGTGGTTTCACCATAATCTTGGTAGGCACTCAAAGTGTTGGTCCAAATAATCAATGTTAATAGGACGCTATCAAGAGACTGGTAGCTCTCAGGAATTTCTCCTAAGTAGTCAGTCTCCCCAATGTTTAACATCATACAGGATGAATCTAAATGTATCTCCTGTACCTGAATAAGTCACACACTCATGTAGCTTGGATAATGGATTTCTCCAAATTATCACACACAACAAATCAGACAACCAAATAGTGAATGAAAGAAGATAGTTCTCAGTGGAATATTAAATCTAGAAACTGGAACATTAAGTACAAAGAAAATCCACGAGTGTAAAGTTTGGGAGAATATGTAGAAACAGGAAACTACACAAGCCTTCAGACTAGCAGACAAACTAATCAGAGTAATGGTATTACCTGGGTTATAGCTAGGAAATCCTGTCATACGACTTCATACAGAAGTCCAACAGAACGAAATGTTAATATTTCTCCAGTAGGTATCCTAAGAATGCTATTGTAAATTTGCGTCTGAAGTCTTGCTGGCCATGCATGTAGTTTTATTCTCTTCAGCCCTGGCTAGTTTTCACGTTGGCTAATTAATATATCCCCTATTAATTAACTCCACCTATTTTTCCATGTACGATGACGGGATGGATTAAGTCCCAAACTCTTCTCACCCCTCCTACATTCCTGTGGGCGGTAGTTCCATTTGTCAATCAAATTGACGGAGGCCCCGCCATGCCTGAAACAATGAAACATGCTTTGGCGGCAATGCAGTTGCGTCATTGCATTCTAATAGGCTATTAACACCAGCCTTCCTGGGTTGCTGGCAATAGTGTGTCAGCCATGTGTTCCTACTTTGCCCCGTATTGCGGGTAGGTGTTAAGCCTGCATTATATTGCCGTCTTTGGATCACACGGGGTCTTCCCCTGAGTAGCACTGCCATGTATTATTTCAGACGGGTCTGGCTGACCCTCTTATCTCCCATTCTGCCGTGGCTGGTTTACACGTTTGATCTGGACATCAAAGCTTTCTCAGACCTAGCATTACAGAAATGATGGGGCGTGCGTGGTCAAAATGTAATTTTCTCTTGTTTGCAATCTCTGTTAGTTTTTCCTTATTCCTTGGTTGGGGACTAGATTATTTTCTGGTGGACAATTATTCTTTTACTTAGAGAATGATAGAATAATTCTTGTGGGCTCTTTAATTCCTTTCAAACTTGTGTCATTCGGATGCTGCCGGGGCTGTCCCGTCACATTCTCTTTTAATAAGTTTTAGTGTGTAATGTAATATTTTGGTCATTGTTGTTTACCTTCAATGTTAGCCTATATGCATTCTTTTGTTGTTAATTAATACAGTCACCTTTGTCTACTAATTTGATACATCAGTGTACATTCACACAGGGTTTTCTCTAATCTTTAACTTAAATTGAGACCCTAGAGGTGTGGGTATACATAAGAATATGTTGTAGTTTATGGAAACAAAACAATCAAATGCAGTGGTTCTTGAGAGCCAGGAAATTAAAAGACAGTTGATGAAGAAATAAAAAAGAGGCAAGTTAAATATTTCAGCCACATGAAAAGAAGTAAGTGGATGCACTGGTGTTGCAGTTAGGATGTTACACTGACAATCACATAAGAGTGGTCGAACAAGGGTTGGATGCTCGCTATCAAAGTTTGCTATAGGAGGGAAAAGCTGTCCACCTATTCCTCTGTGGGCTCATCATCATTATCCAGTGTCTTGCCGGCTGGTGTGGGCGATCATGCCTCTCCACAAATTCCGATCTCTGATGTCATGGATCAGTTTGAGTGTTTACTTCCTTCTGTGCCATGACACAAGACTGTCAAGAATCTTTTTATGCTGTCTTCCCATATCTGTCTTTCCGCAAATCTTTCCGATTGTCACAACATGTTTAAGTTTTTGTCTTCTCATAACGTGGTCAAAAATGATGATTGCTCCTTCTGATGTTTGTGATAAGTTGTCTTTGCGACTCAGCTTCCCTTAAAACATCCTGATTGCGAACTTTGGCTGTCCAATTAATTTTCAGCATTATTCTATAAAACAACATCTCACGGCTTCCGGAATTTCTGTGCCTGTTTACTAATTGTCCAGGATTTGCTGCCGTATATTAAAACTGGTTCTATGTAACAAGCAAGAACTCTTTTTCCAACTTTCAAGGATAGTGACTTATTCCACAAAACATTCTTCATTTGATAGAATGCAGGTTTTCCTTGTCCTATTCTGTTCTTTATCTCTGTATTACATCTTCCGTCTGATGTTATCCATGTACCTAGATATCTGAATTTCTGTACTTGCCTCAACATAACATCCTGTACTTTAATTGCACATTTAGGCACTATCTGTTTCTGTCTTTCTATTATTCAAACTAAGGTCCACTTTTTCACTTTCCACTGTATCTATCACCCACTGTATCTATCATTTCCTGTAGATCCTTCTGACTTGTTGCTATCAAGACGGTGTCATCAGCATAACATAAGTTATTTATATTATGTCCACCAACCAGGATCTCTGACATATTTTCTGTAGATCTCAATATATATTCACTGTACAATGAGAACAAGTCAGGAAACAATACACAACCTTGTCTGGCGCCCTTTTTTATACACTGAAATGGTCCTACAAGGTTGTTGATTCTTATGGCTGTTGTTTGCTGCAAATATATGTTCTTTATTATTCGCAGATCTTTACAGTCAATGTTCTGTTGCTTAAGTAAATTTTATTATGTTTCACATTGTCAAATGCTTTTGTGTAGTCTATGAAGCATAAGTACAGATTTGTTTTTACTTATATAGCTCTTTCTAATAGTGTCCTGAGAATATATATAGCATTGTCTGTATGTTCAGGCCTACAAAATGTGATGTACCTAACACTTTAGCAGGTTCGAGTTATGGAACATTTGAGTGAGTTCTTTAGAATAGTGGCTAGACCCTTGCTGCCAGCCTGGTGGTCACGGATTAAAATCTGCATCAGACTTTAAAATTGACTTGGTTCCCAGGTCTATCTAGCCTTGGGGGGGGGGGGGGGAAGGGGGCTGCTTGGTCTCGAGGTATGGTGTCCGCCTCGAGTGCTAGATGTCCCGGGTTCAAGTCCCGGTGAGGACCGGGATTTTTTCACTTGGACTTCTAGTAAAAATTTCCCCTGGTCTCTGGGTAGTGAGATCGGACGCCCGTGTGTATTGTTGCGAACGTAAAAAAATCCCTTGGCAGTTGGAAATTGAAAAAGAGTAGCCTAACGGCGCTGCCCGGGCAAAATTTCAAGTTAAAAATCTACCCAAAGTATTTCAGGATCCTCGCCGGTGCTACGGAGTTCATGCACTGAGCTGAGTTTCTCCAGACTCAGGTTTGAGTTAGGAGGAGAACGGAGCACTTATGGGTTACACCCGTGTACCGTGATGTTGATCCATCGACTAAACTAAACTAAACTAAACTATCTAGCCTTAAATGGATACTAGGAAACATCTTGGGAAGTAGAGGTGGTTGGTGTGATACTCACCACATTACCCACAGAGTGCTGATTGGTCTATACAAATATGGTTCTAGACCATATGTCCTATGTGTCTAAGGTGTGTAAACACAGAGTTCTTTTGTTTGTTTGTTTGAGCAAGAGGTGAACAGCATTACAAATGGGGAGATAACATCAAGAGATGGATGAAAAGTAACCCTTCAGAGTGTGACAAAGTTGAGAAACAGAATGCTGGAGATCTCTGGTAATAGGGAAAGCAAATCCACATGCAAAATTCAGTCCAGTGCTACTAGAAGTGGTACTTATGGACTACGTTTGAGTTCATAATGAGCGAGCACCAAAAAAAAATATTTCTAATTATTAACTTTCTGGATAAAAATTAAGTTGAAGAAATAACTACATGGAATAAAGGTATACCTGGTATCATGTGAGTTGAAGCAGTACATGTCTGAGATTAAAGGAAAATAAAACTAGGACAGGGTTAGTTAATGTAACAGCTGACCAGGGCAAGTCAATGAAGTGTTTAAGTTTTAGAGAATATTCTCTGTCATTTCAGCAACAATCTGCAGTAATGATTCCTTACCACCACTTGACCATGGAAGAATTTGAAAGCTGTACTGGCAATGGTAACAAGATGGAGTGTGTCTGTGTCTGTGACAAGGGCTATTTATTTCAAAATACTTCCAACTCAACAAGCTGTTCTTGTGTCAATGGAAAGTGGAATTTTCCTGAATTATCATGTACCAGTATGTATTCACTGAAGCAGACTTGTAGTTTGTTAATGGAATGGTCAGCAAGATGTGTGTAGAACTGCATATTTTAACCTTCATAATTGCGTATAATAAACTGTTAGCTATGTTTGACATCTACACAATGTATACATAGAAATGAAAACAAATGAACAAACTTGATCTTTTAAAGGGTTAAGAATTGGGCATGTACACCTGTTCTGCCCTTCTAATCTCTCAGTTGTTATACATTTGTTCATTCATACATCACTTATGAGGCTAATCTTAGAAACCAACAACAATAACAATATATGCATTAAAACACACTGGTAATATACAATAATCATTAATACACAATTCATTAATACTAATATTTTTAAAATAGCAATTATAATTCGCTAAGGTAGATATACCATACCACTGTTAGGAGAATGTTTACTTATTATATTACTTTGTTTTTTAAAATTATTTTTGTTTTTATTTAAGAAAGAGTTCAAATAGCTTGCAGTTGTATGTATAAGGGTTAGTGGTGTCTTTGATTTATTGTGAAAGATTGTTCCACATCTGAGCTTCAGAGTAAGCTAAGCTTGTTTTTTATAAGTTTATCCCAGACTTGGGTACATGTAATATGTTTAGCCATTTGCTGTGTCCTGAGTTTTAACAACGGCCAAAGGTAGCTTGGAGCACTTCTATATAGGGTTTTGTAAGATTATAGAAAGAAACAAAGTTAAAACCTGCCATCCACACTACATGACTATTTTGCTGAAATAAACAACTAATTAGTATATTGAATCAGCTTGGTGCCAAACTGTAGCCACTAGAAAAGTTATTTCATCAATCATAATGCCAGCTTTGAAATACATTGGCGCTAACATGACACTTTAACCATATACATGGTGCTGTGGATCTCAAGCGTTTCCATTAAACCAGTGTGTGTCAAATAAGACATAGATTTTCAACATAGATACCAACCACATTCAAAATGTGCACAGGCTGAAACCTTGAAGGTTTACAGATAAGCAAGACCACTTAAGTATATGTATATAATGTCAAAGTAAAACATCAAATACTTCACATAGAAGTGAAAACATGATGTCAGAACATGACTGAAGGCATAAGTTTTTTACTGAATCATCTACACATCCACAAAGAAACAAAAGTTAAGTGACAAGTGATAAATAGCATATGTTTACCAACACCTTGCTACCAGTGCCAAACATGGACACTTTCTAAATCCCAAGAGAAAGAATTCATCACATGTAACCAAATACTTGAGATACAAATAAGGACCTTGGAAACATCATAAGTGCAATTTGCCATATTCATTTTTGTTTAGACAACAAATAAAGTGCTTTGGACATCTTGTGAGGATGAAACAAAATCAGCTACCTTTTTGTGTTTGCAATCAAAGAAATTCTGACTTGGAACTAGAGGAAGACCTGGAATCAGATCAAAGAGTTTGTGGTCAAGGTTTTGCTGCACATACTCAACACAGCCCAATCAAGATATTTGGCTCCAAAGAAAACAAATCTTCACATTTTTACTATGCTTAATGACAAATGTCAACCAAAAATCAGGGGAAAAATAACAGACATTGAATAAAAACAGTTGTAGCACTGGATAGCAGAGCATTAATTATATTTCTCACAAATAAATTAAGAAAGATGTAGGAGGGACATTAAAACAAGCAATTTTATAGATAAAGAACCAATTACTTATTGAGATCCATAACACACACGTGAACACACATGTGCACACACATGTGCATATACACACACACATGGACACATCACACACACACACATGGACACATCACACACACACACACACATGGACACACACACACACATGGACACATACACACATATGCACACACACACACATGCACGCACACGCACACATGCATGCATGCATGCACGTACGCATGCACACACATACACACACAGAGGAGAGAGAGAGTTGAGAGAGAGATTATGAAAAGCATCAGACAACCAAAGTTATAAAAAAGCAGGTGTCATCCTTGGGTAGGCCACAAAGACTGATGAGAATTCTCTTCATAAAGTAAGAAAACATCATCATCATCATCATGTAGAAAGCTCTATGCTGAACATTCCTCTCATCTCAACCAACCTGAAAAACTCTTGGTACTTCCCAAGTTTCACTGTCTCATGCAGTTTCAAGCCAAGTGTGTCTTTAATGACCTGCATCCACCATCATGCTGATCATCCCTTGCCTCATCTTCCAGGAACCATGCCTTTCATTACTGTATTTACTGTCATGATTAGCATCTTGGCAAGCGTATGAACTTCAATGACCTCTTCCAACGACGCCTAATGGCAAAAGTGGAAGAAACATCAACAACTGTCATGATTACCTTCTTGGCAAGCGTATGTTCAATAGATTCCCATTCTTTATGAACAGTACTAAACATTACTGTATTTACTGTCATGATTAGCATCAAATGTCATCAGCAAGTCAAATGGTTTGGCCATGCAAGTAGGTTACCAACTAACAGTATACCACAACAAGCAATGATGTACAGACCAGATGGAAACAGAGGAAGAGGCTGACCATGTAAACGTTAGATGGAGAGAATAGTAGAGTCCATGGGAATATCGATACATAAAGCCCATAATCGGGCACTCTCACGATGTTTATACTTCACCTCCACACCGCAAGGTACAAGAGGAACACGGTGAGATGAGATGAGATGAGATTAGCATCTTGGCAAGTGTATGTTCAATAGATTCCCATTCTTTCTGAACAGTACTAAACATTACAGTATTTACTGTCATGATTAGCATATTGGCAAGTGTTTGTTCAATAGATTCCCATTCTATCTGAACAGTACTAAACATTACTGTATTTGCTTTCATGATTAGCATCAAATATCATCAGCAAGTCAAATGGTTTGGCCATGCAAGTAGGTTACCAGTCAACAGCATACCATAACAAACAATGATGTACAAACCAGATGGAAACAGAGGAAGAGGCCGACCACGTAAACGTTAGACGGAGGGAATAGTAGAGTCCATGGGAATATCGATACATAAAGCCCATAATAGGGCACTCTCACGATGTTTATACTTCACCTCCACACCACAAGGTACAAGAAGAACATGATGAGATGAGATGAGATTAGCATCTTGGCAAGTGTATGTTCAATAGATTCCCATTCTTTCTGAACAGTACTAAACATTACTGTATTTACTGTCATGATTAGCATCTTGGCAAGCGTTTGTTTAATAGATTCCCATTCTATCTGAACAGTACTAAACATTACTGTATTTACTGTCATGATTAGCATCTTGGCAAGTGTATGTTCAATAGATTCCCATTCTATCTGAACAGTACTAAAAAAAAGTCGCTTAAAAGTTGACAGGGTCGACTTCATTGCACCAGGATTTTATCCTATATGGTTCAGTCTCTTTCCACAGCGGGGAAAGCATTGCACAAAGCACGAACTCCGTAGCTCCAGCGACAACCCTCAGAAGTCTCAGAAAAAATGCACTCATGAACCAAAGGAGGCGGCCTGGAATCAAACCCACAACCTTCAGAGCTCAAGTCAGATGGCTTGACCACTTTGCCACGGAGACTCCCTCTGAACGGTACTAAACATTACTGTATTTGCTGTCATGATTAGCATCTTGGCAAGTGTATGCTCAATAGATTTCCATTCTTTCTGAAAAGAACTGGTCACTTACCACCTTTTGTTACTGGTGTGTCCGGGGTCTGATAAATTGATCATCCGCCAGCAGCCGTGTGCAAAACTGAATGGGGCTTCCTTTTAATTATTTTTCTCAGCATAGATTAGCCTAGCCAATCAAAGCTGTTGCTTGAGGTTTGGTGCTGCCTAGCACAAGCAGACTATTGGAGCCGTATGAGAGCAGAGAATAAGGGAACCAAATAGGATCTATGTCATACAAAATAGATGTGGCTGCCTCATTCAGTGAGGGACTATCTCTTACACACTCCTGCCCTACTTCCAAAGAAAACAATTGGCACATTAATTATTGTAATGTGAAAACTTCCTTTCTTCTTCTTCTTCAGCGATCCGAGCCATTGAGGTTCTTTGCTGCAGATACAATCCGTCTCCATTCGTCTCTCTGGTTGACCCTCTCTTGCCAGTCGTTGATTCCAAGTGTTTGTAGGTCTGTATATATATTATCTCTCCACTGTCTTCTTGGTCTACCTCGGGGTCTACGATCATTTATTTCCTGAGTGTAAGCGAGTTTTGTTTCCCTATTATCTTCCGTTCTTTCTATATGCCCCAGCCATTGTAGTCTATTAGCCTTCATGATACCAGTGATTAGCGGGGACTTAAACAGATCATGTCTTTGTTACTTCTTCTTTTCCACTCTCCACTTTGTGTATCCCTAATGGGTCCAAAGATGCGTCTTAAAACTTTGTTCTCAAAGGTTTGTAGCAAGGCTTCGTCTCCTTTCATTGTACTCCTGGTTTCAGAGCCATACAGCACAACTGGTCTGATCAGTGTTTTGTATATTGTGATCTTGGTGATACGAGATAGCACCTTTGGAAGAAGGAAATTCAAATCTGTGGTATGTTTATTGCACAAAACAAAGAAATACATTTGGATTGACATAGGCAAGGTCTTGGATTCTACTAAACTCCATTGCACAGACATGTTAGAATACATATGCAACATTGTTAAATGCAAATAATCTCAAAATATGCAAATAACACAAACTGTCAAGGTAACAGCAAAATACTATTTTTGTTTACTTTTCAGAGATGTCTGATTCAACATATGAATACAATGTGACACTGCAGTTCAACATGAGTGGCTCTAAACTTCCACCATCACCTCAGTATGATGCTTATACATGTTTGTCAACACATTACATTTTGTTGTCAAAGCAAGTACAGAATATTTCAGCTTGTGGTTATCACAATTTCACAGCCACTGACATTATAAGACACCGGGAAATTGGTTTAACATCGGTAAGTATCCCCTGGAAAGAACATAATGATAAACATTATACCAATCAGAAGTGTAGTTTCAGTGAACACTTGAAATAAAGTATTTAACATTTGTTATAGCCATAATATTATAACAAAAAGGGGAAACCACCGCTGTATTTTCCCAAGCAATCATGCTTCTAAACAAAATTGATAGAGATAACGACATTAATGGGGATTCCTGTGGAGTCTCTTCATCCAATAGGCAGCATCATGTGCTACAAGTGATAGCCCATCAAGCAACTGAATGCAAATTAAAATTTAAAAGGGCATTAAATGTTGGTACATGGAATGTTAGAACACTTAGCCAGAATGGAAAGTTATAAAACTTCAAAAGGAAATAGAAAAAATGAAGATAAACACATTAGGTATTTGTGAAATGCGATGGCCAGGTGTGAAAAAAATATATTTAGATAAGTAGAAAATTATTTACTCAGGTAGGAAGGACTACAAAAGGAGAGTTGAAATAATTTTGGATCAAATGAGTGCTTGGATGGTTAAAGGGTTTTGGACAATTTCAGATAGAGTGTTATTAGTGAAACTCCATGGCAAACCTCTGGATATTAACATAATACAAGTATATACGCCAACAGCAGACAGTACAGAAGAGGATATAGATATATTTTATAACAAATTAAACATGGCCTTAGACCGGTGTAAGAATGTTGAAATGACTGTCATACTCGGGGATTTTAATGCCAAAGTAGGCAATGAAAAGATGAGTGGCGTGACTAGTGGTTATGGTCTAGGTGAGAGGAATGAGAGAGTTGCAAAAAAACCAGGTGCTTTAGAATGCAAAGAGCACTGCACAATAAGTCTTATGAGTCACATGACAAAGCTATTACTGAGAATCATTAAGAAAAGAATAAGAAACAAGATTAAACCAGAAATTAGTGAGGAACAGTGTGGATTTGTGGGGAGAAACGGCACAAACAACACTATAAATATTCTCAGGATATTATTAGAAAGAGCAATAGAAGTAAAATCAGATCTGTACTAATGCTTCATAGACAACACAAAAGCATTTGGCAATGCGAAACATGACAAAATAATAAAATTTCTTAAGCAACTTAACACTGACAGCAAAGATTTGTGAATAATAAAGAACATATATTGACAGCAAACAGCAGCCATAAGAATCAACACCTGGTAGGAACATTTCAGTGTATAAAGAAGGGCATCAAACAAGGTTTTAAAATGTCTCCTGATTTGTTCTTATTGTACAGTAAACATATAATGAGATCTACAGAAAATATGTCGGTGATTGTGGTTGGTGGACACAATATACGAGTAAATAGATTATGTTTGCTGATGACACTGTCTTGATAGCAAGTTAGAAAGAACTGCAGGAAATGAAAGATACAGTGGTTGTAGAAAGTGAACAATATAAAAATAACACAAAGTAATGCATCTTTACAGAACAGAATTATGAAAAATACAGGACGTTATGACTACTAGTCTTCATCAGCAAACAAATACATACACAAAACACAACATATAATCACAGAGAAGACCCTCCAGTGGCTACATTAAGGCATAAGAATGGGATGAGAAAAATAAAAAGATGAAAAAAATGAGAACAATGAAGAGAAAATAACAATTTGAAAATATATTTTTTTTGGCTACATATCTCAGAATCCCAGGCTGTGATACTAACATGAATGTCATCTTGATACTCTTATATAGACAGCTGTAGCAGTCTGTGGGTCATGGGGACCAGGGTAGGGGATGGCAAAGGTTCATTGAAGATCCCATGTAAATGAGTAGAACTGGTACATGAGAAAAGGGGGAGGAAGATAAGGTGGGAAACTGGAAGCAATGGAGATGTGATGGTGGTCCGAAATTCTAAGAAGGAGTGCCCCAGTAGATGACGTACAATGCATGAGTGGGTGCCAGTGAAATTTGGCCATAATAGACGAATATTAAAGAGCAATTATTTGTGCACCTAAGTATGATTGTGATAATAACGAAACTCATTTTCTGTGTTCCTTTATGTGTGTACCAAGAGAATAATACAGGAGGTGGGGGGGGGGGGGGGGGGGGGGTTTGGTATAGTACCTGTTATATGCCACATGGGATATGTGAAATTAAAAGGTCTAAAACTACAAGGCTTCACTCATACTGTTCTATATGAAATAGGGTCAGTAGGGTTGATTGTTATTGTAGGA
Organism: Cepaea nemoralis; assembly: GCA_014155875.1. Classification (NCBI taxonomy): domain Eukaryota; kingdom Metazoa; phylum Mollusca; class Gastropoda; order Stylommatophora; family Helicidae; genus Cepaea; species Cepaea nemoralis. The sequence continues at coordinate 243,681 of JACEFZ010002248.1, forward strand.
TCAAATCCCCAAATGTATTGTGTTATTGGGGTTGTATAAGATCAGACCACCGGTAATACACATGATATGGGTTGGCACAGCGAAGCAAGATTATTATACTGTGTGCTCCTAATGCATAAAACCCAGGTTTTCTCTTGCTGTGTGAGTGCATATCTCATAATGGAAATCATGGCACGGCATATACAATAGACAGCCTGGATGATGGATATACTGTGGGTGTGTCAACCACAACTTTTCTTATTGCCGTTCATTGTAAGAGATAAAGAACAGATAGGTGTGTAAGAGAGACAGCACGGATTATGGATATACTTGGGGTATAGACCCCTCAGCTTCTCTTACTGCTGTTGATCTCTAGCTAAGTGTAGTAAGCAAGAAAGAAATAATGATATATATATATATATATTATGTTATATTCCTATTAATTTACACATACACACATCTATACAAATTATTTGCGCATACACACAGAATAGCATCTCCAGTATGGTTGCTCTCCTTTTGGGGGATTTTATGGACAGGGAGGAATGGTGATATCCTAATAGATGCACACTATATTACTAACGATAGCTGTGCCAAACGGGGCACACCGTGATACTACAGGTAACTTCTTACTTGTATGATCGTATGGAATCTCACAGAGAGAGACAGGGTAGAAGATAACTATGGTTAGAAAAAGAGCAGAAACTGAAAAGATGGGACTTTGCTTGAATAATAGATTGATTGATTGATTGATTGATCTAGGAACCGATATCACAGCATCCGGGACATTCCCATAAGCACTCCGTCCCCATCCTCAGCAACCAGCGAAGAGTTCCAACACTAATAGTTCCAGTAGCAATCTGATTATATGTCCTGTCTCGCCTTTCCTCTGAGCGTCGAGCGTTGGCCAGATCCCCTCGTCACTCCTCGCTGCCTCATTCTAACCAGACTATGGTGATCCATTTGCTCCTCCGAGGTGTACACGTGCTCCCACAAGGCCGCAACCACATCTGCCTTGTCATGCATCAATACTCCACCAAGTTCTGCCGAGCCAGCCAATCTGTCCGCCTGTTCATTACCCCGCACACCGGCATGCCCAGGAGAAACGATCCAGGTGATGCTTGCTACCCGTGACCTCCGAAGCGAAGCAAGCCACTCTGCACGAAGCTTGCCTGTTCTCACCCTTCTCAGCATGCTTTCTGAGTCAGTTACAATCACAATATGTGTATGTATCGTGTTTTCTATCCAGCGGAAAGCTGCACTGACCGCCTCCACCTCCATTCTTAAGCTAGATGTAGTGTCATCATACGCCAGGCTCTCCTGCACCAAACGCCGTCCATTAGTTTTTGCCAAGAACCCCCAAGCACTTCTCCTACCTCTCAACACCGACCCATCCGTGTAGATAATCACATCACCCGGGCGAGAATTTTCCTGAATTAATTGCTGAATTTCCACTTCCGTGGCCCCTGCTGGCCGCTCCCTGCACAATGTGATTATAACTCTGCACAAGTCTAACTGCATGGCTGGCACTCTGATCCACTCCTCTCCACGCCTAATGTTCTCCAAGGGGCACACCTGTCTGATCGTATCCTCCGCCTGAGCCATCCATGATTTCCCTCTTATCAGTCTCTGACCCTTAACTACGTCCAGCGCCTCATGCAACGGGTGATCTGTGTCTGCAGCTACTCTGAGGTATGCCTTCGCTTGCATCACCTTGTGCCTACCAGCAACAGTAGGCAGACCAAGGATGTAACGCATACACACTACTGGAGTGTCTCTGGTGCATCCCAGAATGACCCGCATAGCTTCATTCTGTATGCGCTCTCATTTCACCAGCTGACTCTTTGAGACAGTGAGCAGTCCTAGTCCATAATCAATCACTGAGAGGATCAAGTGCTGGTATAGTGTGAAGAGCATTCTCTGCTCTGTGTCCATTGCAGCCATAATTTTAATTGCATTGAGTCCCTTTTGAGATCTTGTCACAACCGTCTCCACATGGTCCTTGAAGGACAGACTCCTGTCAAATGTGATTCCCAGATACTTCAGTTTGATCTCTCTGTTGACGCTTCTACCATCTATCGTGAGGCTTGGGGCATCATCTCTCACAATCCTGTTGTCCAGAGAGCACCACAAAACAGCTGCCTTTTCCGGGTGGATGACAGTACTCATTTCAGTACACCAGTCAATCACTTTGTCTACTGTCACCTGTAGCTCCTGGGCTGTTTGATCCCTATTTCTCCCCTGCCTGTATGCAAGAATATCATCTGCAAAAGTTAGAATCCTTCCAACCCCTGGTGCTTCTAGGTATGCAATCTTGCTCGTATACACATTAAAGAGCACCGGTGAGATTGCGGATCCCTGTGGCAGTCCCGGGGTTAAAATATGTGGCTCTGAGGTCCATGCGCCCAGACTGAGAGCAACCTGACGAGAATGCAGGACGGCCGCTATCCAGTTCACTAACCAGGGATTGACCCCCTTCTCCATAAGTGCGGTCATCAAAATATCATAGAGAACTCTATTGTACGCATCCTCGAGATCAAGCGCTGCCGCCATCGTTTCCTGTCTACTCTGGAACCCCTCATAAACGTCAAAGGCAAAGGTGGCCGCATTCGACCAGGTATCTTTTCCTGGCCTGTAGCTCCCCAGGCCTCTTGGAAGAAGCTTCCCCCTTTCCAAAAAATCCTGCAGCTTAACAGCGACTATCTTCTCTAAAACCTTCCCAAATGTATTTTGAAGGGTTATGATCCTAAAGCCGCCAAGCTTTGAATGATCCTTGAATGGTTTTGGGAGAGGGATGAGATAGCTATGCAGCCAATCCTGCGGTACTGACACTGTCCTAATGCTCTGATTAAAGCAGCCGGCAATCTCCTTCAGGTCCACATCGCTCAAAGCCTTCATGTGGCCATACCTGACACCATTAGGCCCTGGTGCCGTGTCTTTTGCCTTTTGCAAAATATGTTTAACATCTTCAAACAATATGATGTCTTCGTAAGGCATATTCTCTATTGTGCCAGATAATTCCACTCTAACTGCATCCCTGGTATCGCATCCCTGTGATTGGTCTGCTCTAAAAATCTCTGGAGAAACGCCTCCCCTTTCTCCTTGTCTGTTGTCACGTTTACTCCATCCTCTTTATAAATTGTTCCTACTGTCATAGGCTGATCTTTTCTTTGCATTTGTCTGTACAGTTTCCAGAATTTATGCAGTGTTTTATCACCTCCAACCTCCTTCATAAAACATTCCCATTTTACTTTCTTGGCCTCTGCAGCACATCGCTTGAAAGCCTCCACCTTGTCTTTCTTGTCATTTTCCGCTATGTCCACTTCCTCTCGTGAACTTAGGGGTGTCTGTCGCAATTTCCTTAGCTGCTTCACTGCAGCTCTCTTTGCTTTCCACGCATTGTCCACTTCTGGGGTCCACCATGGGGATTGCAAAAAGGGAGTTTTAACAGTCCTGTTGCATGCCCCATGTCTGAGGCGTCCATGAAGGTTGTCGCTCCACTCCGGAAGGTCTTGCGCGCACTCCCAGCCTTGACTTTCTTGGACTTAGAGATCAGGACTGAGCATGGCATGTGATCACTCCCATGGTCATTCAAAACAGTCCACTTTACATCGAGGACTGATGATTGGGAGACAAGTGCCAAATCAATAGCAGTATCTGCATCGCCAGGCCTTATTGCCATTCTAGTCGGCCTACCATCATTTATGCAGACCACATCGGAGTCCACCATGGCATCCGCAAGTGCAATTCCTTGTCGATTTTCTCCACTACTGTCCCAATCTCTGTTTCTCGCATTGAAGTCTCCACATATGAGTAGCCTATCACCTGGTAAGTCCTCTAACTCCTTAAGCCAGTCCCATTGTTCCTTTCTGACAAAACAGTCCACTGTGGCATATACATTTATGATGTTCCAACTTAAGCCACCAATCTCCATTTGTATACCCTGGACCTCTCTTGCACTGTGATTCCACTGGCTCAAGTCAAGTGCCACATGCTTTACTCCTTTCTTCACCAGCAGACCTTGCCCATGTCTCTTCTGCCCAGTGGGGTTTATATAACTGACGTACCCAGGGCAATGGTATTTATCTGTAGTTAACTCCTGGAGCATGAGGACATCAAAATAATATATTAGCCTCTCCAATACAGGACCTCTCTGCCTGGCACTACAACAGTTCCAGTATCCCACTCTTACATGGTTGAAACCTAGTCTCTCCACTTTTCGTCTTGTTCTCCTGGCACCTGCCCTCCTATTTCTATGCCTTTTTCTCACACCATTTCCTCGCCTTCTCCTCCTCACTCTCTCTTCGCTAGCCACTGAAAGATGTGTCAAGCGCAGAGCACGTATCCGTAGCTCCGGCGACGATTCCCGTGTTTAAATAAATCCATAGGCAAAGTTTGGATATTGCAGGAAATAAACGGTCACCCTAGCATTGCCTGCTTACTAGGGAAGGGGCAGGGGATGTCCCTAAGGAGTCCATACGCCTGGCGCCGCCCCGCCTGCATACCAGACGTTCCACGTTCATGACCAACTCACCCGTGGCCATTCAGTCCTCGGCACGTCGGTCCACCTTAAACTTGGGGGTTTATAATCCGAGTTTTCCATCTCCTAGATTGGCTGCTGTAATAGCTAACGGGCCCAATCTACCCGGGGCAAGAGGTTCCAGTGCCTCATTTATGGCGAACAAAGTAGATACATGTATACGGGGAACAAAACCAGTGTTATACAATATTCATTAAATAGTACATAATTCACCACACAAGGGAAACATAACTCTCGCATATAGATAGTTAAGCACCAAACAGAGCAGTGACTACATCAGTAATCTGGTTAACTTCGTACGATGAGCCCTGCAGTATTGAGACAACAACATGACAATATTTGGGTAAATTACATGGCAGATCCTGTTGTGTTGTAGAGTGGTGGATGGTGGCAGACACATCACCATCCATTTGACAATGTTATTGTGCCTCTGTTGGAACCAGAACTGTCACTGTACTTCAGACATTGAGCTCTATAGTACTGACACAATACCATCCATCCATTTCACAGTTATTGTGTCACTGTTGGAAACAGAACTGTCACTGTACTTCACACACTGAGCTCTGTAGTACTGGCAGAACACCGTCTATTTTACAATGTTATTGTGTCACTATTGGGAACAGAACTATCACTGTACTTCACACATTGAGCTCTGCAGTACTGACCCAACACCATGAGTAAGGTCATTCCAAGGCAGATCCTGTTGTAGAGTTGTGTAGGACACACTGAATCTGACCTGAAGGCTAGTTATTTTCTGTGCCACATCTTCGCCCACTTCATGAAAGTCAGTTGAATGGATGTAATCTGATATCTGTGCTATAAGCTGCTATAAGGCTACATATCTACCTCTCATGAAAGTTGAATGGATGTAATCTGATATCTGTGCTATAAGCTGCTATAAGGCTACATATCTACCTCCCACGACATACATGGGACACACTGCAGCTACCAGAGCTCATGCAATGGTGAAATTGTACATGTATGATGAAACTGTGTTGGCATCCACAAGGCATGCAGACGTATTACTATTACAACAGCTATTTCCAGAGATACCCCGTGCTACTATGAGGCAAACAAACGTACCTTAGTGTCACAGATACAATCTAAATCATATTGTCCTGTGTGAATGTGACGACCTCAGCGTAAGAGAGGTATCCTGTAAATCATCATGACAAGTGGCATCATTCTCATCTGTGAAGAAATCATGCCCAGTCCGTGAACGCCACATTCACAAACTGACACCCAGGACAAAGCGAACCAGCTCACATGAGACACCAGAATGGCTGCTTCCATACTCATGGTTACATATGCCATTTTAACAATGACATTGTAATTTAAACATACACCTCCCACACCTTTGTCCACACCATTCATTGATCGGAAACATAACTGTCCCACGTAGATAGTTGAGCACCAAACAAAGCAGTGAAGAAATCAATAATCTGGTTTACTTCATAAGTCGAGCTCTGTAGTACTGACACAACGACATGACAATTCATGGGATTGAGTAATTACACAGCAGATCCTGTTGTGTTGTAGAGTTGTGACAGACACAACAATGACAATGTATAGTTCTGTATACAGTATCTGCTGCAACACCTTCTGCTTGAGTTTGTCAATGTTCTTGATAGATTTCCTGAAAGATCAGGTATCTTACCTTCCGGCTGTGAACCAAAAGGCGTTGATAACTTGAAACTGTTGATGAATGTCCCCCTATTGAACAACAAACACTGTTTGCCCTAACGGGCGAAAAGGATTTCCACCATCTTGCCAGGGGAGCTCATGTAACAGAGCGAACAGTTGAACGATAATCTCAAGTGATGACATTGAAGCCTTGATAGTGTAAACGGCTTTTATTATCTATAAATACAAAGTTGATATAACTTCATGAAAACACACCGTGACTGACCACAGGTTAAGCTGGAACTGTTTATATTTTTACGTCACCCGTGAGCTTCCCTAACAATAGTGCTTTCAATAGTGCTCACGGGTGCGACATTTCCTAAACCTTCTCTATTTCCCCCTAACTATCTATAACAGAGATGGAGCTCTGTTATACTCTTCCCCTTCTTTAAAAAGACTTTTCTCAAAAGTCTTACCTCCCTAACCTACATATTCCATATTCCCACTTAATTTTCTCTCACTACCATCTCACTAACCCACTATTATTTATCTACACCTTCTTATTTCGATTTCAATCTCTCTAGTTGTCTCCTATAACACCCTTAATACTCTCTCTCTTATAGCTAACTGCTACTTTCAATGTTACTTCTTCTTCTGTTCTGAGTACACAAGGTTTCCAAAAACATTCAGAATTATAAGTATTCATAAAATTGTTAGTATATAGTTTGCATCACGTAAGTTCTCATTCTCTCTCATCATCAACCACACCAGTATAGACAGAAAAGATATAGATGGGGTGCGCACCCAGTTATAAAGATATAAGGAAATAATCAGAAACCAATTACATTTACCTCCTTTGCAAACACAAAAACTTTTCCAAATTAAAAGTTTTTCAAAAACACATCTTATGAACTTATATCTCTGTTTGTTATAAATTAAATCGATCTAAAAAATATATCTTCAATATTTGTACTGCCACACGCACGACCATATTTCACCTGTCTCATGTTCCATCATCATGAAACCATGCTCATTTTTCATGAACATATGTTTAATTCACGCTGCTTTTCACAGCTCCTTTATTTACCCCCTCCTGATAAGTATTCCCGTCTATTCAACCATATGCTCTGCTATTTACAACCCCCTCAATATCCATTTCCAATGATTAGTTCCTCACATTTACCCCACTACTATATGCGTTATTTACGTTAATGTTTTCTTCCCCAATATGGCATCCAATCCATATATATTCCATCAATGCTGATTTAATGCAGCTCCTTTTTTTTTTTTTTTTACTCCCTGCGAACCCTTTTTATTTGTGTAATAACCACCCCATTTAAGTATGGCATATGTGTCCATAACCTCGTAGCCACTATGTAATTAACCTCCCTATTCTAAATTATCAACGCTGATTATCACAGCAATCTTACTAACAGAATATACTCATGAACTTATTATTCACAAAGAGAATTTGTCTCTCTACTAGACCTCAGTAGTTTATTAACTATTTTCTGAACGAAGGGCTTTATATAAAGCCCCGTGTATTGCTTTTATACTGGACAAAACCATAACTGTTTGTGAACTAAACTTAACTTAAACAATTTCCAACATATTTATAAACAAGGTAATTACTATTCAACACACAAGACACTTCACTTAAATTATGAGTCAAGCAAAATAAAATCACAACAGGACATCATACCCCCCCAAGTTATTAAATATCATTTCTCTTTCCCCTCATATCAAATAAAGGCAATCAAGCAATTCAAATATAATATAACATACATCCTATCAATTGTTAGTCACTTTTACGGACTAACAATAATTTATTTATCTATTTAAGAAAACTCAACAAGTCTAATCTCAAAATCACATGTCAATAAAAATACATCTTCAAGATACACTGCTACTATATTTCATCAACTATTCTTCTTTAAATCACAAAACTTTCATCTTGCCATCTGCAGCTTTTTCTATCCATTTATTTCCCATATCTCCATTTCTTCAGTAACTCTAAATTTTTCTGTATAAGCGCTATTTCCACATCAATATCTTCCTCCTCTCGTAAAGAAATATTTTCCTCCATACTACTATCTCTATTAGATTATGAATTTTCATCCATTCCTTCTTCTTCATCTGTATATCTATCTCTAGCAGCCGCTAATTTTTTCCTTTCTATATCCAATCTAATTTGTTTATCGTGATTTCTTAACGACCTTTCGAGTAGGGGCATGTACTCACCGCTTGATGAATTTTTTCTGATTCTCCTCTGTCTTTTCACCTCTCTTTCTTTCTGTCTTTCTATTCTCCTTTTTACTGCTTGTCTGGTATTTTTGAATGGAGCGTTTACCTCTTCTTCCATTGATTTAACAGTATCATAACAACCATCATACGTATTCCTCTCTTCTTTCATCAACGCTTTCGGTGTTGTCTGTTCACATGTATCATCGTAAACTGGTGTTGTTATTAACTGACTTTGTACCGGATCTTTTCCAAAATCTAGAGGTATTGTAGTTCTTCTGACGAGTTGTCCATCTGAATATAAGTCGTCTGAATCATAATTATTATTATTGTCTTTCTTATCTTCATTATCTCTTCTTAAGTGCTCTACGTGTGCCCTCGCTACATGTCCTGTGATTTGGTTCTTTATATTGTATGACACAGTACCTAACCTTTCTAAAATATAATAACCTGGAATCCAATGAGCATCAAATTTGGAGTTCCTTCTATGCTTCTTATAATAAACTCTATCACCTACTTTGAATTCCTGTAATTGTGTATTTTCGTTTCTGTACTTTTTTTTGTCTTTCTCTAGCTTTAATTATATTGTTCTTTAACCTTACATGCGCTTTGTGCATTTCTTGTATAATAACTTCCTGAAAATCTTCCCCCATATATTTACGTCTTGGTTTTAACAGATTGTCAATGGGTAGTATAGGTTCTCTCCCGTGCAATAAATAAAATGGTGAAAACCCTGTGCTCTCATTTTGATTTGTGCGTATTGCGCTTAGTGCAGGTCCCAAGAATAGATCCCAATCTTTTTCATGTTCATCGACAATCTTTGCTATAATGTTGTACAGTGTTCTATGTTGTCTTTCGTTTTTAGCATTTGAAGAAGGTCTATAATACGAGGTCTTTATATGGTTTATATTCAAATCTTTTAATAACTTCTCAAATTTCTTGTTCACAAACTCTTTACCGTTATCCGTGAGTATGATCTGTGGGCAACTAAATCTTGGTATGAATTCCTGTAAAAAAATATTAATGATAGTATCTGCGCTCTTGTCTGGGATTGCATAAACTTCCGGCCACAGACTATAGATATCTACAATATGAATTAAATATACGTTCCCCGATAGTGTTCTAGGGTGAGGACCTGATATATCTAAGCTCACTTTCTGCATTGAAAATTGTGGAATATCAGTATCTTGTAATGGACATTTGATTGTTTTCATATTTCTTAATCTACATTTTTCACACGTATCGACGTATTTGCAAGCAGTTGTAAATAAATTCGGCCAATAATATTTATTCATGAGTGCTTTCCCTAACTTATCACGACCGAGATGACCATTCTTATCATGATACGCCTTTAGAATTTCACTTTCCAAATGTTTTGGAATATATTTCCTTAACTGTTCGTTTCTTTCATTCACGTAATATAACTGATCATCATCTTGCAAAACTAAATAATTCTTCTTATACTTGTTCTCACCCGTTTCTTTTAATTTCTGTTTTATTTCCAGAACTTTTGGATCTTATTCTTGTTCTTCTTTCATATTAAATTGCATTAAATGTGGGTCTTCTGCTCTAGGTTCAGATTCTTGATCCGACGGTAAACTCTCAAAATCTTCTCTATTTATTATGGCAGAATCTAATATATTTACTTGCCAGTTTCGGTCGTCTATTTCCGGTTCACCTTCATCTTCCGTGTTTCCTGATGACTGTGGATACGGGATTCTAGACAATAAATCTGCACATGTATTGTTCCTACCTGGTACGTATTCTATTCTAGTATCATATCCCTGTAGATTCAACGCCCATGTCTGTATTTTTCTGTTCTGCACTGGAGCTTCTAATAAAGATTTTAAAGGCATGTGGTCAGTTCTAATAATAAAATTTGCATTATGTAGATAATAATTAAGTTTCTGAAGAGCATAATGAATAGCATAAGCTTCCTTCTCAATAGTCGACCATATGCGCTGAGATTTGCTAAGTTTATGTGACAACAAATATATTGGTCTTTCATTTTTAACTCCTGGTATTCCAGATTCTTTTCCTTCATATGGTTGAACCAAACATGCTCCTATAGCATTATCTGAAGCATCTGTATACAATATTAGCTGTTTATTCAAATCTGGATGTGTTAATAGTGGCATCTGGGGACATAGGTATACACCAAAATCCTGATCTTGCATCTAACGTAGTGAAGAAGGTAGACCCATTAAGTAAGCCTAAAATATCGTCAATCACCGGCAATGGGTACGCTACATTCTTAGTGATTTTGTTCAACGCCCGGTAGTCACAGCAGAAGCGATGACTCCCGTCCTTCTTGGTCACAATTACTTTAGGAGATGACCACTCTGATTTGGATCTTGTTATGATTCCCGCTTTTAGCATATCTTCTATTGCTTTTTCAACAATTTCTCTATTCCTTAGAGGAGTTCTGTATGGTTTTAAACTGATTGGTGGGTGATCTCCAGTATCTATTTCCATCGTAACTGTTTTTGTCTTTCCCAATTCTAAGTCATTAATTGCAAAAACGTCTTGATTCTCTTTTATAAGTCATTCTAATATTTCCTTATTTTCTGGTGGAGTTTTTAACTGTGCTAATAATTCTTGTTCTCTTGTTATTTTGTCTACTGAATGTATTTGAGATGTATGTCTTCTGAATGGATGGATCAATTCATCATTCTGCACGTTCCCTTTTCTTTCGTGTCTCTGTCTGTTATTAATTCTTTCCCTAGGAATTTCTGAATATTTTATTCTCGGCATTTCCACTCTATCTGTTGCTAATATGCCATTAATATCATGTTCTACTTTGGCTATTACACATCCTCTGTATAATTTAATTTCTCTACCTGTGTTGTTAATAATCATTACTGGAAAAGTTAAGTGTTTATCTAATGATATTATTCCATCCGGAACTTCTAGACCAGGCTCATCAATTACCTCCCTTTGCAATTCAGTGATTCTAACTGTGTGTCCTACTAAATAATACGGATTTCTTTTTACCTTTGCCTGTATCAAATTAACCGTCTGTGGTTTTAACGTCGTAGACATTTTAACTCTAACCAGTGCTGAAATGTGCATGTCTTCTTCCAAATCTACATATACGTCCTTGAATTTTAATTTGTGCAAATCAAAAAAAAGTCTTACACCGTTTTTTATTAAAAATCTCTACCTATAAGCATATTTCTATTTAAATCTTTCACTACATGAAAAAGATGTCTTACGTTGATCCCTCCTAATTTAAGATTTATTATTGTTTGTCCAATTACTTGTAAATTTTGTCCTGTAACAGAGTGAAGATTATTATGATTCCTGAATATTTTGCAATTTCTCATTTTGTATAAAAAACTTTCTTTGATTACACTAACCTGAGCTCCCGAATCAATTAATGTACGAATTCTATACTTCCCTATTTCTATTATACATGAACTGGGATCTGTTTTATTCACTGTAAACTGTTTGATTTCATCTAGTTGAGAGCACTTCCTACTCGTCCTGCTATACCTGTTATTAAAATATTCTTTAAATCTTGGAACCTTGTTATCTTCCCTCCTACTGCAGGTCCTATTTAATAGGTAGGGCGCCGGTTTTTCTGCGTTCTTGGACTTGTAAAATTTATGTGTCTATCTTCCAAATTCCTATTTAATCTGCTATTGACATTTATATTTTGTGTATTCGACTGGACACGCCTGTTACCATAGAAGCGAAAAATGTGTCCACGTTGGCCACAACCCCAACAGACTATATTTGTGTTATTTGTGTTACCTACCGTCTCACTTATAGGATTTCTCATTTGTCTTCTTCTATCGTAAGCATTTCCGTTACTTCCTTGTAATGTTTGCATGCCTCCTCTCCTATTCCATCCGAACCTTGTTTGTCCAATCTCCATGGGCTCTTCAATCCTGTCTTCTCGACTAGTTCCTATTTCTCATCCTACTCTGTCTAAATCTACGTCTCAAATTCTCTTCTTGTACAGCTATATCTACAGCTTGTGATAATCTCTCAGGGTTTTCTCTCATTAATTTAAATTTCAGTCCATCCGACTTTATACCATCTACAAAAATCCCAACCAACATCTGTTCTACTTCCTCCTCTCGTACATTCTGTCCCAAGAATGCTTCTTCGGCCAAGTTAATCAATCTATCACTAAACAATTGTACAGTTTCTCCAGTGTTTTGTTTGGATTGTCTTAACACTGAAAACGCATGTTGGGGGTCCGTGATTTCAGCGTATTTATGGGCTAAATCGTCCTTGAACTGTTCCCATGTCTCATCTACCCTAGCTTCTTATTTTCTTCTGATATGATCAGAAACCGGTTCTGTCCCTGCCTGATAAGCAAGTTTCATTTTTTCTTCATCTGTTGCTGCCACCAAATATGCATGCTTCTCTATTGAAGTTATCCACTTCTTAAAATCTTTCGCCTGTCCACTAAATTTAACAATTTCAGCTGCCATTCCTTGTTGTTTCATGACTTTTTGAGTCTACCTATCACTGTGCCTACTCCAGTCAAAACCTGTGCTAATGAATTCTGTTCTTCTGCCATATTGCAATGTGCTGAAATATCAATTCATATAAGCAAACTCACATTTATAACAATTTAGCTATATGATCGTATTTAAATTACAAAAAAAAAACGTAAGCAACTGTGGGACTCGGCTGAGGCGAGACATATTTCGTGGAGCCGTGAGCGTTCAGAGATTTTGGTTGTAAGGATTATCAGGTGGAGGATGTCTGACGAGAAGATTGTCAATATCGATTAGAAGACCCGTGGGCACGGAATACCTAGACAATGTTCAGATGAGAATGGCGGGATAAACGGCGATCCGAGGTAAAGTCAGATAATACGTGGATATAGTTTGCAGATATTGTGTAATGCCATCCCTGTGCTAAAAGGGAACTTTACGGTCTGGACGACCACTGTATTGATCTATCACCACAAATAAACGTGTGTGTAAGTACTTTCACTATCGGAATGGCGTCGGTTGATTCTTCGCATTTCATTTGCAAAGTTTGATGTGAAACTTTAACTGTTGTTGAGCCAAAGCTTTGACGTTGACTTTCCAGTTAATTGTTACGGGAGGAGTTGCTTCGAGGCTTCAAGTCCCAGCTTGAATAATAGAAACACAGAAGTCATAGTGACATCAAAGAAACAGTGCCTAAATGTGCGATTAAAGTAAATGATGTTATTTTGGGGTAAGTGCAGAAATTCATATATCTAGGCACATGGATAACATCAGATATAACATCAGATGGAAAATGCATCACTAGGATAAAGAACAGAATAGGACAAGTAAAAACTGCATTCTATCAAATGAAGAACATTTTGTGTAATAAGTCCTTGTCCTTGAACGTTAGAGAAAGAGTTCTTGTATGTTACATAGAACCAGTTTTAACATATGGCTGAGAATACTGTATAATTATTAAACAGGCAAACAAAAATCCACAGAAGCCCTGGAGATGTGGTTTTATAGAAGAAAGCTGGTAATTAATTGCACCGCCAAAATGAGCAGTCTGGACAATTTGAGGGAAGCTAAGTTGCAAAGACAGCTTATCACAAACATCAGAAAGAAGAAGTCATCACTTTGTGTCCACATTATGGATAAACATAAATGGAACATGTTGTGACAACCAGACAGATTTATGGAAAAAGAAATTGAGGAAGACAGGATGAGAAAATTCTTGACAGTCTTTTGTCATGGCACGGAAGGGAGTCAACACACAGATTGATCCATGCTGTCGGAGATTGCAATATGTGGAGGGGCTTGATCACCCATGCCAGCAGCATGGCACTGGATGATGATTACTAGAATAGGAGCCATGGTAGCATAGTGGCCAGATGCTCGCCTGCCACACTCGATGATCATGGGTGGGAATTTGTGTCAAGTAAAATTCTTATAATTGACCTGGACTCTCAGATCGACTCAGCCTAAAATGGGTTTGAGGGAATGCCTTGGGAAGTAAGCAGTGCTGATTGGTCTATACAAATATGGATCTAACACATAGGCCAAATGTGCCTGAACTTGTTTAAATGGGCCTTTAACTTGACTATAGCCAGAATTCTAATGATTGGAGTCATATTTTAGATTGCAATGTCAATCTTGCTGTTAAAACCACAATATTCCCTTAAACAAGCATGACAGATAATTCCATATAGAACACACTGTATGAAATTTTGGGGATAAGTTTCATGCATGGAGTAGAGTAGTTTGCAAGAGTAATGTAAGACTTTTGCAGAATAGCTGGAGATCTTTGCCTGAAAGTACTGTCCTCAAGTGGCCCTACATATGTGCTATGGGATATTGGTCTGGTGGTACGGCAGACCAATCAATCAAAATAGGTGCAATTAATGCGTGCATGTTGGAGTTGTAAAAGTGGGTGTGCTGCAAATGCAAAAACAACCAATACATCCAGAACTTCACCGGATATGATACATTACAATGAAATATCTTAAAAAGAACCATTTTATCACTATTATTTGGAGAACAGCATGGCTGAATGGATAAGAGCGCTTGCTCTTAAACTTCTGGTGAGCTGATGCTGAGGTAGCAGGTTCAACCCCTACTCCAGTTAGTTGACTTCTAGCCCTTGACTTGGAGATGTAAATTACAAGTACCTCAGAAGTGAGAGTGGGTTCGCCTGATGGCAAGGGACACTAGTAATACGTAAAGCTAATCCACACTCAAAAATCAGCACTGTGCACTAGAAGTAGTAGTACGTGTATGGACTACGCTTGGGTTCAATGTGAGTGCACACACACAAAAATCAGTATTCTTTGAAAGGGTCATACTTCTGGATAGTCAGTTGTATATTTAAAACAACAATATGTTTCTTCTTCTGCTGTTGTTTTTCATCTCACAATGGAGCATAGGCCCTAAACCAACTCATACCAAGCCCTTTGTACTCTTGTTTGTGCTTGGTTGGATTTTGCAGCTAAGTTTTCTATGGAAGCTACATGTTTGTTGTCTTATTTTGCTGCTAATGGGAATACCCTAAAGACACTCACAATCTCCATAGTCATGCTTGATATTGGTATCTGCTCTACCAGTGCCAATAGCTCAGTGTCAACCATGGTTGAAAACTGGCCTTTATAGTATCTTTCTAGTGTCATGACAATCTTAGTGTGTTTGTGCTTGAATACATACTGTCAGGATCTTATATTCGGCTCGTTGGCTAACACATGTGAGACAGTACAAGTACAACGTGATTCGACGTAAGACACAGCAACACAAGTTCTATGGATTTATTACCACATTAAATACATAACAATAGTTACAGCAATGTACAACATATAACAACTCACTACCACAATATAGCTCATAGGTCTGACGCTCACAATATCAGTCGTTCAGCTCACAACCACGGAGATTCACACAACGCCTTGCTCTCGACACACACGTCCGTTCAGATGTCCAGTCCCAGCTTGGTCTGAGATTATCACACACACTGCCCACTGCCTCTCGTGGGGTCACGTGGCTTTGCGTGCGTCTGTCGTCAGCGCTGGTCGCGTGTCAGGTAAGAATCTTGCCAGCCGACAACTCTTGTCCGCCGGGTGCCGTAACGATGTCGCTGCTAGGCTCTGACATTCTCCCCGGGTACTTCAATGAAAGATGCCATCTTTCATTCATGATGTATGTATATACTCGGGTAGTGTTAATTTCATGTCAGAGACTACCTTTTTCCCAGTGCTATGCATGAAACTACATATAAGGCATAGAAATATATACAAAAAAAATGTAAGTTGCATCGAAATGACAAATGAAGTACAATTTTTAACACAATTCAGGTTTCATCCCCCTGATGCCTGGTTACCTTCATTGCAATAATACCCAGTCAGATCAGTAGTTCCAGCTTCACGCATCTACCTCGCAGCCATTTGAAAAAAAACGTAATAATATGATTGTTTTGCAACAACCATCTAGGCCAGACTGAAATACGGCTTTGTATTAGTCGTATTAAACACTTAAACTCTGCCCTCATTTGGTCAGGAGCTCTTATGTTGGTTTGCAATGTTGGCAGCTCTATGACATGCTTGGTGGACGCCTACCTGCTGTGCCAATCATTTGAGCAACAAAATGTCTATCTATACAATATACATTAATGAATATGTTTCAAATTATGGCCCTTGATGTAATTCACAAATGCAAGGGAAGTAATTTTGACATTTAAGAAATTCCATACATTACAATAATTATTTAATTTCTTAGCGTCATTGCTTGACGTTTCTTCATATTAACGAGAAAAAGTCGGTAATATGAATACATTAATCAAGATATGATTCTAAGATTACACTAATCAAAATAAATATGTACCCAATTGGTATATTATATTTTATAGATTCAAAAAGATTTTACAAGTGTCATAAATTTTTGGAAATTTGTACATAGTCTGCTAATTTTGCTATACTTTTTAAATTATAACGGACATACACACGAAACAAAAATTTTGGTTGATGTTACATTTTATGAACACAAATGATCCGGTTTTATTTCGGAACGGATAGTAACATGTTCTCACAGTTGGTGTTTGATGTTATAGTATGACAACGGATTATGGTGGAATGTTCTTATTTCCGATGTGTTCACAACTTCGAACAATTTGGAGTAAATTTGCTGTAGAGGTGGTGTAGGAGTCTATGTTCGGTCCACATTTGCACATGTTAAAATATCACGGTGAAAAAAATCACCCACAAATGTCACAATGGTAAAGTTCGCTTCTGGTAAGTGGATAAGCGTTTGTGACACTGTTGTTGGTGTCTATATACAATTAATATTGTTCTCATTCTAACACACACTACACAATTATACTACACTCATTACATAAGACATAAATTGATTAAAATAAGAATATTATACATGTCGGTTTGCAAACCGTATCACAATTTTACATGTAGACCTTACACAGTAGGTGAATGAAAAAATTCACACATTGGTGGCTGTGTTGGGCTGAGTGTCATATTACACAGTGCACTCAGACATTGCTTACTGGGTCTGTCGGACAACGGGACAAAAGGTCGGCGATTGTATTCATTCTGCCGGGAATATGGCGAACTTCAAAACTGAAATTCTGAAGCTTTAAGGACCAGCGAGCAATCATGTTATTTGATGGTACTGCAGAATTGATATACCTTAATGGACTGTTGTCAGTTTCGATGATAAAGTGACGTCCTAGAAGATATTTGGACAGCTTTGTGACACTTTCTACTAAGGCCAGTGCCTCTAATTGCGGAATGGACCAGGCCCGCTCTCTGGGCTTTAGTTTTCTTGATAGAAAACAAACGGGATGCAAGATGTCGTTGTATTCCTGCAATAGGACTGCACCGATCGCAATGGAGCTAGCATCTGTTCTCAATCTGAAAGGTAAACGAATGTTGGGCAATTTAAGGATTAGATTGGGTGAATTCTTATCAGAAAAATGTGCCAAAACTTTATCAAATGCATTTCGTAGGCATTCATCGTTTACAACTTTTTCGGGTTTATTCTTGGTTAGTAAGTTAGAAAAAACCTCAGTCAGTTCTGAAAAATCAGGAATGAAGTTCCTGTAATAATTAATAAGTCCCAATAAACTGCGGACTTGTTTCTTATTTGTTGGAAGTGACAAGTTTTAGAATTTTCGAGACAATTTTGTTGTCTGTCATGACAAAGCCATTGGATATTCTGTACCCCAAAAATGATATCTCTTGGTAAGCCATGCTCACCTTTGAAGGCTTCACTGTCAGTCCGTGCTGTCTGATACGTTCTAGTGTCTGTTCCAGTATCTTTATATGTTCCGTCATTGTCTCTGTATGGACACAGATGTCGTCAATATAGGAAACTATATTAGGGATGTCAGATAGGAGTAGTCGTGTCATGCGTACAAATGTGGCTGGGGCATTGACTAGCCCAAATGGAAGTTTGCACCATTCGTATAGTCCCCAAGGCGTGGCGAAAGCTGTTAGATGTCTGCTGTCTTCATGTACAGCAATCTGCCAGTAACCTTTAGCCATGTCAAGGGTCGTGAAGAACTTAGCGTCAGTCAGTTCTGTCAGAAGATCGTCCGTATTTGCCATTGGTTCAAGATCTAAAACAGTTATTTTGTTCAGTTTTCTGTAATCAATGCAAAGTCGTATTGTGTTGTCCTTTTTCCGTACAATGACCATGGGTGAAGAGAAGTCTGATAGGGATCGTCTGATGATGTTGTTTTTTTCTAAGTTGATGATTTCCTGATGTAGTTGTTCCTTGTAATGTAATGGTATGGTGTATGGTCTGCATCTTATGGGGGTGTTTGATGTGAGTGTGATGTGATGCTGTACTAACTCTGTTTGTCCTGGGTTGTCTGAAAAGATGGTGTTGTACTCTTGTATCAACTGTTTGCAACTGTTTGTCTCTGCTTGACTTAGGTTTGGATTGATCTTGATCTCCTTCAAGCAGTTTGTCGTGTCTAATGTAGGTGTTGGAATCTCGTCGCTAGAATCGTCGTCTTCGTGATCTATTATCACGGTGCAAGCTGTCGTATCGTCTTGTTCGTTGTCTCTGTTGTAGTATGGTCTTAGCATATTGATGTGAAATATTTTGTGTTTGTCTTTTATCAGGATTTCGTAGTCAACAGGAGAGATTTGTCTTGTCACTTTAAAAGGTCCCTGCCAAGAATCTGTCAGTAGCTGTCTGTCACTAGGTAGTAGTAGTAGAACGTCCTGTCCAGCTGTCAATGTTATAGTCCTGTTACCTTTGTCTGCGTATTGTCTGTAAGTAGCACCAGATAGTTTTAGTGCACTTTTTAGCAATTTCACATGATTTCATTATCCTTTCACGCAATGATGTTACATACACAAATGATGATATGGGTTTCAATACTGGAGTGGAATCAGTTAGCATTTGGTGATAAATTGTTAATGGGCCGCGTGGTTTGGCACCATAGATGAGTTCAAAAGGAGAGAAACCGGTACTAGAATGTGGTACCTCACGATAAGCAAAAAGGACAGCTGGTAAGTATAAATCCCAGTTATTGGGGTGATCTTGAGTTACTTTGGCTAGCATGTGCTTTAGATCCCCGTTAAGCTTTTCTATAATCCCGCTCGAGTGCGGATGATAGGGGCTATTGAAGACTTGCTTCACTCCTAACATTTTAGTGAAAGCTTGAGTGGATGCAGCGATAAATTGAGTGCCTCTATCAGACTGGATAGTATCTGGAAACCCAATTCGGGAAAAAATATGGAAGAACACTTCCATGATATCGTTGGCAGTGATGTTCTTTAACGGAATCGCTTCTGGCCAGCGACTACATTGATCAATAATTGTTAGAATATATTTATTCCCTCTAGTTGTTGTATGACTGAGAGGGCCCACAATGTCAACTGATAATTTCTCAAAAGGTCGACTGGCTAAGTCAGTGACTTGTAACTTTGCCTGTGGGTGTTTACCTTTCTTTACCAGTTTCTGGCATGTATCACAAGTTCTGCAATATGTTTTTATGTCATTACAGAATTTTGGCCAATGAAACTGTGTCAATAGTCTTGACCTGGTTTTAACATATGCCATATGACCTGCAAAAGGTATATCGTGAGCAAGATGTAAAGCTTGCTTGCGATAAGTAGTTGGTAACACAGTTTGCTTTGTTGTAACGTCACCTTTGGTGTAGTACCTGGTGAGTATATCATTGTATAAAGCAAAATGCCATTTAGCATTTTTCGTTACTCTTGGCTTTTTGCCGATCAGGTCAAAATACTTTGACAGTGAAGGATCAGCTTTTTGAGCTGTTATGAATGTTTCCTTCATAGAGTCACTAGGTGGTACTTCTGGGCTAAGCATTTGAATAGCCTCAGTTTGGTTATTTGATCTTGCACTCTAGCAGTAGATCTTGTTACTGCGTTCACACACTCAATGACATCAGATGATGATGGAATGATATCGTCAATGATGTGATGAGAACTTAGTGCTGCATTAGCTAACATACATTCAACTGGTGATATGACATTTTCAATGACATTTGGTGGTGATGTGTTATCAATAATACATAGTGATGTTATGTCATGGTTATGATGTTTGTCATTCACCTCAGGTAAATTTCCTATGATTATATCGCACACTGGGTTTGTAAGTGCTGCGACTTTTACTTTACCGGTGAGGAATGGTGTTTCGATGTATGCCCAAGCTAATGGATATTTTTCAATATTGCCTGAAAATGTTCTACATGTGATGTGTCTACCTGTGTAGTCTGTTGGTGTTATGAATGTTGTTTTCAGGCCAATAAGTGTACTCCCGGTGTCGCGAAGTACTGTAGCAGACTTGCCATTAACGTACCCGTGATAGATGTCTAATTTGCCTTTTGAGTCTATTACTAAGTTACCTTCCTCATTAGCAATAGGGATGGCGTGCCCGCATGTTAAGATACCATTTTCAAAGAAGGTATTACAGACAGTGCATGTGTTGGAACTAAATACGTCACAAGCCTGTGCTACATGTACAGGATGTTTTTCTGTATTTTCGTCTTCTGACGCTGAACTATCGAACAAGGCGGCATTGGCTTTGTTGGTCATATGCCTGCCTTTACAATCAATACGATGGTGACCGTAAGCCTTGCAGAGAAAACATTTACGTGCACTTTTGAACGATTTACGTTCTCTGTCTTGTCTGTTTACCATATTTTGCAAGTATGTTGGGTACCCTGGGTTTTTATCGCACATCTCGTTCAAATAATGAGACATTTTACAATGAACACAATGTCTAAACTTTTCAGAGGTAGGCCTGGTTGGTTTTTGCCTACTATAGTTTTTGTCATAGTTGGCTGCTGCTACCCAGTTACTGTCAGTAGCTTCAGTGGCAAAACATTGTTTATTTGCCGTATAATAGGCCGACCCACGTCTTTCCATTTCTTCCACACATGTGCATTCATTCTCCTGCAAGAACTTAGAAAAAGATGTTGGGATAGAAGAAATAACTTTATCTCGAATAATGAGATCTTCTAACTTATCATAATTTTTGTTAATTTTGGCTGATGACGTCCATTTGCTGAAAATGTCTCGGACTAAACAGAGGTAGTCAGAGAACGTTTGAGTTGATTTTGGACTCAGTTTACTGAATTGTTCTCTGTACCCTGCTTCATCTAGCATGAAATGTGCCATTATTTTAGATTTAATGTAATGGTACTCTTTTCTGAGGTCTTTGGGGATGGTTTCAATGACTTTCAGAGGTTCCCCAGATAGGCTCCTCATATATAAAATATTCCATTCCGAAAGTGGAACTTGGTAGTGTTCCATTAAAGTCTCAAAATTTTGGGTGAAGGCTGCTATGCAGTCACCTGAGGTATAGTTACGAACGATACCTTGGTACTTTTTATACTGGTTTTCTTTTTCCAGTCTTTCAGATTTCTTTGACTCTTTATTCATTGCAGTCTCAGTGTCCAGTTGTTTAATTTTCAACTGTAATTCTAGTTCTTCCCTCTTACTCTGAGCTGCTATTTCTGCTTTCTTAAGTTCACTGTCTATCTCAGCTTGCTTCGTCTTTGCAGCCATTTCTACTTCTACTTGCTTGGCAGCTGTTTCTGCCTCATCTGCCTTTTGCAAGCCATGTTTGCCTAGCTTGTTTTAGCAGCTCTTTCTGCTGCTCTTTCCTCGCGTTCGGCAGCTTTTTCCTGAACAAGTAGGTATTCTGCGTATTTCTTCTCACTCCATTGAGTTAATTCATCACCTTCCAACTTTAATTTTAAACCCATATCGATGAAATCAAATAATGACGACATGATGGAGAAAATACGTCAATGACAATCAACCACACAAAGTATATTATAAATGGTTAGTATGAAAACAACTTACAATTGATTTGACCGTACGATGCGTGCCCACTAATGCATACGTAAAGTTAAAGTAAAGAAAAATATACTCAAGTGCCCTTGGATATGGTGACGAAAGGTTGGGCAATCGGGCTAGAAAACTGTAAGGTCGTACTTCAGAACCACTAATGACCTCTACGGCAGGGTTATGGATGGTACGCAAAAACCTGCTTTGTTTTTGGATAGAAATAAGTTAGCGTGTGTTTGTTGGTGTGTGCCTGTAAGTCACTAAGTGTTGATTTGGTTTGGATGGCGTCGAGTATAATTGTATGTCGTAAATTTGTCGTCAACAGTGTTTCTTTCAACAGAAGTTACACTCTTTCCAAAACTCTTTGCGTTCCACAAACTCAATACACAAAAACAATCTATCTGTATTTGAACACTCAATAACATTGATGACACATCACTTACATCAAGATGACATTCAGTAAGGACAAAGACATCAAGTTTACAAGATGGCGACAAGGTCAAAATGGCGGCAAAATCACAAGGTTGACAAGGTCAAACGGTGACAATTTTAACAAATCACAAATGTTTAACACGTTTACAGGTTCAAACAATATGTACTGTACATTTACTAATGATCTTAAACATATTTAGACAATGTAGTAATGGATCACACTGAGACTTTTCCGATCACATGTACATCACTATAACCTTGACAAATTTTACAAGTACAAGAATTATAGTTTTAAATCACAAAAGACGAACAACACACGTCTAAATATATTAGGTTCTTTAAATAATGACGAGCAACCCACGTCCACACATGTCAGGATCTTATATTCGGCTCGTTGGCTAACACATGTGAGACAGTACAAGTACAACGTGATTCGACGTAAGACACAGCAACACAAGTTCTATGGATTTATTACCACATTAAATACATAACAATAGTTACAGCAATGTACAACATATAACAACTCACTACCACAATACAGCTCATAGGTCTGACGCTCACAATATCAGTCGTTCAGCTCACAACCACGGAGATTCACACAACGCCTTGCTCTCGACACACACGTCCGTTCAGATGTCCAGTCGCAGCGTGGTCTGAGATTATCACACACACTGCCCACTGCCTCTCGTGGGGTCACGTGGCTTTGCGTGCGTCTGTCGTCAACGCTGGTCGCGTGTCAGGTAAGAATCTTGCCCGCCGACAACTCTTGTCCGCCGGGTGCCGTAACGATGTCACTGCTAGGCTCTGACACATACATATCATTAAATTATTCTCAATGTTGGAGTTTGTCCAGGTAGTGGTGTGTTTGAATACCTCTTTATTACCTCAGCCGTCCAGAAATGGCTCTTTTGAGATGCATTTCCTATCACTAATCCTGCACTGTGGGTATTTTTGTCCATTCTTATGTATGCCTTAACATGTGCAACTTTGTGCCTATTGGCTATCGTCAGTAAATCAAGGCTGTATCATTTGGCCGGAAATGTGTCCCAATGCTTCATCTTTCACTCTGTCCAATCTTTCTAGCTGCTGACAGGGAGGAGGTTCAGACCATAGTCTATGATGCTTAGCACAAATCTCAAGTAGAAGAAAAAAATCTGGCAGTGTTCAGAGTCAGCTGCTGCCATCACCTTTAGTGTTGTCATGTTTTTTCTCATCTCCGATTATAGCATTGCCTATGTGATACTTGTATGACAAGCACATGTCATATGTAATGCTGAGATATTTGATAGATGCAATTCCTTTTCAGCGCTCAATTGACCTGAATATCAAAGCATCAGTCTTGAGAGTTAGGGTTCAGTCTTCCAGAGGCTTTTTACCAAACAATCATTTCATTTATAACAGTATTACCTCTCTTAGATATCTGTTCTTCTCAACGAGCTATCTGATGTGCTACTGATAGGATAGATGTATAGGTTAGTTGATATAGGTCTTTAAAAGCTCTTGTCACTAATTATATGATCTTTATGGCAATTTCTTTCATCTTCACAAAGCTATATGCAAATACAAATAATGTTCTTCAAGTTTTAAGTTAAAATTAAAAGAGTGATAGTAATGTTTTTCTTCATTATTTTCCAAAAACTATTTCAGAAAAAAAGTGTTCTGCGAGTGACACTTTAATTAAACTTAGATATAATTTGTTTTTTGCACTTGCTCGCTTTGAACTCAAGCGTAGTCCATACACGCTACTTATAGTAGTGCTGGACTGAATTTTGCATGTGGATTAGTTTTCTCTGTTACAGTGTCCCTCGCCATTAGACAAACCCACTCTGACTTCAGAGGTACTTGTAATTTACATCCCCAAGTCAATGGCTGGTAGGTCAACATTTTAATCCAACTCTCTGGTGTAGGGTTTGAACCCCTTACATCGGCATCAGCACACTGGATTTTTAAGAACACATGTTCTTATCCATTCAGCCATGCTGACCTACCTTAGATATAATGAAGAAGTACATGAATATTGCTGACATTTTTTATGTTACGTGTTTCAGGATGAAATATCTTTCAAGCTTCACGTCCTGACAACTGATAGAAATGAGACTAACCTAAGAAAGTGTGCAGCAACATTACAAAATCAGTCTGTAACTTTATTTGGTCCTACCTACCCTGTAACTGGCACCATGTCTTGCTATTCACCTTGGAATGTAATTCCAAACACTGCGACCATTGTGTCAAATAATTTTTCATGCTACCAAAGTACCAAGATGGTAGACTACAATGGAATCAAATACTGCTGTAAGTTCAGAATATTTTAATGGGTTATTTCAAAGTGTGCTAGAATATTAAAAAACTTTTAACATTGAAATTCATAGTAAGAGCTATAATACTATATGATTTATTGTAAAACTGATGTTTATTTATTTTAATTATACAGTCAAGCTGTTAGCTCTATTAACAAATTCCCAGTGTTTTCTCATCTTTTCTTCTTCTGTCATTTATTACCCAATGAAGCTCAGGCCATCAATCAGGTCATGCCAAGTCCTTATATCTTTTGACAATTTCAGCAGCTCACAGCATGTTCACTCCGTTGTAGTCATTGTTTTCCATTGTTTTAGGTCTCTATTTATTTTCTTCTGTGGGTTCCAGAAAAAGAGATTTCAGCACATCTTTCACAAGAGCTAGCTTTCCTTTCATCTTTGTGTCTGAGTTATTTTTCTTTCCTTTTCTTTAGAAATGTTCATGATTGGTTGAATTTTGTAGCTAATAAAGTTTGCTACAGGATGTGGTAGCCAGTCACACAACATCTTTCCTTATTTGTCTCTTATGATAACATGGTAGATAACTGTTCTTTGCTTCCTTTATGGGACCTGGTAACAAATGGTGTTTTTTTTTACCTGACATTATCATAAAGATCTAGATTGTTGTGTGACTTTCACAACAATCTGCAAACTTAGTCAGGTGAAGTAATTTATGCCAGTGATATCTTCAAGTCTTAAGTTCCTTTCAAGAAAGTTCAGAACTGCCTCATTCTTGGTGTCGTGACCCTTAGAGCAAGGTGGGAGAAACGCATGATCATTTCTCAGTTTGAAGAAAACTTCTACTAATGGAGAGGCAATAAATGATGATTTGGTTTTTACAACACTCAAGGAATCATGGCTGCTTAACCTCGTGTTATATTGAGATTCTCCAGACACAGGCATGAGTTAGGAGTAGAACAGAGCACTTTCGGGTTACACCTGAGTGCTGTGATGTTGATCCATTGACTAAACTAAACTGTGGGCTGCACTTACAGGAATTATGAAATCCAGACTAAAAATATCTATGAAGTCAAAGTGATAAATATAATTTCTAGAATTGCCAGTCATTGGAGGTAGATTGTTTTACTCTGTTCAAATACATACATCTAAATATACATCTATTCATCCTTTTGTATATTACAAATTATATTACACTAATGAATCTGCATTAGAGATTTTTTAGGTCTGTGTAACCATTATAGTATGGAGTTTTTAAAAGGTCACTTTCATTGCACAGGATCCTTGATAAAATGCTGTAGAACCAGCAAGGATAATATATATTAGAACCAGCAAGGATAATATATATATATATATATATATATATATATATATATATATATATATATATATATATATATATATATATCTTGTTTATATGTTTTAATGTGCTGCGTGGATTAAATATAATGCTTAATTATGATTTATTGTTTCCTCTACTCCTCTACATGAAGTGCCTTGTGGCCTTGGCACATTTTATAACACCACCACAAAGAAATGTCAACAATGCCAGGATGGATATTACCAAGATGAAGAGGGGCAAGCTGCATGCAAAATGTGCCCAAATGGAGTACTGAAGTCCCATGTACCGCGCACACATGGCAGCCATTGTTTTGGTATTAACTCATTTGTCATTTCATGCTATATACTATGCTCAGCCGGCTCTGTGGCAAAGGGGTAAATACGCAGTTTGTAATCCCACATACCCGCACTTGAAACACAGGTGTGGGTGATTTGGCAGCAGACCACCTTACATTGGTTTTTTTATGAAATGGTATGGGTGCCGGTTGTTTAGAAAGCAATGGTAAACTACTGAATGTAAACTCAGGAATCGCAAACAGTAAAATAAATGCTGGGGTTGACTGCTACATCCTGTAAAGGATATGCAACAACTATGCTGAGCAGTTCAGGAAATCTTGATCTTCACAACCATCAGTTTCCAATGTTTATTGATGCAATTCATTACCACTTTGTTTGTATCCATCCAGTCTCTTCTTCTTCCATTGTTGAATTTTGACTCTTAACACTCTTAATCTTCCTAATTGTTAAAATGTCTTCTAACCCCCATCCCTTTCTCTGTAACTCTTTCTCTCTCTCTCTCTCTCTCTCTCTCTCTCTCTCTCTCTCTCTCTCTCTCTCTCTCTCTCTCTCTCTCTCTCTCTCTCTCTCTCTCTCTCTCTCATTCTCTCTCATTCAGCCGCACTATCTCTCCCTCATTCTGTTTCTTCTAACATGCATAAACTGCCCAATTGTTACAATGTTAAAATGTTTTCTACCCCCCCCCCCTCCTTCCCCCTCTCTCTAACTCTCTCTCTCTCTCTCTCTCTCTCTCTCTCTCTCTCTCTCTCTCTCTCTCTCTCTCTCTCTCTCTCTCTCTTTCTCTCTCTCTCTCTCATTCTCACTACTTTAATTGATTAAGTGTTAGAGCAATAAGTGACCAAATTTGTGGCAAATAAGTAACAATGAACAGGATAATTTTCTTCTCTTTGTTCCTGATATGTTCTCATTTGAAATGTTTTCTTTATCAGAACTTTGTCTTCAAGGATTTATCAGCACAAGAGGCTATATTGAAAATAACTGCAACGCATGTCCTGAAGGATCATTTCAGCATATCACCAAATTATTCTCAGCCATGTCCAAATAATGGCTCTACTTTGGGGTGTCAGGAGAAACATCACTGGCTCGGTGTTCAGTGTACATATGTTAAAACAATTGAGGTTTGCCAGCTTAACTTTTGTTTATAATAATGTTGTATAAAAATCAGTTGTACTACCAGAAATTCAGGACTTGTCAATTGTAGAAATGCTGCTTGACATAGTTGAGTAATTTTACATAAGTATTAGCAGATAAAATTGTATCTGTTACTATAGAAAATAAAACAAATATATCTTTGAATCATGACACCTGTATAATTAGATACATCTTTATTTTTAACTAATTAATTGTGCCAGTTGACAAAAAATTTTATGATTGTACAAGTCAGTTTTGAAAAATTACAGTAAATGAAAAGACATTTAAACAAGTTAATAGTTTCACCTACCTAAGACAATTAATAACAGATGGTAGCAGGATTGAGTCATAAATAAGAAATAGAAGAGGAATGACTAAAATAACAATTATACAATATGAAAAAGCTTATCAAATCTGAATGACTATATTACAGGTTACAATTAAGGTTGATTAAATGTTAGACTTAATCTTCATTACTATATTGTGCAAAAACATAAACAATGAATACATAATGTGAAGGCATAGCTAAAGCTTTCAAATGTGGTTAAGTAAACAAATAGAAGGAATATCTTCACAGGAGAAGAAAGCAGAGATTGAAGAAAACATTACTAAATAAGATAAAGGTCAGACAATTAAATTACTTAGGACATATAAAGAAGCACACACACTTTTTCAAGAGAGAAATGTGGAGGAGACACATGCAGAAGAAAGAATCATTACATCAAGTTAACATCTAGAGATGGACTGGAAGAAGTAGGTGTGAGCATGCTGTGAAAAAATAGGAGAGAGAGTTGGAGACTTTACAGCCAACCTTGTCTCTAGTTGTTTAGTTGTTGAAAAACACTTTGCTTGGAGCATTTGCTTTTGTATACCATAACATCTTCATTATAACGCACAACTTTTTTGTAATTTAATTTCTCTTTCAATTATGTGTGCACATTATGTTCATAAAGTAATTTTCAATGTTTCCTGACAGGTCTATATTGAGCTTTTATCATACAATAAATACTACACTCCATGGTGAAGGAGTTACAGATGCAGTTTGTAATCCTGCAATCCTCCATTCAAAACACAGCTGTGGGCAATTTGGCTGCAGACTGCCTTACGTTGGTTTTTTATGAAATGGTATGGGTGCTGGCTGTTCAGAAAGCAATGGCAAACTACTGAATGTAAGCTTACCCAGGAATCATGAACAGCCAAAAAATGTTGGGGTTGACTGCTACATCCTATGAAGGATATGCACCAAACACTAAACTGACTGATCATTGCATTCTAAGAAGTGGACACCCTAGCCATTTGATGCCTTGAACTCTTGCACCTGCTACATTTTTGTGATTATTTGAGCTTTCACCTGCACTTCAGCCACACATACCTTGTAGTCTTGCATGTGTAGATTTTTCATCCATTCTAGCATCTTTGATTCCATCCCAGTAAATGAAGCACCTGTATTTATGAATTAAAGGCTATAATTGTGAAATTAATTTTATCTTCAAATTTGACTACTTATAAAGCTTGAGCTCTATACGGCTCATTTTTCTTTTTGTCCTATCGTTTGCTATCTAATACAACCATTTCCATGTCCTCCCAATATTATTCATCTCCATTCTAGCATCTTTGATTCCATCCCAGTAAATGAAGCACCTGTATTTATGAATTAAAGGCTATAATTGTGAAATTAATTTTATCTTCAAATTTGACTACTTATAAAGCTTGAGCACTATACGGCTCATTTTTCTTTTTGTCCTATCGTTTGCTATCTAATACAACCATTTCCATGTCCTCCCAATATTATTCATCTCTGTAAGTCTCTTCTCCATGTGCTTTTAGGTCTCCTGCTATTTCATTTTTACATAATTTGTTTTCAGTATCAGGTATAGAAAGTTGTCTACTTGGTCAAGTCTCATTATCCCCTATGTAGTGAAGTCTCAAATACTTCTCAGCACAGAATCAGAGAAGAATAAATTTTATTCTTACATTAATTTATTTAAAACAAATATTTCATGAAACTAAGATTTATTACATAGGTTTTCATTTTATTCTGCTTATAATCATATAAATTTTAGTAAGTAATTAAATTTTCATAAACTGTGTAAACATTAATTTATTGCTGATGGAGTTTTTGAATGTTCAGATCCATGTTCACCCGGAGAGTACTCAATCACAGGCCATGAACCTTGCTCTCTTTGTCCCAAGAACTTCTACAGTATCAACCAGGGAGAACGTCTGTGTACAGAATGTCCATCAAACACTTCAACAACAGGAAATGGATCAAACTCAACCTCAGACTGCCAGAGTGCAAGTATGGGCTTTATCATCTTTGATTTATTTGTTTTTTTTCCGGGATTTGAGATTTAAACCTTGAGCACAACCCACTAGTGGCAACGCTGATCGTATTCCGGTACGAACCTAAGGCCTTGTCCACATCATTTTGGAAACACTAGACTCGAGTTTCGCTCTCGTTTGAGCTCGTCAGTAGTGCATATCCCTGACTAAACCCGGAATCAAACCCTGATCACTGGTGTTTGACGCGGGTGTGTAACCACTAAACAATGTGACTCATGCTAGATGCGACCAAATTAGCATACTAGAATATCACGACGGCACCCACTGTAGGCTATAGCTCAAAGTTTGTCCAATCACTGCAACTGACATCTGTTAATCGATGTGGCCCCGAATGATCAGGTCTTCTTGATCTGGCAAGGCACACCAGGCACCTAAAGTCTAGCGAGCAATGATCAAATTAATTTATTTGGTTGTTTCGGGATTTAAGGGTTAAAGATTGAGCACAACCCACTACTGGCAATGCTGTTTGTATTCTGGTATAAACCTTGGACCTTGTCCACGTCAGATTGGAAGCACTAGACTTGAGTTTTGCTCTCGTTTGAGCGTGTCAGTAGTACATATCCCTGATTGGACTCAGGACAAACTCCGGATCACTGGCATGTGAGGTGGGTGTGTAACCATTAGACCACGAGGCTCATGCTAGACGAGATCAAATTATCATACTAGAATATTACGTCACCCATTGTAGGCTATAGCTCAAAGTTTGTCCCATAGCCATAACTGATATCTGTCAATCGATATTGCCCCGAATGATCAGATCTTCTTATATTCCCACCCATATTCTCACCCATATCTTTTATAGACCAATCAGCACTCCTGCTAGACCCATATCTTTAATAAACAAATTAGCATTCCTGCTAGACTCATATCTTTGTAGGTGGGGTAGGTGTGATTGGGTGTGGAATGTGCGGGTGGGTAAATGATATATGTGAGGGTGGGGGATGTGCGTTTTGCTGGGTGGATGGAGTGTGTGAGTGTGGGTGCGTAGATGGGATATGTATGTGTTGATAGGTGGGTGGGGTATGTGTGGGTGTCAGTGGTTGAGGGATGGGTACGTGAGTGGGTGGATATGTGTGGGAGATGAGTGTACGGGTGTGAGATGTGTGTGTGGGTGCGAAGATGTGTGTGAGTGGGAAGATGTGTGTGGGGGGGGGGGTGTGGGTGGGAGGTGTGTGTTTGAGATGGGGGATGTGTTGGTGGGTGGGGATGTGTGTATGGGTGGGTAGATGTGCGTGTGAGTGTATGGGTGGGGTAGGGGGGGGTGTGGTTAAGGGATGTATGGTTAAAGGATGTGTGATTGGGGATGGGTGATTGGAGGGTGGGTGGGTGGAAGATGTTGTGGGTTGGTGATTGTGTGTAGGTTGAGGGATGGGGGATGTGTGTGTATGGGCGCGGGATGTGTTAGTGGGCGGGTTGAGATTGTGTGGGTATGGGATATGTGAAAGTGGGGGGTGTGTGGGTGGGTGCTAGTTTTGTGTGTGGGTAGGTGCGTGATATGTGGCTTGGCGGGGATATGTGTGTGTGTGGCTGGGGGAATGTGTGGTTGGGGGATGTGTGTTTGACTGGGTGGTTAGAGGTCTGTGCTGCATGTGTGGTGTGGTTGGGGGTCTGTGCATGTGTGGTGGAGGATATGTGGGTGGGCGAATGTTGATGGGTTATGGGATGAATGGAGGATGTGTGTGCAGGTGGGGAGATGTGTGTAGGTGGGGGGATGTGTGGGTGGGTGATGGGTGGGCGGGTGCATGTATGTGTGCCTGGGGTGCGTGTGGGTTGGTGGGGGATGTGTGTGGGGATTGTGTGATGGGTGGGAGATGTGTGTGTGTGGGGAGATGTGTGTAAGTGGGGGGTGGGGGATGTATGTGTGCCTGGGGGTGTGTGTGTGGTTGGGTGGGGGATATGTGGGTGGATGGGTGGGTGGTTGGGGTATGTGTATCATAACATGGCACTGTGCATTGTTTATGTTTACAACATTAATTTGACAATCTTTATTTCCTATGTGAATGTATTATGCTTTATTGATGAACGAAAGATGAGTGATTTGAAGGGCCAAATGTAAGACAGGCCTGCGTGCCCAATTTGTTACCCTTTTGAAAATAAAGTCAGTTTGTTCGTTCGTTCATTCGTTTGTTCTTTAATAAACAAATCAGCACTCCTGCTAGACCCATATTTTTCATAAACAAATCAGCACTCCTGCTAGACCCATATTGTCAATAGACCAATCAACACTTGCTAGATCCATATTTTAATAGACAAATCAGCACTCCTGCTAGACCTATATTGTTAATAGACCAATCAACACTCCTGCTAGACCCATATTTTTAATAGACCAATCAACACTCCAGGAATAATGTGGTCAATATCATTGTAGGCTGCCTTCATCTCCCAAGACATTTCCTGTTCGCTGTTTTAGGCTTGGTCAACTTAAAAGTGTATGTCAATTTAAAAAATCTGCCTCAATGCGGATTCAAATCCATGACCACAAGGCTGGCAGGCACATGTCTAGCTTGGTACAGAATGAGTTAAATATATTTTTCATAGCTGGACAAATTGCTGAATGAACTCCGAGATGTAGGATATCTTACAGCGCTATCTTGGTGTGGTCTTATATAAAATATTTGGAAATTCAGTGTGCAGCACGGTAGAATGAGTCTAGTAATTTAGAAGGCTTCATATTTAAAGATGATTATTAATTTTACAGGATCATTGTGCACACCCAACTTTTGTAATCCTGCTGGCACTATGAACACTAGCGAATGTGAAATTGTTGATCACAGGCCTTTATGTTCATGCAAACCAGGTAAATGTCATAATGTTTTCTGTAATGTTAGTCATTTTGTTATGAATTATGAATTTCTTATTCTTCTTTAGCTAACTGGACTGCAACAGACATTGGTGATCTCAAACTGTCTCTGCCATGTGATATTTTTTACAAAGTTGATATTCCTTATATTATTGTTTGTGTGCCTTTTAAGCTTTCCACATATATCTTCCTCTGTTTCCCTTTGCTTTTATTTGTAATGTCAAGCCCGGGATCAAGATCCTTATGAGATCCCAGTTATGTCTGAATGTAAATAATAGACAAAAATCCTTGAGATACTCAGAAACAGCCCAGATTGAATTGTAAAGTTATTTGGAAATAGACTGAACAGAGTATCACAGGTGGTAGGAATGTTCCTTAATTCCTACTGCTAAGCATACTGAACAGTAAGTTTTATTCCTTCTTGTTTTCAAAACTCCAAAAACAACTTTGGAGCACTGCATTCTGAGATGACCGAGGCACCTTGTGACATTCTTGTCTAATATTTTTCCATGTATGGTTGATTTCTCTATTCCATCTCTTCTGTTGGTTAAAAGTTAGTTGCATATCCTTTACAGGATGTCGCAGTATACTCCAGCATATTTTAGCTGTTTTTGATTTCTTGGCAAGTTTACGTTTAGTAGTTTGCCATTGCTTTCTAAATGACAGGCACTCGTACCATTTTATAAAACCCAATGCAAGGCGGTCTGTAGTCAAATCGCCTGCAGCTGTGTTTGAATGCGGTATGTGGGATTATGAATTGTATTCATAACCCCTTCGCCACAGAGCTGGCAGATTGTTGGTATGCCCCAAAATTTCATTCGTCTTTTTCTAATAATTTTCATGATGATCTAATAATATTTACAGCTGTCAGTACCTCTCTATTTTCCTTCTGTGCTTGTCTCAACATTCTTCTCAGAAATCACAATTCCACCACCTCAGTTTCTTCACCCTTCCATTCTTCATTGTTCAACATTTTCATTTAAGCACAACAACAAACCACCTAAACTTTGAGCAAACACAATTTTGTGCTTGTGGTGATATTTTTTTAATGATGTTACTGATTCTCAAAATGTGCTTGAATATACTGATTCTTTTATTTCTCTCTTTGCCACATCTTCCACCTTTACTATGTACAGAGTATATTGGAATTAATGCTTTCTTGGAAACACCTATGCATTCAGTTTTGCTAACATGTAATGACAGTCTTTTCAACTCGTTCTCCTTCATCACCTTGTCTAGAATAGTTTACAGACTACTTTCAAACATTGCTATTGTGAACGTGTCAAATGCATTTCTCAGAATGTTTATATTTTGTCCTTTGACTTTACCTCCCTCAAGATTGTCAATGTTTTGTTGTATTGTCTTTCTTTATATAGTAAACTAAATATTAGATTTTAAACACATCCTTGTCTAACTCCTCTTTTATGAGGGGCTTCAAATGAAAACCTTGAAAGTGTGATAGAAATTACAGTAACCATGCCATTGTCTTGTAATCTGTCAATATTGTCTTTAACGATATCAAAAGTGTTAAGCGCATGACATCAAGGTGCAAATGAACACAATGACATCATGACAGTTTAAAGATGGCCACTCCACTTTTGACATGCACCAAAGATGAGCAGCATTCTGTTACCTATTTTTTGATCAGTGAAGGTGTGAAACCTATAGAAATTCATTGGCGAATGAAGGTCCAGTATGGTGATGCATGCCTGTCAGTACAGTAAGTGTATGAGTAGATTAGGAAATTTAAAAATGGCCTGACTTTTGTGACAGACTGTTCAAGACCGGGTGAGACATAGCAAGTAGTGACCACAGAGAATTTTTTTTCTACAGGAATCCAAGCACTTTATTGGCACTGGAGGACTTGCATTGAATACTGTGGTGACTACATCGAAAAATGATACATTTGTTCTTTAATTTTTTCAGAATATATTCACAACCAAAATAACAAATTTAAGGTTTCCATTTGAAGCACATTATAATTGCTCTAAATTAATTAAGTTCTTCATAAAATCTGATGCAAATTGTTGCTTCCAACGTAATTCCTTATTATCGTGAGATTGTTCCAATCTATGTTGAGTTCACATAAAAATGTCCAAAATGTTTCATTCTGACAAAGGCTTTCAATAAAGTATTATTTCATTTTATCAAAAGTTTTCAATAGTCAATAAAGTATAAGTATTGATCCTTTTATAACTGGAAACATTTCTCTATGAACATTGATAGTATAAAAATTGCATTCCTTATACCTTTATCAACAACATATCCAAACGTTATCTTAAATCTCTGGTCATTTTTTATCTCATATATTTTCCATTATAATGTGAAAGAGTATTGTGGTAACATTTATTTGCAACAAACAGTAAAGATAAGGAATTGTAACCTTTTTAAGGATACTGAAGCATATAAAGTAGAGTCTTAGGTAATTGTATGTATTGTAGTTCAATAAATGCTCAGTACACAGTGAGTGTAGTATGGTCACTGATATTTGAGAAGTTTCTCACACCCAAGAAGTGACAAAAAGACTAATCAAAGGACAGTCTACTCACTGAAGGAAGTAAAGATAGAAATAGCTTGAAGATAGCTAGGCAGTATGAATCATACATGTCCCAGAAGAAATCTAGACTCCTTACAGTGGTCAGGTTTAAGGGAAGCTAAAGCAGACAACAGTACAAGCGTACTTTGGTTAAAGACCATTGGCTTACTTATCCCTCCTACATACAACCTGAAAAAGAAACTCCCCCCCCCCCCCCAGTCTCCCTTGCATGTCAACAAGGCAATAGGAAGTCAACAATGGTACTGACTTTCTCCCTGACTCATTATACTCTAAATCAGTGGTTCTCAACCGGAGGGGAATTCCCCCCCCCCCCCCCCCCCCCCAGGGGGAATTTTAGGGTTTCCAGGGGGGGAATGAAGACCATTTCAAGATCTTGTTAATACAAGAACCAATTACTTGAAATTGTTTTCCCCTTCATACTTTACAGTTATGTATGTCTCATTCTTCTAAAATTCACAAGTAAGTAGACCCACAAATCATGTTTTATGTGGATGTCTAGACTTGTTTTAGTATATGCTATTGAATTTACCTTCCATTTTTACGTATACTGTGTAGGGGTGGGGGGATTTTTAAATAGGAAATATGAAAGAGGGGGGGGGGGATGACGTTCTGAAAATACGGTGAAGGGGGGGCACGGGCCAAAAAAGGTTGAGAACCACTGCTCTAAATCTAGTTACTTATATTAATAAAGACTACTCAAATTGCAGTATTTAGATTATATAATATATCCTTTAACAGACATATTTATTTTACATTTACATACAGCTCCTGACTGGAGAATGGGTACAACAGAATTATTT
Organism: Cepaea nemoralis; assembly: GCA_014155875.1. Classification (NCBI taxonomy): domain Eukaryota; kingdom Metazoa; phylum Mollusca; class Gastropoda; order Stylommatophora; family Helicidae; genus Cepaea; species Cepaea nemoralis. The sequence goes on from JACEFZ010002248.1 coordinate 279,779, forward strand.
AGTATTTGAATTTGACAATCTTTTATTGTTTACTTATAAATAGCTCTACTAAGCGGTCATCGCCTTATATTTTAAAATCATTAATGAGCATTAGCAATTTGGCTATGATGTAGGTTGTCAGCGGTGCAGGAGGAAGGCTAGTCCTGCACTTAACTGGGGGGCCTCCAATCTCCCAGGAACGTCTGTAGCGATTTCACAGGTCTCTTCTCTCTCCTCTGGACTGGTGACTGGCAACATTGATTCACTACGACTGGCTGGTCTGAGGTGTCTTATCAGGTGTTTGATACTGATTTTAATGCTATCACAATTCACTGTCTTTTAGCACAAAGATATCTAAAATGTTTTTATGTGCACTGATGATCTTCTTAAGTTGATTTTATAGCAAGGTGCTGGTTAATAAGTTTGGTATTGTGCTCGTTGGTAGCACTATCCTATCCACTGGAGTTTAAGTTTATTTGATTGAACTTTAATTTGTTTCAATGAATCTCATGGTAGAGGAAGTCGAAAGTGTTTATACAACAATCCGGTCTTTCGTCAGACCACACGCTTCCTTTGTAGAAGTCAGAGCTTGTTCGAACTGAATCAATTATGGGAAACCCAGAAGTCTTGAAGGCTAAATATTGCCACGATGTAAATCTTACTTACATATAGTTTAATGGGACTATCGATCTCAATTTTCGTCTCACTTTTTAAAACTCTGCGTTGCAAACGAGGACAACTACAATAAATTTCTCCCATGCCAAAAAACCTGGCCATGACTTTTTTCGCCAATTGGCCAAAATGCAACTTGCAGCCAATTCCAGCAACATCATTTAAGTTTGGCTGTATCCGAATTCACCTATCTTCCCTTCTACTTACAGTCTAATTTACATCATCTATATTATAGATGCCGATCTCCATGGTGAAGGGGTTACAGATGCGGTTTGTAATCCCGTATACCCGTGTTCAAAACACAGCTGCGCGCGATTTGGCAGCAAACTACATTGTGTTGGTTTTGCGTTGGTATCAGTGCCAGTCATTCTGAAAGCAATGGCAAACTACTAAACATAAACTTGCCAAAAGATCACAGCAGCAGAAATGCTGGTGTTGACTCCAATGTCATGTAAAAAAGGATATGCAAAAATGTTTTAAAAATACAGACAAAAGGGGAAGGTTGTTTCACAGACCCTGTCACAGTGAGATTATCTTGAGATGTATACAAACTTTACTGGGATTTACAATATTAGATTTAATATAAACATATACAATCTGCTAAAGAAACTTTTATAATTTCAGTCAAAAGGAATTACAAAGAAACGATCAATAAATTATGATATAAAGTAAAAAGAAATTAATTAGCCTGAATAGCAAATAGATAGACAAGTAATTATAATCTCTAAGAATCTGATGTCTACAAACATACAGTGAAAATCAGCGGTGCTGATTGAGGCAAGTCCATAGTTGTAAATATTGGTGTATGCTGCTAGCATCAGATGGAAGGTCTACCATATAAATAATGGTTAGAATGATTCAATGAAGTCTATACTTATACTTCTTTAAGTCTATACTTATTTTTCTTTACTCAAGTCAAAGCTGTAAACATCTTATTTGTATGTTTCATCCTGTCAAAGAGCAGTATTTAAACTGGTTCCATACCAATTGCCAAATTGTTTACATTCTAAATCAACATCAGCATAGTTAGTTATATTTCTTGAAAATCAACAACTGTTTAAAAAATATGTTTTTATATGTCCATAGTTACTGCGTCTAGACTTAACAATAGCACTGTTTTCTTAACTATTGCTTGATAACAGCTTCTGAATCATACTCAATTTACTACTATCTTTCAGGTTTCTATGGCGACTCCTGCAATAAAAGTTGTGATGTCTGCGATACTAATCCATGCTACAATGAAGGCAAATGTACACCTTCTGGTCTCAACTTTACATGCACTTGTAAAAAGGGTATATACCATATACTTAGAGACTTAAATATTGAATATATGTATATAGGCTAGAGTTACTAACATGATTGCTTTGAAGAGGCTGATGAAAGTACAGCATTATATCCATCTAAAAGAAAGAGTCAGCCAGCATGCTTTGGTCATGTAATGAGAAGAGAGGCATTAGAAAACATCATAACAACTGGAAAGATCAGTGGAAAAAGAGCTTAAGGCTGACTGAGAGAAATAATGCTGGATGGACTGAGATGGTGGCATTGAGGAATGTCATCAGCAGTGTTGATCCAGAACACCGAGGACTGAGATCTGTGGAGAGACATGAACGCCTATGCCTATTGGCAGGGCACATGATGATGTGATTATTTATTTATTTAATCACACAGCACACCCACCCACCCACACCCACCCACACGCACGCACGCACACACACACACACACACACACAGAGTATGACTTCAATTAACTGTCACCGTCAGAACACCAGGGCTGTGACAGATAACTGAATAGACAGACAACAGAAATATCTTAACTGATTCTCTGCCGCAGACCAATAGGTCGGTGCCATAGAAAGGTTTTGGCACCCGCGAACCGATAGGTCGATTCGGTATAGATAGTGCTTTACTTGTTCCAGTTCTCCTTTTTTTTCTTAATACATATGTACAGTAATGTGATTTCACTGAAATTGAAAGTGTATACTACATACATATTATATTTAATTTTACAAAACAATCAATATAAACTTTAGTATAAAAGTAGTAATGTACAGAACTGTATTGTAATACTATAAACCTCGTTACTTTAAAATAATAATCTGTCATATCCTTCTGTTTCTTTGAGGCTTGAGCTTTCTGCGTGGTGATGTTCCTTATCTTATACAGAAGTAGGATCTGTGTTGCATTTTCCTCCTCTTGCATTTCATGCCAGTTGATGCACTTTAATAACGTTGTTTCTGCTTCTGAGTGGCTAGTTGTAGGTTTATGGTTAAGAACTGGTCCTTCATCATCATCATCAATTCCTTCTTCTTCAATGATAGTCACACTAGAAACAATTTCGTCATCGTTCAAAATTTCAAAGCCTCCATCCATTTTGTTACATTCCAACTAATCGGTTACTTCTTCTGGTGTAATGTTTTCACTGTTTAGTCCTACATTGTTGCACTGTTGCACAATTTCGTCAACACTTATAGTCTGGGTTCCTTCAGTTTTGTCAGTAGGTTCAGGCAAGAGTTTATTCCACTTATTATTTAGGTTTTGATTGATTGATTGATTGATTTAGGAACCGACATCACAGCATTCAGGACATTCCCATAAGCGCTCCGTCCCCATCCTCAGACACTGTAAGGTAAGTCCAGGCAGTGGCGATAGTGAAAATAGTATCCTATTGTTGATACTCACGCATTCTTTCTTCTTTTGAAGATAATAGAAACTGATGGTTAAAAAATTGATAGTAAATCGACGTTTTACTCTATGTGTGTGTGCGTGCGTGCGTGCGTACGTACACACATTAGGGCTGCGGAAGTTAATGATTAATTAATCTATTGATCGTTAATTTTTATTAATTTATTTTTAACGATTAATCAAAAACTTTTCTACCATCACTTATACAAATGAACCGGAAATCTAAAAGTAAAAACATGGCAGCAGAGAAATATAAACAAATGTCCGGACGATTGAGGTGAAGTATAAACATCATGAGAATGCCCGGTTATGGGCTTCATGTATCGATATTCCCATGGACTCTGCTATTCCCTCCGTCCAACGTTTATGTGGTCGGCCTCTTCCGCTGTTTGCATCTAGTCTGTACATCATTGCTTGTTGTGGTATGTTGTTGGGTGGTAACCTACTTGCATGGCCAAACCATTTGACTTGCTGCTTTCTAATAAAATCTAGTGTAGCTATAACCCCCACTTTAGTCCTGATTTCTTCATTTCTGATCTTATCTCTTCTTGATACATTGAGTATTCTTCTCAGGAATCTCATTTCTGTTGTTGTGATTTTTCTTTTCTCTTTTTCTGTCATTGTCCAGGTTTGGCATTGGTAGCATAGAGTTGGTAGGAAGATTGCGTTGTAAAGTGCTTTCTTAGTAGTTATTGATACATGTTTGTTCTTTAGTATTGGTGCAATTTGTCCAATGAATTGGTTTGCCTTATTGCATCTACTTTCGATCTCATCTTCTGATCTGCATTTGACAATATTATACTTCCCAGGAACTTGAAACTCTTTACTTGTTTCAGGGTATGTTCGTTTAGGTGAATCGTTGTTGTTTTTCTTTTTTAGTTATAGTCATTACCTCTGTTTTGCTTGTGCTAATATTCATGTTATGTTCCCTACACGTTTCGTTTAGACTATTCATGTGGTCTTGTAATTCAGGTTCTGATTTTGCTAGTAGTGCTTGGTCCTCTGCAAACAGGAGTTCTCTGATGGTTAGATTTGCAGATGGTTCTTCTTCTGTGTTCTTGTCATGCGGTATTCTTGCGGTCTCTGTTTGACTGGTTTCTTTACATATGTTGTCTATATATGTTATGAACAAGAGAGGGGGCAGGACACAACCTTGTCGTTCTCCAGATCTTATGGTGAAGGGTTCTGAGTGTCCTCCAGTTGCTCTCACTATGCATCCACTGTTGTTGTATAAGCTTCTACATAGCTTTATTAGATGTGTACTCACTCCATATTGTTTAAGAATTTCCCACAGCTTGTGTCTATCTACTCTATCAAATGTCTTTTCTTGGTCGACAAAGGCTAAATAGAGGGTTTCATTGAATTCGAATGATTTTTCTGTAAGTTGTCTAAGAGCAAAAATGGCATCTGTGCATCCTATGTTTTTCATAAATCCAAGTTTTGTTTCACTTAACTATTAAATTTATATTAATCGTTCGCAGCCTTAACATGTATATATCTACCGACTTTTGAATATTAATACTGCTATCAATCCTGTTGTTGTTTCAGTTCTTTTTCTATCCAAAATTATACTAATGCCTTTTGACTGATCATATCCTCCTGAGTAGATTATTCTATTTTTATCTTAGTATCTTTCACCTGTTCCAATCTGTCATGTTTCACATATTGGTCGTGTATTTAATTACACTCTTGATGCTGGCCAATTTGCATGAGCATTCTAATATGTCAAGTTCCAAAGTTTGCTTGGTTACTTCTTATTTTCGTAACAGTAAATCGATAATGGCCAAGTAGCATCTGTAGCACATGCTACTCTTACCACATAAGATAGCTTGTTCAGAATTTTCCTTCACATTGTATGCTTCAGATAAACAAACATGAATTTTTTGGCATATTTATTCAGTATTTTGCTATTCCTTTCTGAATTATTCTGGCCACATTCCAGATTCAATACCTAATCGCCTTATGCATTTTTTTCCAACTTTTGCTTTAAAAGCTGGTGTATTGATCTTTCATGTTTTCAACCAATATAAAATAACACAAAGTAATGCAGCTTTACAGAACAGAATTACGACACATACAGGACGTTGCATAGACTAGCCTCCATAAGCAAACAAATACATGCATGAAACACAACATATAGTACAGGAGAAGATCCTCCGGTGACTACATTAAGGCATTTGTTTGTTGACGTTATTTTATATTGTTTACATTTCCACAGCTTTACCGCAGTTTCAACCAGCAGGTTTGTGCGCCAATGAAAAGGAATTGCTCTAAAATTATAGTAACACAATAAGACAATTTTCAGGTTATGTATACATAGGTGCTGTGGTAGTGCAGTGACTAGCATGCTTGCATGCTGGTCTGATGGTCATATTTTCAAATCCCCTTGCAGATATGGGTAACATTTCTTTTGACCTGGACTGCCAGATCAATGAATCCTGAGATGAGTACTAAGGAATTTCCTGTAAAGTTAAAGCAGTTGGAGTTATATTGACCACATTACCCATCCAGTGCTGATTAGTCTAAAAATATTTGGCTAGCACCATTTACCCAGTACACCTCATGGCATGAACAAGATTTTTTTTTTTTTTTTTACTTTACTTACATATATACACCCACCTATCTACCTTCTCACACGCACATTGACACACACTCGTTCTCTCTCCATCTATCACATCTGTTTACACAAGTTTGTTCTTTCCTCTCTCTGATTCAGTTGGACCCATGCACATACATAACAATACAGGCTGATCAACTGACAAATAGAGAGACACTAACAGCAACAAGCCTGAAACAGACAGACAGCTAATTGGAACAATAAATAAATAAACTTGATTGAATAACAGCACTTCTGCCAGCATGTAGAGGGAGATATACCAACACATGTCCAAGCCTGACCATAAAGACATTAGCCATCTGACAATGAAGGACCAGAAAACAGCAAACAGCTCTAAATGCGACCTAAATTTAGTTTAATCACAGCACACTCCAGAGTATCTATATTGTTCACATGCATTCAGTGTGTCATGCCACCCAAATTTAATTCAGTCACAGCACACTTCAAAGTGTCTGTATTGTACACATCCATTCAACATGTAATGCCACCTAAATTTAGTTCAATCACAGCAAACTCCAGAGTGTATTGTGCACATCCATTCAGAATGTGAAAATATTTGAATATCCAGTCCTTGCTGATATAGGGTCAATGTTATCTCTACATTCTTTTCTACAATGTCATATATAGGGTCACAGTTATTTCTACATTCATTTCTTTAGATGTTTCAGTATCGGTGATAGTTAATTTATAAGCGCACTTGCTTATTGTCATCTGATTTGGATTTCTCTGTTTTTTCTGCCAACTTATGTGATCATGTATTTTTTTTTGCATATCCTTTACAGGACATCGCTGTCAACATCAGTATCTTTCAGCTGATTGTTGATTTCTTGGCAAGATTACGCTCAGTAGTTTGCCATTGCTTTCTGAGCAACCGGCTCCATACTCATAAATCACTGGCGCGACTCAAACTGCTTCCAATTCTCATGCGCTCACGTCAACCACGAGAGTATTCGAGGTTACGGAGAAAGCTGCTAACCCCTCGGCTAGGGAGACCGGTTATGTGATCATACATCCAAGATATTTGAATTCTTTAACTTGTTTCAGAGATGTGCTATTTATCAGTATACTTAGTGGACCAGGTGATTGCTAACTTCATCAGTAACAACATCATATATATGTACATCTGTCCATATGTGTCAATCCACACACTAGCATGCTCACACACATACATACTGATCTACTAATTACCCATGCTCTCACACTGTACATATGAATGGTGGTCATGAAATCATGCATGTGTACATACATACATACTTAAATACACACAAATTCACATAAATACATATAAATATGTCCAATAACTCATACACATATGCACAGTGTGCATAAAAACAATGTACATAATATCTACATATACATAGTTATATGCACAAACACACATTTTCATTTGAAAGTTTGTTATTTATTGTAGATTTTTAAATATGTTCTTTAATTTCAGAAAAAATATGTACTTTCGATCAGAATCAACATATTGTGTATTCAACTGACCCTAATAATGTGATACTCTCATTGGGTGGAAAAAAAGATTGCCAAGAATTGTGCCTCAATGACAGTCAATGTGTAGCTTTTCTAGTGGAGGACGACACGTATTGCTATCTGTACACTACATTACTTATGGACTATAGTGATACCAATTCTCATGAATCTTACGTAAAGAATTGCTCTGAGCAACAATGTAAGCATGTTATGATGTAATCTCCTACTATTTAATATATGCATATTTTTATTTTCAACTAAACTGTAATATATGTGTATTTAAACTGTCTTGAGACCAAAATGGTGGCAGTTGTGAAGCATTAGTTTACTGGTCTACTAGTCTGGGTTAAATCTTCAGAGAGGGTGGACAATTTCTTCTGCTTCTTTCATTTGCTTGAAATAGATTATCTATATCTGTAATGTTGTCTCTTGTATAAATTTAAGCTTTTTAGTGTTGTCACTTGACCATAAATAAAGCTTAGCTTCCACTGTTCTTTTCTTTCTCTAGGCCAAAAGGCTTGCCTTTATATGTTTGTTGTATTTGGGGCAGACTTGGAGTATATGATCCGTTGTCTGGGGTGCCAGTCCACATATGCTCATGGCAGATTTGCCAGTCTATAGCTGTGTATACATGAGGTTGTGTAGTCAATTCTGTTCTGTTCTGAGAGACAGAATAATATTTGTAAGTAGAATTAGGTATGTAATTACAGCTGTAAGACAAGACTACATTTGTGCACATTGGTTCTGTTAGTAATAAGTAAATAAATGTTAAACAAACAAGGCATGTTAGATCCTTCAGAGAAACAACATAAACAAACACATAAATTATATTTCTCAAAGATACAAAGCCAGGTAAACAGAAATAGTATCAATGTAAATTGCAAATAAAATAAAAATAAAAACATTTAAACACACCAAAAATATTTAAAATATATAAAACATTTTTTTCCACATTGTGAATATTGTTTTCACCCATTTACAAGTGGGATTTGTGTTAGTGTTATTTCAATTTACCTGACTCTGCTAATATAAGAGGCATAGCATGTGAGTTTAAGATGGAGGAACAGATAGAAGTATTTTAAAAAAAGAATACAAAAGGCAAGATGACCTTTTAAGATGAGGAAAATCATGGAGCTTAAGATGGGGTAACAGATAGAGATATATATAACAAAAAAAGAATACAAAAGGTAAGATTACATTTTAAGATGAGGAAAGTCATTGATGGCTCAGACAAAGGACACAATCAGAGAAGTATGTATGCTTGAAAATATGAGAGAGGAGAGGAGTGGGTCAGAATGCCAGAGGAAATGTGAGACCTGTGCAAGGTCATAATCACACTGGATCAGAAGTGCAGAGATTTGCCAGCAGGTAGCATTGAATATGAGGTGCAACAATTGATTCATGAAAATTTGCAACCAAGTGATGTAATCATCTACATGGATGGCTCTGTGCTAAGAGGCAAAAGAATTTCCAGGGTGTTTTTAGTGAAGGTTAATGGACGGTGTTTAGGTGTTTAAAGCAGGAGTGCCTGGAACATGATACCACGACATCTAGTCTGAGAACGGAGGTGGAGACAGTCACTGGTGTGTTTCGCTCACTAGAGAACAAATGGTACACACATATCATGATTGAAATGGACTCAAAGATCATGCTGAGAAGGGTGAAGACATGCAAGCTTCATGCCGAGTGGCATGTTTCAATTACAAAATCAAAGACAGGGAGCATCTGTTGGATATTTTCATCAGAGCATGCTGGTGTGGTGAAAAAAATAAACGGGCGTACAAACTGGCTCAGTCTGCACTATTGGGTGGGGTATTGGTACATTATAAAGCAGATGTGGTCAGTGCCGTTTGGGATCATGTGTATAATGTAGAAGAACAGACACACTCCTGTCTAGAGAGAATAGAATGGCAGGGGATCAGTACTCCAAGAAAAGGTCAGACGGACACATAATCAGACTGCAGTTGGTACCATTATGTGAAGTGTGATAGACTCATCTCAGAGAAATCCATCACATAAAGTTTTCTCCTTTTACATTTGATCACAGCATACTAAAGAAATCTAGATCTGCCAATAGATACTTCTAAGGTATGTTCAAACTTCTCATGACTCTTCATAGTGTTTATTTCTCCACATGGGCGTCTGCTGTAAAATCTTTTGGGACTAAAGACTTACTTTAGTCAGCTAATTCTGTAATTATATGCAGTGAGCTGATTTATTGTGGAGTATTTTTCAAGGAGATCACAGATAGATCAGTAATCCAATTGGAGGTTATAAAATAAACAATCTACATTATATTGATGGTGCAGTATTCAAAGATGAAAACGCAAAAGATCTGCAAAAACTGTTGGGGAATTTTACTAATAAACTGTGCACAACTAAAAACTGCTGCATTTGAGACGTGGCTTCTGAGACAAATGTTATTAATACCACCTTAGACTGCCAGGAAAACTAACAACAATTGCCTGGAAGAGACTAATGAAAGTAGTACATTATATTCTGGCAGCTTTCTGTCCTGACGGACGATAGTTTGTTACATTGTGCTTCAAAAAGGCATAATAACTACAACCCTTGGTGGTTCCAAATGTGATTGGACATGCCAATTCTTGCGGTAAATCTTCATCCACAATGGGTGCATGTAAACACACAATCATTTCCACCATCACGCACCATTTGACGTCTCACTTGCTCAGTGTATGACCTTGTTTAACCATTTTCCCCCTTTGTCTTTATTCCATTCTTGATCTTTTCCCTCCATGCAATGTGGTAAGCGGCAACTTGCTCCCAGGTACAATATCAATGCCTCTATCATTCATGTCCCACTTACACACATCTTTGTACCATACTAGAGGTCAACCACAAGATCTTTTACCCATCTGTAATTCACAAAAAATATGTCCTTTCATATTCTAACGTCATCCATCCTCCTAATATGTCCTTTCCATCTAAGCCTACGAAGACTGAGCAAGGAACAAACTATCACACCACCCAGTCTTTCCAATAATTTGGTATTTGTGATATTTTAGAACATTGTGTGCAACTATAAAACATATGCAAACAGTATTCTTTGGTCATATAGTAAGGAGAGGAGCGTTGGAAAAAATTAGGATGACTATTAAGATCAACGGTAGAAGAAGCAGAGACAGACTGAGAGAAATTATTCTTGATTGTCAAAAATGGTGGAATGGAGATATCATCAACAGAATTGGTCCAGAACACAAAGGACCAAGCATCTGTGGAGAGACATGAATGTCTGTGCCATTTGGTATTCATGTGATGTTGATGATTTTGTATAGTGTATTTACTATTTGCTGTTATTTATTTATTTATTTTTTTTTGCATATCCCTTACAGAATGTTGCAGTCAACATCTGCATTTTTCAGCTGCTTTTGATGTACTAGGCAAGTTTTTTTTATGTTCAGTAGTTTGCCATTGCTTTCTGAACGACAGGCTCACATACCCCCGTAAGTTATCAGCGTGGCGCTGTTATAGTCACCTAATATTCATGATATTTAAACTGAATTATAAAGCATGGCAGTCCTGATTAATTGTAAGCATTATGAACATATTTTCTTCCAGTATTTGATGGACCATTGTGTGAAATAGACTTGGTAAATGACTGCAATGATACTGTTTGTGCCAGCAAAGACTTTTGCATGGACCTTGTCGGAGGCACTAAGTGTCAATGTCCTAATGATGGAGGAAGCTATGACAGCAGGTGAGTGTCCATCAGGCAATATTTTTGTGCATTATTAAATTAAAAGGTACTATTTATAACCATAAAATGAAAGATGCAGATTGTTTATATACTCTTTTCACCATTTCTAAGAAAATAAAAACTATACCTTAGAAAACTATGTGCTATTGGTTGATTGGAAATCCTCTGAAAGACTGAGTTTTAACTCTAAGTTCAGTGCTTTGGCATTCAGGTCATCTAAACTCTGAAAAGAGCTTCATCTATTGGAGAGAGGTTGGTGTAGAGACGTTTCTCTTGACCCTGTCCCAAAGTACCATCTCCACAGATTCTCTTCTCTGGGCCCAGAAGCCAGCGAGGTTTGAAAGATCGGTATTGAAACTTCATGTCTGCAGAGAGGCATAAAAGGATGTAACTAGATCATGATTCAACCTAGCGCATCTGTACTGGCTGGGATTAGATCTAGGCTAATGGTTCCTCCATAGGTTTTAGGCATTTCATTGTCAACAGACTCCAACTCAGAGCCCGTGTGGATTATACACCGTACATTATTTTTCAGAGTGCTAAAATGCTTGCAGTATTTGCTTATATATCTATTGTTACAGTAACTGTTTTATTAGATAATTACTGAGCAAACCCAGCCCATCATAAATAATTTTAATGGGATTCTGATTGAGTAAACATAGTGTTACTGTCTTTATTTGGCCAATGAGTTTTCAGTAGGGAAACTAGAAAGCTATCATCATCGTGATCTGGCAGGTCCTTTGGATGAAATTCAAAAACATGAAATGTAGGTGAGTTTGCAAAATTAAGTGAGTTTCTAACTGTGTCAGCAGGTCATGGTTCAATCAAGACAGATGAATGATGCTGTGCATAGACATGTGATTGTATTAATATCACATCAAAGAATCACTGATACAGGACATAGGGAATCAGGAAAAACAAATTGTGTAAAGAGGCTAACAATACTGCCATACATGTAGAATGTAGAATGGAGGGTTCTCATGATAGGCAGCTTCTCTCATACTGTTCACTATAAAATAGAGGCAGAAATGCTAGTTGTCATACACAGTATCATTGTATCTCATGCACACATAAGTACCCCTTTACATCTTGCCATCAAGTCAGCAAGAATGGGTAGCATCCTGCCCTTAAAGGAGTGTTGTAATATAATATGGCTAAAAAGGGTCATTGTTATATTGAGTTACTTGCATATATATATATATATATATATATCCATTCCATTGGCACCTTGCCGTCTTGACAGACGATAGTTTGTGCTCTAAAAAGGCCTCTCCATAGCACAAAGCCTGGGCTAAAATATAGAGATCATGTGTTGCCCATGCAGCATGATCCCTCTCTCGGCCTGCCTAGTTCACTCCAGAGGAAAGGTAACACCCCTACATCTGGAACAAGACAAGCTGCAGAAGCTGCCGGATCAGCAAAGCAATGCTCTAACTGTCCGCCTGTCGGAGCTTCGATCCTAGACCAGTCGCCAACCAAGGCTTAGGGCCTGGTCTGCCCTGCCATGACAATTTTGTCTTTAGCTTGCATTTCCTCGCCCCAGGGTAAGGCTTGTACCCTCCCAATTGTGCTCTTCCGCCCGAAGCCGTTGGCACAATGTGGGGTGTCGGGTTTGGTAAGCGCCGCCCAACGTTTGGCGCTAACAGAAACCAGGTAGTACCGTCTACTGTTATACGGTAGCTCAGTCATATCTGACTAAGACCTGACTGAAATATATATATATAGTATATATATATATATATATATATATATATATATATATATATATATATATATATATATATATGATATATATCATATCAAGATATGAAGATATCAAGATATAGATATATCATATCAAGATATGAAAACCCTTGGAATAGATCCAGATACGTGGGAGAGAGTTGCAACAGACAGATGCTCCTGGAGAAGAGATGTACGAAACGGACTGGTGCTCTTTGAGCGCAATCTGATCCAACAACTGAGGATAGGCGGCACAAGCTCAAAGCGCAGTCACTTACTGCGGGACTTGCCTCGTCTTACAGATGCGGAAACTGTGACAGGGATTGTAACTCTCGCATTGGACTATACAGTCACCAGCGGTGCTGCCAGGCACCTCCCAAGCGGCACAACTCTATAGTCCTTCAGGACTGAAAGAGGCCTACTACTACTACTACTACTACTACTATATATCTATATATATATATATTATATATATATATATATATATATATATATATATATATATATATATATATATATATATATATATATATATATATATATACACACACACACACACACACACATGTTTGCATATCCTTTACAGGACATCGCTGTCAACACCAGCATCTTTCAGCTGATTGTTGACTTTCTTGGCAAAATTACGCTCAGTAGTTTGCCATTGCTTTCTGAGCGGCCGGCTCACATACCCCGTAAGTTACTGACGCGATTCGAACTACTGCTGATTCTCACCGTCGTCAAGTTACTTATGAGAGTATACGAGATTACGGAGAAAAGTTGCTAACCTCTAGGCCAGGAAGCCGGCATATATATATATATATATATATATATATATATATATATATATATATATATATATATATATATATATATATATATTATATATATCCATCCATCATATGCCATGCCAATAAGCGTGGGCGGTCATGTTTCACCATCTCACTCGATCAAAAGAGTTGTGAATCAGCTCTGTGTTCCTGTCTCGACCATGCCACGTGGCCAAGCCATCCAGGTATTTACTTCTCGGTCTTCCCCTAGGTCTCTTCCCTTCAATCTTGCCAGTTGTCACCAAGTTCTCCAATTCATTTCTCCTCATAACATGCCCAAACAATTTTCACTGTCTACATCTAATGTCTCATTTCATAATATATATATATTATATCCTCTGTTCTCGACATCTCTTTAAGGATGTTAATAACATCGGCGCGATCCATGGGTTAGCCATCTGCAGGGGATGCAGAGCCAGCCAGTTTATCAACTCGTTCATTTCCCTCGACTCCCCCATGTCCCAAGACGAAGATGGTGTCTTTACGGACAACAGACTTTCGCAGCGAACCAGTCCACTGTCTACGTACAGATCCTGCATTGACCTTCTGAATCATGCTCATTGAATCACTTAGTACACACACGTTGGTATAATGCTGTGATTCTAGCCATATGAAAGCCTGTGTTACTGCTATCACCTCCATCGTCATGCTGCTTGTGGTCATGGAGTGGGCACCACTGGATTCTTGAACGGTTCGGCCCGCTGTACGGGCTGTAAATACCCATGCACTTCTCTGCTGCTTTACAACAGATCCATCTGTATAGATATATACAGTTTTTTCTTACTGTGTATTTGTGCTTCAGCATCATGTAAATTCACATGATCTAGGGACAGCAGGAATAATTAATATACTCTGAGTATGAGTGTATGTTAACAGTATTTACCACAGTTGATTGCCATAGGCGACATAGTCGTTTATACGCCCATGGCCGATGCGTGGTTTCATTGGATATTGATGATATATTGGCATCAACAATACTTGGGTTGATTGATACCCATGGTCTTATACCTTATGGACGAGATCACAACCCAGATGAGGCTGGTGGGTGCACAGAGCATTCGTTCTTCTGTATACACATCTTGCCTGATATTGACACCACGCTATAAGTAATTGAAGAGGTTTCGCTGTGGTGCAAATATTATATCTTCCTTACTGTGCGGTCGCACTTCTGTACCAATGCCTTTCTTTCTGGTGATGCTGTGATCTTCTCACTGTAGCTATTTCCATTATTCTCTTAAGTTCTGTTTAAGCTCTTCCACTCTGCACAGTTCATAACAGCTAACTATTTAGAACAAACTCAACACGTCTTGAATAACACAACACAGGTGCAGTTTTACGACTCTGTTGTCTCCAAATATTTTACGTTTTACATTGTCAGTTATGCAACGCATTTATCAGTCTTAGACAATATTTAGAGACTACAATTACTAAACACTCTAACTACTAATGTAGTGGCTCATTGTGTGGCCATGATTACTTGAAACGAGAACCAGGTTCAAATCTGATTGTGGCTCCAGCCCAACTGATTGAAGGTGATGCTTTGTCCTTTCCACTAAGCACCCTGAGCGCTTTTCATGCTCTAGTGACCAATGCTCGTGGCGGGTCACTTTGCATGGTCTCCCCGTACAGACCGCACTATTTTCCAAAATCATGCCATGATCTATAACTCTACAAACTCAATCAAGGCATTGATCTCACTGCTGCTCACATATCACTCAAAACAGTTAAGAAATAGTATATAAACAAGAGGGAGCTCTTGTAGCATGCTGGCTACCATATTTGTCCGCCAGCCCGGTGGCCGTGTGATTGAATCACAACCGAAGGATTTTTTCAGTGTCTTTTAAATTCAAAAGCCTCAATATTCTTCTTTATTGATTGTAAAATTGTCCATGATTCACATCTGTTTGTTGTCACAGGATTGCTGTATGTTCTCAACATTTTTACTTTTAATTGTTTGCTGGTATTGTACTGTAGACTGTTAAGGCTGTTTAACCTTTAAGCCAATCGTTATATAATGTGTTATCACTATATTTTCATTGCTTTGTGTATCTTTACCTGTAATGACACTTTTTTGTTGAGGTGCCCAGCTTGCTAAACATATTAGCATAAATGTTTTTTTCAGTAAGTTAAAAGTAAGCAAATCATGAGGTGTGGTGATACATGGCGTTAGCCTCACAGTTTTAGACTGATTGACGCTCAAAGAGTGATGTGTTCAATATCACTTCCCAAAGCAGTTGCCTGCCATGGATCTGTGATGTGATAGTGACATCACATTTTGTAGGTCTAAATGCATGAAGGAATAGGTAGCCAATCTCTCCCTCACTTTTACAGGTGATGAGCACAGGCATTGCTATCGCTGCTGACGGTGCTCATGAGTTATCTGTGCAGATCATTATCAACTTTGCTAACATGCCCAGTCAGCCATCTTTATTTCTCAAGAATTTCCTGGTACACCTTTTTTAAATGCTGGTTGACTGGAAGCCCAGGTCAGTGGGGAAAAATCCCCACCTCAATAGAGATTCAACCACCCACTGGGCTAGCAGGCAAAGATGCCAGCAATTGCACTACCATGACTCTCACTTTCTTCAGTGAGTGACACCTTGCAGTCTTGACAGACTAAAGTATATGGATTGGAATTTGGCCAAAATTCCAGCGCACAATACCTGGGTAGTGCTTCAGAGAACATGTGTTGCCCATTCAGCATGTTCCTTTCTCAGCCTTGCCTTGTTAAGTCCAGAGGAAAAGATAACTAGTACGTCTGGAACAAGGTAGGCTGCAGATGCTGGCAGCTCAGCGTCAACCTTCCAAGACCTCACCTCCACGAGCAAGAGGTGAGTGGTGGCCAGGCCCTAACAGCCGTAGGACTTGACTTCGAGGCGTTCAGTCATGTCCCGCAGTTGAGGGCCTTAAATGCGCCTGAACAACTGGGCGCATACACCTGCCAATCGTAAGAGTCTGGACCTGTGTAAGCATGTACTACCATCAGACTCCCCCCCCCCCCCCCCCCCCCCCCGACTCATGCGGATCCCGTGACCAATGGGAGTAGGCCCGCCTGAGATGTCACTCGTCTGCTGCACTGCCACTGTGCGGATCCCACGACCAGTGAGAATAGGCCCACCAAAGATTTTGCTCGTCTGTTGCAAGCAAATCTCCAAGGACGTGACTGAATAAGTTAGTTAGTTAGTTAGTTGACGTTCCAACTTTACGGCAACGGGTCGTCCCCATTATGCTCCATTCCTGTGCCAGTGAATATCACACAAAATGCTTCCCACTGTCCGGTGTGAAAACTGGAATAGACAGGAGTCTCGGCAATCCAACAGCCTGCACAGGTACACTGTGCATAATGCCGCTGCCAGAATGCCAGGACAAAATTAATCCACGAATACCACAGTTCATCGTCGATGGACTCGGTAGTCACCAGAAAGACCTCATTGACCCGGGTTTTCTCACATGGCTCAGTCTTTTACTGCAGAGTGACCCTCCGCAAAGCGTCACACAAAGCACGAACTCTGCAGCTTCAGCGCTGACTCCCAGGAGTCTCCTGAAAAATGCACTCGTGAACCGAAAAGGCAAATCAGTCAATTCAACAACAGCTGGTGGTAGCCATTGTTCCGAACATGCAGGTCACTGTACAGGACAGATGTAGAAGCATTCCACGTGAATTTCACAGCTCACAGAGTCGCCCACGCACTGACTCAGTAGCAGGGCGACGAACATGAGGAAAATGCGATTGCAAACCATAGCTACAAGCATAAACATGCCACAGGCCTTAACGGTTCAACGCCTAACCACTATGTTGGCGACCAGAAGTCTCACTGAATAAGTAAAGAAATGATAAAAGTAGTGGTATTTTAATTGTGCTTGCGCACCCACCTATTGCTACACCCTTCATGTGTCTTCACTGAATAAGTAAAGAAACGATAAAAGTAGTGGTACTTCAATTGCGCTTGCGCTCCCATCTATGCTACACCCTTTATGTGTCTTCACACAGTCGGACTAGAGTCAAGCTATTTTCTTCAGTAAGTAATAATATTTTAATAGGCGACTATGTAGAAGTTTGAACTATAATGTACTAGGGTTGTACAACAGTGGTTAGTTTTGTTTTCCACTGGATTATCTATGGTTTAACTCTGGTAAACTTTATCTAAAGAGACAAACCCTGCAAGGCAGCTGGGAGGAAGGATTATGGTAGCACTTTACATCTGGCATGTTATGAGAGAGACAAGCTTAAAAACTTTGAAATAATTAGTAAATTTTATGAGAAAAGAACAGAAGGAAAGACAAAGAGATAAATACTTGAGTGACTTGGCCAAATAGTGTAATAAGGAAAAAAACAGACCTGATTTGTGAAATCAGTGATCGTTTGAGATAGTCAAACTATGGTCAAGCATGTTCATCAGCATAACACACCATGATGATGATATATTTGTGAATTACATATTGTAATATTTGTTAACATTGTCCAGTTACCTCTAAACCATGTGCTCAAAGAGGAGCAGCTATTGCTGTCTGTTTCTCTAGTGTAATTTTAATTTCTTTCTTAATCTGTAGGTATATGACACAGTGGACTGTTTTGTCAGAAAGGAACACTGGGACTGGCTTAAGGAATTGGAGGCTACTCATATGTGGAGACTTCAATGCGAGGAACAGAGAATTGGGCAATAGTGGAGAAAAACAAGAGGGAATTGCCCTTGCGGATGCCATAGTGGACTCCGATGTGGTCTGCATAAATGATGGAAGACCGACTAGAATGCCAATGAGGCCTGGTGATGTAGACACAGCTATTGACTTGGCACTTGTCTCCCAGTCATCAGTCCTTGATGTAAATTGGACTGTTTTGAATGACCATGGGAGTGATCAAATGCCATGTTCAGTCCTGATCTCTAAATCCAGGAAAGTTAAGGCTGGTAGAGCGCGCAAGACCTTCCGGTATTAGTGGACCGACGGCCTTCTTGGACGCCTCAGACAGGGGACATGCAACAAGGACTGTTAAAACTCCTTTTTTGCAGCCCCCATGGTGGACTCCAGAAGTAGACCATGCTTGCAAAACAAAGAGAGCTGCAGTGAAGCAGCTAAGGAAAGTGCGATGGACACCCCGAAGCTCATGAAGAAAGATAAGGTGGACGTTTTCAAGCGCTGTGCTGCAGAGACCAGAAAGGCAAAATGGGAATGTTTCATGAAGGAGATTGAAGGTGATAAAACACTGCAAAAATTCTGGAAGCTGCACAGACAAATACAAAGAAAAGATCAGCCTATGACAGTGGGAACAATTTATAGGGATGATGGTGTGCGCGTGACAACAGACAGAGAAAGGGGAGGCGTTTCTCCAAAGATTTTTAGAGCAGACCAATCATAATGATGCGGACACCAGGGATGCAGTTAGAGAGGAGTTATCTGGCACCTTGAAGAATATGCATTATAAAGACATCATACGGGTTGAAGATGTTAAATATATTTTGGAAAAGACAAAAGACATGGCACCAGGGCCTGATGGGGTAAGGTATGGCCACACGAAGGCTTTGAGCGAATCAGACCTGAAGGAGATGACTGACTGCTTTAACCAGAGCATTAAGACAGCATCAGTACTGCAGGATTAGGTGCACAGCTATCCCATCCCTCTCACAAAACCATTCAAGGATCATTCAAAGCTTAGCGGCTTTAGAATCATCACCCTTCAAAATACATTTGGGAAGGTTTTAGAGAAGGTAGTCACTGTCAAGATGCAAGAGTTTTTGGAAAGGGGAAAGCTTCTTCCAAGTGGTCTGGGGAGCTACAGGCCAGGAAAAGATACCTGGTCAAATGCAGCCACTTTTGCCTTTGACGTTTATGAGGGGTTCCAGAGTAGACAGGAAACGATGGCGGCAGCGCTTGATCTCGAGGATGTGTACAATAGAGTTAGATATGATATTTTGATGACCGTACTGATGGAGAAGGGGGTTAATCCCTGGTTGGTGAACTGGATAGCAGCCGTCCTGTATTCTCATCGGGTTGGGTACATGGACCTCAGAGCCACATATGTTAAACCCGGGACTGCCACAGGGATCTGCAATCTCACCTGTGCTCTTTAACGTGTATACGAGCAAGATTGCAAACCTAGAAGAACCAGGGGTTGGAAGGATATTAAGATTTGCAGATGATATTCTTGCATATAGGCAGGGGAGAGATAGGGAGCAAACAGCCCAGGAGCTACAGGCAACAGTAGACAATGTGATTGATTGGTGCACTGAAATGAGTGCTGTCATCCACCACAAAAATGCAGCTGTTTTGTGGTGCTCTCTGGACAACAGGATTGTGAGAGCTGATGTCTCAAGCCTCATGATAGATGGTAGAAACGTCAACAGAGAGAACAGACTGAAGTATCTGGGAATCACATTTGACAGGAGCTTGTTCTTCAAGGATCATGTGGAGACGATTGTGACTTGATTTCAAAAGGGACTCAATGCACTTAAAACTATGGTGGCTGCAATGGACACAGAGCAGAGAATGCTTTTCACACTATACCAGCACTTGATCCTCTCGGTGATTGATTATGGACTAGGACTGCTTACTGTCTCAAAGAGTCAGTTGGTAAAGTTAGAACGCATACAGAACGAAGCTATGCGGGTCATTCTGGGATGCACCAGAGACACCCCAGTAGTGTGTATGCGTTACATCCTTGGTTTGCCGACTGTTGCAGGTAGACTCAAGGTGATGCAGGCGAAGTCATACCTCAGAGTAGCTGCAGACACAGATCACCCTTTGCATGAGGCGCGGGACGCAGTTAAGGGTCAGCGACTGATAAGAGGGAAATCATGGATGGCTCAGGCGGAGGATACGATCAGACATGTGTGCATCTTGGAGAACATTAGGCGAGAAGAGGAGTGGGTCAGAGTGCCAGCGGAGCAGTCAGACTTGTGCAGAGTTATAATCACATTGAGCAGGGAGTGGCCAGCAGAGGCCACGGAAGTGGAAATCCAGCAACTAATTCAGGATAATGCTCGCTCGGGTGATGTGATTATCTACACAGATGGTTCAGTGTCGAGAGGTAGGAAAAGTGCCTGGGGGTTCATAGCAAAAACTAATGGCTGATGTTAGGTGCAGGAGAGCCTGGCATATGATACCACAACATCTAGCTTAAGAATGGAGGTGGAGGCAGTCACTGCAGCATTCCGCTGGATGGAGAATACGATACACACACACATCGTGATTGTAACTGACTCAGAAAGCATGCTGAGGAAGGTGAGGACAGGCATGCTTCGTGCAGAGTGGCTTGCTTCGCTTCGGAGGTCACGGGTGGCAAGCATCGCCTGGATCTTTTCTCCGGGGCATGCCGGTGTGCTGGGGAATGAACAGGAGGACAGATTGGCTGGCTCTGCAAAACTTGGTGGAGTATTGATGCATGACAAGGCAGACGTGGTTGCGGCCTTGTGGGAGCACGTGTACACCTCAGAGGAGCAAATGGATCATCATGGTCTGGCAAGAATGAGGCAGCGAGGAGTGACGAGGGGATCTGGCCGACGCTCGACGCTCAGAGGAAAGGCGAGACGGACATATAATCAGATTGCTACTGGTACTATTGGTGTTGGAACTCTTCGCTGGCTGCTGAGGATGGGGACGGAGCGCCTATGGGAATGCCCTAAATGCAGTGATGTTGGTTCCTAAATCAATCAATCAATCAATCAATCAATCAGTCAACACAGTTGTATATTGATCTTTTTGTTATCCACTATATGTGTTGTAACGTACACAGTAATTATTGTTTTAATCAGCATCTGAACATATTTCTCATCTTGTTGCAATTTTCTGCTAGGATTCTTATAGTTATGTGCTGGCTTAATGCTAACTATTATTCATTTTTTTGAAATTCAACAGATGTGCAAAACTTGATGATCTATGCAAGGAAAATAACTGTAGTCTGCATGGGAAATGTATTCCCTATGGCTCAGTACGTTCAGTTTGTGAATGTGTTCCAGGATACACAGGAGATAGATGTGAAACAAACATAAGTGAGCATCATGTTTGTTCATAAAGTGTGCATACATATCCTCTACTTTTACACAGTGCAGTTTAGCAAAACCACTCATTGAGTTTTTACTGTGTTGTATCTGTTTAGGGAGTCAGGGTAGCATAGTGGCTTGCAGATTTGCCTGCCAGCCCAGTGGTCATATTTCAAACCTCTCTTAAGGTAAGGATTTTTATTAAAAATTACTTGGGCTTCCAGGTTGACCTAGCCTAAAATAGTTACCAAGAAATTTTCTGGTAAGTTAAAATTATTGACCACATCACTTACTGAGGGCCGATTGTTCTGTAATTATATGGGGTTATCATCATATACCCAACACGCCTCATGGTGTGGGAAAAGAACCTTTACCTTTACTTGTAACCATGTACTAAATACACCTCAACACATTTACTTGTAACCATGTACTAAATAACCTCAACACATTTACTTGCAACCATGTACTAAATAACCTCAACACATTTACTTGTAACCATGTACTAAATAACCTCAACACATTTACTTGTAACGATGTACTAAATAACCTCAACACATTTACTTGTAACCATGTACTAAATAACCTCAACACATTTACTTGTAACCATGTACTAAATACACCTCAACACATTTACTTGTAACCATGTACTAAATACACCTCAACACATTTACTTGTAACCATGTACTAAATACACCTCAACACATTTACTTGTAACCATGTACTAAATAACCTCAACACATTTACTTGTAACCATGTACTAAATACACCTCAACACATTTACTTGTAACCATGTACTAAATAACCTCAACACATTTACTTGTAACCATGTACTAAATACACCTCAACACATTTACTTGTAACCATGTACTAAATACACCTCAACACATTTACTTGTAACCATGTACTAAATACACCTCAACACATTTACTTGTAACCATGTACTAAATAACCTCAACACATTACTTGTAACCATGTACTAAATACACCTCAACACATTTACTTGTAACCATGTACTAAATACACCTCAACACATTTACTTGTAACCATGTACTAAATACACCTCAACACATTTACTTGTAACATGTACTAAATAACCTCAACACATTTACTTGTAACCATGTACTAAATACACCTCAACACATTTACTTGTAACCATGTACTAAATAACCTCAACACATTTACTTGTAACCATGTACTAAATACACCTCAACACATTTACTTGTAACCATGTACTAAATACACCTCAACACATTTACTTGTAACCATGTGCTAAATACACCTCAACACATTTACTTGTAACCATGTACTAAATAACCTCAACACATTTACTTGTAACCATGTACTAAATACACCTCAACACATTTACTTGTAACCATGTACTAAATACACCTCAACACATTTACTTGTAAAAAAAAAAATGTTTTGCATATCCTTTACAGGACATTGCTGTCAACATCAGCATCTTTCAGCTGTATGTTGATTTCTTGGCAAGATTACGCTCAGTAGTTTGCCATTGCAAGTTATCCCGCAAGTCACCAGCGGGGATCGAACTGCTCCCAGCTCTCGCCTGCTCCGAGACTCTGTGTGATAAACGGGATTACGGAGAAAGTGTTGTAACCCCTCGGCCAGAGAGACCGGCATTTACTTGTAACCATGTACTAAATACACCTCAACACATTTACTTGTGAACATGACCTAAATACACCTCAACACATTGAAAAGTGTCCTCACAGTGTCTGTTTGTAAACAGTCTCATGTAAAAATCTCTCATATTTTTGAGTCACTAATACAGCTGTTTAAAAGTTATACACAATGTTGAGTGTTTTATGCAACTTTTGTTTTAAAATTTCTCATATTGTTGAGTGTTTTACACAGCTTCTGTTAAAAATTGTTAATATTGATTTTGCACTTATAACTGTTACTTCAGTTTTTGTTAAATGTAAAAATATAGTAGTAATGTTTAAACATAATCCTGACATACAAACCTTTCTTCACAGAAGAATTAAAGATAATGTGTTTGCAGTATCCCTAAATAATGCTATCAAAAGGTGGCAAATTTAAAAATTCAATAACCACCATTGGCACCTTTCCGTCTTGACAGACAAAAGTTTGGTACATTGTGCTTCAAAAAGGCTTAATAACTGCGACCCATGGCAGTGGCGAGTGTGGCTGATAAAGCCAGTTCATGCTGTAAATGTTTGTCCACAGTGGATGCATGTGAAAACATGGTCATTTCCACCATCATGCACCATCTTACGTCTCTCATGCTCTGTGTGTGCTTTATCTGCAATCATTTTCTCCTTTTTCTTTATTCAGTTTCTGATAGTTGCTCTCCATGCAACACGTTCAGCGGCAACTTGCTCCCAATTTGCATTATCAATGCCTGTATCATCATGTCCCGCTTACACATATCTTTGTATCATAGTTGAGGCCGACCCTGAGATCTCCAAAAAACATGTTGATAACATAGGCAATAATAATTCTATATGACACATATAGTATTTGATGAAGGAAATAGAAAACTTGACAAAATAATTATAAGAAATGGATGAATGTTAACAAGCTTTATGGAACAGCTAAAGATATGAATATACTTAAATTACAAGTACCTCAGAAGTCAGAGTGGTTTTGCCTGATTGCGAAGGACACTGGTAATAGGGAAAGCTAATCCACATGCAAACACCCGCCCAGTGCACTTGAAGTAGTAGCAATTGTATTGAGTACATTTGTGTTCAAAGTGAGTGAGTGCAAAAAACATGAACTCCTATGCTATTTGGTTTTGCACATAATGAAGCCTCGTTGCCTTTTATATTCTTACTAGCTGACCCGGCCCGGCTTCGCCCAGGCCCTGGAGGGGATCTATCTATCTATCAGTCTGTCTGTCTGCTTGTTTGTCTGTCTGTCTGTCTGTCTGTCTGGCTGACCCGGCCCGGCTTCACCCAGTCCCTGGTGGGGAGCATCTCATTTAATTCATATAAGTAGTCATATAAGCTCTCCCGTTCCCGACTATCTGTCTGTCTGTCTATCTGTCTGTCTGTCTGTCTGACCCGGCTTCACCCAGTCCCTGGTGGGGAGCATCTCATTTAATTCATATACGTAGTCATATAACCTCTCCCGTTCCCGACTATCTGTTTGTCTGTCTATCTGTCTGTCTGTCTGTCCCGGCCCGGCTTCACCTAGTCCCTGGTGGGGAGCATCTCATTTAATTCATATACGTAGTCATATAAGCTCTCCCGTTCCCGACTGTCTGTTTATCTGTCTGTCTGTCTGACCCGGCCCGGCTTCACCCAGTCCCTGGTGGGGAGCATGTCATTTAATTCATATAAGTAGTCAAATAAGCTTCCGTTCCCGACTATCTGTCTGTCTGTCTATCTATCTGACCCGGCGTGGTTTCGCCCAGCTCCTGGCGCACAGTAACTTAAAAGAATGTCCTTCCACACACCATTCATTATTTTTAATGAAAACAGTTTTTAATCACCGACATGACAGTTGATAAGTTCTGTAAGCAGAAAAAGATGGGTTACAATGTTATGCATTATGCATTATTTTTATGCAAACTTTGAAAATGCCTTAAAGATTATATCATTATTTATTATAACTCACATGCCTGAAAATAACTATAGACAAAGAGTTTAACAATAGTGCAAGTAAGTCCAACAATATGACTATAAAATATATAGAAATGTTATTAAAAGTTATGCCCCTTGAAATAACTTTTCTAGAGTGAAGTCCCCCTGCTATATAGACATTATATAATGAAAATGGAAAAGTAAATGTTATTAAATAAGTAGAAGATTTTACATTAAGAAATTATTATAGTCGGTTGCACAGGAATGAAAGGAAGACGTGTAGAAAATTTCATCTCAATCGAATGTACCGTTATCGAACGCATCCAATACATAAATACCCACAAACACACAAACATACACTCTGTTTTATAGATATAGATATTCATATCTGTAGCTGTTCCATAAAGCTTGTTCACATTCATCCATTGGTCTGTTTTATGCAGAACTCCCCTCACCTCTCAGTCTTTCAGTGTTTATAAACGCCCCTCTACCATAGGCCAGGATGACCTGCCTCTGTTGTTGTCATGTGTAAATTTTCTATCATGTCTTTAATGTGATCTTCCTCTCCTTTGCCTCCCCAGTACACCTTCTTCCATAATTATCATTCAGTCTTTCATGTCTTTTTACATGTCCAAATTATTTCATTTGTCTCATGTTTGTTTTGTCAAAATTGCTATCCAAAAATATATATTAGTGATCATCACTTCTGAAGTGAGTGTGTTTGTGTAATGGTTTGTACATTACGCTGACAATGGCATGAGTGTGGTTGGATGAGGGTTCACTGTCAGCTCTTGGCTGGAGAGACTGACTACCCTATCCTTCGTGCACTCAGGCCTACAAAATATGATGGGCCTTACACTTCCAAGATTGTAAATTACAATCAAGATTAATTTTTATTTTTTCTTTCAGATGAATGTAAGATAAACAGCCATGGTTGTTTATACAATGGAAAATGCCAGGATGGAGTTAATACTTACAGCTGCTCCTGTGTAAGCGGTGTGTCTGGAAGTCATTGTGAATTCTGGACAGATTTCTGTCATCACAATGATTGTAAAGTAGATCATGGGGGAATATGTACAAATGATTTTCAGAATGCTACTGCCAGTTGCACCTGTGGAGAACATTACAGGCGAGGTGAGTTAGCTCATTGTGCATGCTTTAGCCATAGGTGTCATGTGGTAGTAATAATTTGGATCATATTAGGATACTATATTCAGCAAGCAAACAGTGTCAACAAACATTCAGAGTTGGACAACAGAGGCAGAGATGCTGCTGAAATACGAAACACCATTTGAACACAATTTCAAAGAAGAAAAAACTCACAGCAAATTGTTCTTATTGAATGTTAATTACAAGAACTCTGACTGTTCCATTACATCTGTTTAGCAACATTCTTGGCCTGTTCAGTCACAATGAATTAAGCTAAAGAAGAGGTGGATAGAGATTTGAATTAGTCATAGCTAACAACTTGATAGTTACCTTGACAATAACATGATCACTGTTAGATAAGATTGTGATACCTGACATTTGCCACTCGCTGAGAGAGGGAAAGACTGGCCAACTATTCATCTGTGCACTCAGGTCTATAAAATATTATGGTCCTAGCACATCACAGGCAGGCTCCCACTTTGGGACTTGGTATTTTTAGTTTTGTTATTACGATGTAATTTACTTTATTGTGAATGTGTAGGTCAGATATTTACCTATGCCTAATGAATGTTATCTTTTCTTGACATTTTGTATTATTGTCATCTAATTTCTTAAAATATAATCCAATGCTGTTCACTGTTATAAACATGTTCAAAATGAATGAAGCATTACCAAGTATTTTACCATGGTAGCGCTGTGGTTAGCATACTTTCCTGCTGGCCTGATAGTTATGTGTTATAATGCCTTTTGAAGTGGGGATTTTACAAATATTGACCTGGGTTCTAAGGTCAATCCAGCCCAAAATAGATACTAGAACATGTTCTGGGAAGTAAAGGCAGTTGGTGTAATGTTGACAATATGACTCACTCTATGCTGATTCCTCAAAGGGAAAGTAAGGTGCCATAACACTTATCACTTCATAAAAGCTGAATAATGAGGGTTAATGTGCTTCTGGCTTCTTCACACACTTGAGAAATATTCAGCCAAAAGTCCAACCAAACATGTACAGGCCTATGAAAGACTTGGTTTTTATGATAGTGGGTCTTAACTCTACTAGGAGTCAGATTCCAACAGATTCAGTGCCAAACAAACAGTAGGTTTGGACCAAAGAAAATTAGATGGCAGAAAATGGGAAGTACAGATGCACCACAGTTAACTTTAAAGTTGTTAATAAGGTAGCAGGCATGTTGTACTATAACGCAATGAAAACATTTGGATGATATATAAGTCCATGGCAGATACAGGAAATCACTTAAGATGATTAATCATCCCATGGCACGTAATCAGTTATTGATTGATTGATTGATTGATTGACTTAGGAACCGACATCACAGCATTCGGGGCATTCCCATAAGTGCTCTGTCCCCATCTTCAAAAGTCAGCGAAGAGTTCCAACCCCAATAGTACCAGTAGTAATCTGATTATATGTGCGTCTCACCTTTCCTCTAAGCGTCGAGCATCGGCCAGATCCCCTCGTCACTCCACGCTGTCGCATTCTTGCCAGACCATGGTGATCCATTTGCTCCTCCGAGGTGTACATGTGCTCCCACAAGGCCGCAACCACGTCTGCCTTATCATGCATCAATACTCCACTAAGTTTTGCAGAGCTAGTCAATCTGTCTGCCTGTTCATTACCCAGTACACCAGCATGCCCCAGAGAAAATATCCAGACGATGCTTGCCACCTGTGACTTCCGAAGCAAAGCAAACCACTTGGCACGAAGCTTGCCTGTCCTCACCCTACTCAGCATGCTTTCTGAGTCAGTTACAATCATGATGTGTGTGTGTATCGTATTCTCCATCCAGCAGAAAGCTGCACTGACTGCCTCCACCTCCATTCTTAAGCTAGATGTTGTGGTATCATATGCCAGGCTCTCCTGCACCAAACGTCAACCATTAGCCTTTGCCAAGAAACCCCAGGCACTTCTACTATCTCTCAACACCGAACCATCTTTGTATCTAATCACATCACCCGAGTGAGCATTATCCTGAATTAATTGCTGGATTTCCACTTCCGTGGCCCCTGCTGGCCATTCCCTGCACTCCCGGCTCAATGTGATTATAACTCTGCACAAGACTGACTGCTCCGCTGGCACTCTGACCCACTCCTCTCCTCGCCTAATGTTCTCCAAGGGGCACACCTGTCTGATCGTATCCTCCGCCTGAGCCATCGATGATTTCCCTCTTATCAGTCGCTGGCCCTTAACTGCATCCATCGCCTCATGCAACGGGTGATACGTAATCAGTTAAAGAAACAAAAACATAGCAGAAGAAGAAGAGGTTGAGGAGGAGGAGGGTGAAGACGACTCCTCTCGAGGCATAGCAAAGACAGCTTACTGGCTCATAGATGAATTGGCACTTGATATTACCAATTTACACAAGTTTTCAAAAGGAACAGAGCTTTCCATCCAACAGCAGAAAGCCATAATATGTTCTACTAGGACGTCTCTAACATAAATCTTTTACAAAAGTAGGCATACTTAGGTTTCTCTATTCTGCAGTATTATTTAATTATTTTCTGATATCTTGGCATAGATCCTCAGAAGCCCGATGCATGTAAACCCATAGACTACTGTGGGAGAAATCCTTGTGTAAATGGGACATGTACAGCTATAATTGGTGGATTCACATGTGACTGCATTATGGGATTTGAAGGCTCCCACTGCCAACATAATATTGATGATTGTGTCAACCACACATGCCTTAATGGAGCAACTTGTGTTGATGGAGTCAACGGCTATACTTGCACATGTCCAGTTGGTTTTACAGGTACATTTTGACATCACTATGGTTTCTTGTTTTTCTTGTATAATCTTTTATAACCGATGTTAAAGCAATGAGATAATGATTAATGGTTTTTAGAGTTATTTGGTTTAATTACAAAGTTAAATGCCCCAGATGTTTACTAGATACATTTTTCTAGAAATTTTACTCTGCAAGAGTGTGTGAGTGTGTGTGTGTGCCTGCCAGCAGGAGGAAGAGTGAGAGAGAGAGAGAGAGTGGAGAGAGAGAGAGAGAGAGAGAGAGAGAGAGAGAGAGAGAGAGAGAGAGTGTATGTGTGTGTGTGTGCGATTGTGAGAGAGAAAAAGAGAAAACACATGCACACACATGTGTGTGTAAAAACACATACACATGCACACACATGTGTTCACATATACATTAATTCACATTGTTACATGCACACAGGCATATGCATAAATGCACGCACACTCATGCATGCGCACAAGCACAAACACACTGTCTGTCTCTTTGTTTCTCTCTCTGTCTCTCTATGTCTCTGTCCGTCCGTCCGTCCGTCTATTTGTGACTAAATGACAGTCACATGACACATTTTAATTTACATGTACTTTCCAATCAGGTTCCTTCTGTGAGGAAAACATAGATGATTGTTCTGGAAAATGTGTGGCAAACAACATAGAGGGTGTGTGCCATGATTTGGTAGAAGACTATTACTGTCCCTGTAAACCTGCATACACAGGAAAGAATTGTTCTGTAGGTATCTGGTATAGCTGTGTTACTGTTTTTTCATAAATGATAAATGTCGATCTGGTCTCCATTTTGAATTAGGAAAACATTCAATTGCATCTTCTGGCTGTGGATTATGGGCACACTACGATGTAGTTAGTGCAGCATAGGGGATCAAATATTCACATCCATTGAATAAATGGACAACCTGGAACATTCTTGCTATATACCAAGGATGCTAAAATGAGAGTACTCACTAACCCTAGCAATCTAAAACATTGCTAAAGGTGGGCAGGCAACCAAACTGAAGTGGATGTGGGAGGTAAGGAGAAACCACTACATTGTCTCCCAAGATTAAAACTAACATTGAACACTACCAGCAATGACAGGATCTTGGGTATACCAGGTAATGAGCCTTTAGGAGAAGATGCAAGGCTCATGTCATAATCAGGGAAATCCTTGGGTAAATTTAACGACAATGGACATAAGAACTGTAAGAAAAACTGGCAACTTGGAGAACATCAAGAGAGAATGGAAAGACTGAATATCAATATATTAGGATGATGTGACATTAGTTTAAAGGAAAAAAAGAGAATGCTTGATTAATAAAACAAACATTTTTAATTTGTCTAGAAGCAGTTTCCTGCTATGAGTCTGTTATGTGATAGGCCATCACATTTTGTAGGCCTGAATGCACGGAGGTGGTCAGTATCTCCTTCACCTTCGCAGGTGATGAGCCCAGACATCGAATCCACATTAGACTGCTCTCATGACATTATCAGCGCAGTTCAAAATCAACTTCACTAACTCGCCCGCTGCGCTATTATAAGGGTCGTTCGTTTGAAATCCGTTATGCAGCACCGAGCGTAATTGCTTACATTGAACATAAATCATGTCATAGTCATGTGATAAGTACTGACCAATGAATACAAGAGCATGTGCTTATCGACCCATGATGCATAGATTATGTTTCTGACTGTTGAGAAAATGGCCGGGTTGATCCCAAATCTGTCCAAAGAAGCTCAAAGAGCGGTAATTCAGTTCTGCGTGGTCTCGAGGTATGGTGTCCGCCTCGAGTGCTGGAGGTCCCGGGTTCAAGCCCCAGCGATGACCGGGATTTTTTCACGTGGACTTCCAGTAATAAAATTTCCCCTGGTCTCTGAGTAGTGAGATCGGACGCCCGTGTGTATTGTTGCACACATAAAAATTCCCTTGGCAGTTGGAAATCGAAAAAGAATAGCCTATCGGCACTGCCCAGGCAAAATTTTGAGTTAAATATCTACTCAAACTATTTCAGGATCCTCGCCGGTGCTACGGAGTTCGTGCACTGAGCTGAGTTTCTCCAAACTCAGGTTTGAGTTAGGAGGAAAACGGAGCACTTATGGGTTACACTCGTGTGCAGTGATGTTGACTAAACTAAAACTAAACTAAACTAGATGTCAACCAGTGGACATTCATCGAAGAATGCAGGCAGCGTACAGTAACAAGTGTGTGTCGAAGACAACAAACACACTGGGCACTAATGTTTCGGAAAGGATGTCTGCTCACGACAGATCTTCGATGGCCAGGTCAAGTACATATTGTTGCAACAGAAAAAACTATCACCAAAATCGATGCAGCAGTACAGATGAACCATTGTTGAAGCATATGTTTGCTAGCGAAAGAATTTGATGTGTCAATTGGACAATTCAAAAGGTCGTTCATAAGAAACTGCAATATCTGAAGGTGTGTTCACAGTGAGTACCACGGATGTTGACCGACCACCGAAAAGAGGATCACATGGGATAGTGTTTGAACTACTTGCTGTGTTACAGAGTGGAGAGTGATGATGTCTCTTCCGCATAGTGAAACATGGTGTCACCACTTCGAGCCAAGCAGCAAAAGAGAGAGAGAGCATGCAGTGGAAGCATGCTGAATCACCAAAAGCCAAAAAATTCAAGTTACATGTTTCTGCTGGTATGGTTATGCTGAGCGCATTTTTTGACCATAAAGGACTATTGTTAGCCGACTTTAAAGAACCTGGTGTCAACTGGTGGCTCTACCCACTACTTGCAAACACTAGACAAGCTGCAAAAAGCCACCAAGAATAAACGACCCGGCATGCTTTCTCGCGGTGTGATTTTGTTGCACGATAATGCTTGTCCGTATGTCACAAAGATTGTGCAGGAAGCATTAGCAAGGAAGAAGTGGGAAATTCTGCAACATCAAGCCTATAGTCCTGTTTTGTCACCATGTGATTTTCATTTGTTCGGACCTCTAAAAAAAGTTCTCAAGGGGCAACGATTTCACACAGATGCAGACGTAATGAACGCGGTAAACATTTGGTTCAGTGAGCAACAACAATCCTTTTTTTGCGGATGGCATTTGCCGCTGTCATAAGTCGGGCTGCCCCACCGGCTAGATGAAAGTATTATTCACTGGCGAGCAACCCCAAATAGTCAGAATCTGACTAGGGACAAAATCTATATGGCTGAACTACAGATTAAGCCCATGAATATCCAACGTACAGCTCCAAGTGGCTCGTTACAAAATGAAATGAACTGTGCTGAATATTCGCCAAGGAATGGGAAAGAGAAGGTTAGCTAAGATAGATGTTTAAGTCTAAATATATGAGTATAGACGACTATCTCAGTACAGGTTTTTCTCCCTGACTGCTCCCTTCCTTGGTGTCTAAGTGAACCCCCACCAATGTACACAACAACACGTATGCACAATTGGAAAAAATATAATGACAGAACTATGAGTTACAATACTACAACATTTATTTACTAATCATAAAATAGACATATGGATGTATTGTCAATATGAGGATGATGAAATCATATACATATTGATATTGATGACAAACATTACGTAACTTACTTGTTACTTGATCTATCTGGATCTGTGGTCCAGATCCCCACTCTCCAGTAGACTCAAAAAAGAAACAGCTTGCCGGTATTCTGACTCCTGTCAGTCCTAGCTCTACCTAGTCTTCACTCGTTCTTGAGATCTATAACATAGGTGCTCCTTGTGAGAGCTTGAAAGAAAGTCAAGAATGTGTTATATCTAGTTCTACATCAGCGCAATCCTAATTAAAACATATCATAACACAAACATATACAATGACCAGTCTGGCCAAGTTTATCTTCCAGCTCTACTGCGTTCACCATCCTCCTTCTCCCTACTGTCTTTAGTCTGGGACGGGCTTTTCAATTGTCTCACACGCCTGTAATGATTACATTTCTGCCGCCCATGTCCATGTCGCTAATACAGAAATTCTGTGTCGTACAGCCGCTCCGTCCAAAGTTGGTTTAGCAGCTCACAGGATCGGTAATGGTATTATAATAATGCCGGGTCATCCGGGCTTACAAGCCGTGACCAGTAGCTGTGCCAGGTTCCCATGCATTACCGTGAACGCACGCCCACAATACACTGAGAAAGTTTAGCACCATATACCCTATACCAATTGTGGGTAATGTCTGTACCATTACACCTCTGCTTCCAACACAATCGTTGGCCAATGTGCCAATGCGCAGACAATAGCATAACACTTCATATTGGTAGGTTTGCATATGACAAATCAATATATCAAACATCCAATACACATAAACATATTGATTAAACTAGACATATTATGATACTTTAACATCATAGCATAATGCACTAGTTAGTTTGTATGTATACGAAATGAGACGTATATACACAAAAAGAATATGTACGAAGCATATTCCTAGCATCGTATATTCATATGAAATTACACATACATACATCCAACATATCCGTAAACATTATATTACTTCAAGATGGACATCTAATGATACTCAACATAATAGCATCAGGCATTATTAATGAGTACTAATATTGTATAGCTACAAAATGAGATATACAACAAGTCTAATTGAAGTGACCACACAGACCAGCCATATTTGCTGATCTGCCCGGTTTAATCACCACTTAGTTACTGCTGTTGTAAGAATTAAATAAATAGTCAGTTGACTATATTCTGTACAACAAATGCACACACCAAAAAGAGACTAGTCTAGTTTACAAAGAAATGACAAGCATCTACCAAGACACCTAAAAGTATACTTAGACAATGATATGCCTTTCACAAGTTTCTACTTCTCAGAAGAGTAATACATGAAGCACAATGATATTGAACACAGAACTTAGAAAGAACACTCAAGTAACCTACGCCAAAGATAGTTCTTGAAATAACCTAGATCAGATATAGACTGAAAATCGGTACATCCATCTAAGAGACTAAGAGACTTACTAAGGGACTAGTTACTAAGAAATAATTCTCCTAGTGAAATCTAGCAACATAAGAATCATACGTATGACTACAAACGAGCTGGTTGTCTCACCTGTTCTGAAGTCAAACATTTTCTAACATAAAACAGGCTAGGGACCCTTATTTAAGCTGAGTCCAGCAGACAAGTATTATCTCCTTGGCATTCCCATCATAAATTCTTCTTATCTCCCCCTGACGGTAATTGCAATTATCACTGCAACCTGGCCATCACACCTTGCTCCTCTCTGTCTGGTACAAAGTCTACAGGCCCAGTGTTAATTGCCTTATCAGATCTGTTTTCACACATTCCTGAGTCTGCCAGTCAGAGTGGACGGGGCTTGTTTACAGCCCTGGGGCTATTATCTTCCCCTGTGTCAATGTTGTTCACACCTGGGCGATTTCCTACCTCTGCTTATCAGGTGTCATGCCTGGTCGGTTTTAATTACACTGTCCATTTTACTTGCCATCTGCAAGCTTACGTCATGGCTAGAGGCTTTTTGTGAATAATCTTACCTCACGACTAGATAGCCGTGGAGTAGCGTGATTAATTCATTCTTTCTCAATTTGGCCTCTCAAATTTGGAGACCGAGAAAAATATTCTGGGATGTTAAGGCGGCATTTAACGACATAGCTTCCCCTTTAAAAAAAAAGTTTCTGCCAGAAATCTTTTGTCAACGCACGCCGTACATCCCAGAATAATGCCTAAGCACTCTCCGTTCTGTATCTGCCTAAAGGTTTCCAATATTCCTTGTGGCAGTGGGTTGTCCTGCATCTGCATAAAGACGTCCCATTTCCATACTCCAAGGATACTCTGGATAGGTCCTTGTACCTGGTTTTCGGCCGGGATTCCATGCAATAGCTTGGTAAAATCCGGTAATTGTCAGGAGGTTGTAATTTTACCCCTCTGGGAAAGATCACAATCAACGGGATTCTTCTGCGCCTCTGGGCGACTGTCTTAGTCCACTCCCTCACGTGATTTAATCCTTTCAGCCGAGGATGTACCCGTAGTGAAGTCTTGCATAAGCTGGCCACAGCAAAGCTTGTCTCCGTGATTTTCCTCCATCCTTTATAGATCCTTAACTGATCCATCAATATCTTCCTTTTGAAAGGAATAATGTTACACATCATGGTCCCATGATATAAATTCAACTGGCGCTTTCCTCCTTCAAAGTTGGGCGTAACAATCTTCCCTCCTCGGTGTCGCGGTTTCTTCCCCTGATAATCAGTTAATGGGCTGAGTTTCTCTGCATTAGAGTTTCTTGTAAAAACCGTGCTAGAAATTGGAAATTTAGTGTGCCAAGTTGTCCATGCCTTGAGAAATAACATAGTTACTCCAGGGCGATAAAGTGGAGTTACTTTTGAATAAAGTATCCACAAATAGCTGATCTACTTCTATCAAATCGACCTGACTGAAGGGTAGATTGAGTCCTAAGAGTGTTGATTCCAAACCACTCTTGACTTCTGTTACTTCAGGTCCCTGTTGCTGGAATTCCCTGATAACTTCAGCTAATGAGATTATAGGCGTTTCTTCCTCCATCTTGTGCAAAGAATTTTCTTCTTTAGCAACTACAGACAATGTTGTCTGCACAATATCAGAGTCCATATTCTGGCTCATGACAATTCCCTGTGTTTCCTGAGTCTCCGAACTGGTATACTCTGAGATAACAACTGGAAATGTTTCCTGGTCTGGATGTTCCTCTCTGGTCGTGCTTTCATGGGCTAAGTCCAGTTGAGGTAAATCCTGTGGTGGGCTGGTGTCTAAGCAATCCATCACATTAGGTAAATCGATTTGAACTGAGATCTAGTGTCTTGTCCTGAGCTGCAGCCTCAAAGATCACAAAAGGTTCTGGATCGTCCTTCATCCCTATCTTAGTCAAATGTAATCCCACTTCTTGCTTGCCTGAGCTGAAGGGAATAATAAGGTCGGTTACCTCTCCATCTTCGACCTCTTTAAAAGATGTCCTCAGGTCCTCTTCTTCTTGAGTTTCACCCCTCGTTGAAGTAAAATGAGATTCCTGGGAGTCTTGTACTGGCAAACCGTAGTGCAAACAGTTGTCCTCTGGGTAACTGTTAATAGTTAAATTATCTGAACTGATAATTAGTGATTCTTCCCGCGTTGCAGTAATGAAATTCACCTGGGATTCCGTTTCTTCCTTCCTCCCTATTTCAGTCAGATGTAATTCCACTTCGTGATTCTGTGAACAGAAGGGAATGTGAGAATCGGCTAGGTCTCTGCCTGCGACCTCATTAAAGGTTGTCTTCAGTTCCTCTTTCTCTCGAGATTCATTTCTCGTAGCAGTCAAGTGGTTTTCCTGAAGGTCCTCTACTGTTAAACCAGTTAGACCACAATTTCCGTGGTGCAAACAGTTATCACGTTTGTGACTGTTTGAAGTGCCATTGGCACGTTTTTTCTTCCCTCTTTTCCGTTTAGGACTGGGTCGAATGAGAACCTGTAGTTCCCGGTCCACTACCTCTGATTCTGCGGTGGGTGGCAAAGATGTCCCTTCCTTCCTGGTTGGGTGAGCATCCATATCTCCTACCTTATGTTCTGCTAGAAAGGTTAGCTTCTCTGCATTGACTGCTTCCATATGCGTTTTCTCCATCTCTACTCCTTCAGTTTTGCTACGCTCTTGTGCTTCCAAAGAACTCATCATTTTCTTTAAACATAATTTCTTCTTCTTGGTCCCACCATTCTAACTCAGCTATGATATATGTTTCTAGTTGCTCCCCCTTTAAGCCTTCTCTTATGCCCCACCCTCTCGCGGTCTCTGAGAAATCTGCGCGCGCCTTCATGTCCTCTTCGAGATTCCGGTAACGTAAGTACCATAATTGCTAATGACTATATTCAGGTAAGCTCCTATGTATATATAAAAAATCAGATCTAAGCTAGAAAGACAAGAGTTAACTACTGACAGTCTACGCTATCCAATGTGTATAGTTTAGCCTCAGCAGTGAAAGACAACTGAAAATAATATTCAAGTAGTACCTGGCGACAGCAGTGAAGTAAGTGTGAGAGATATACTACACAGTAATCAACAGTAATATTTACCTAAATAAACATTAAAATGCACTGCATACATGTCAAAATGAACATGGCATATATTAGCATAAAATTGCAAATCAGTCAAGCAGTTAAATCATCAAACACATCAATGTAAATATGATTAAAGTGTTCAATTATCATAAATGATGAATGGTAACACTAATTGATAATAATTAAAACAATTATCAATAAATGATAGATGATAGTAGTTTTCTCATAAGTTCTTATCTGTTATACTTTTGAAAAGTTATATATGCACTCTGAAACTTCCTCAACTAAAATTAGCTACATTTGATGATAGTCTATTTTGATGACTGAAGATTACAAGAGTTAACTTTTAAAAATCGTATGTCTAGGGTCTAGTACCGGAGTCCTATTGAAAGCGAGAAGTCCTGAATTCAAATCCGGACGAGAAGCCCAATCTGTCAGAAGTCGGGGTGCCCCACCGGCTAGATGAAAGTATTATTCACTGGCGAGCAACCCCAAATAGTCAGAAACTGACTAGGGACAAAATCTATATGGCTGAACTATAGATTAGGCCCATGAATATCCAACGTACAGCTCTAAGTGGCTCGTTACAAAATTGAAATGAACTGTGCTGAATATTCGCCAAGGAATAGGGAAAGAGAAGGTTAGCTAGGATAGATTTTTAAGTCTGAATTAAAGTTTAAGGACAACTATCCTAGTACAGGTTTTTCTCCCTGACTGCTCCTTTCCTTGGTGTGTAAGTGAACCCCCACCAATGTACACAACAACACGTATGCACAATTGGAAAAAATATAATGACAGAACTATGAGTTACAATACTACAACATTTATTTACTAATCATAATAATAGACATAGGATGATTGTCAATATGAGGATGATGAAATCATATACATATTGATATTGATGACAAACATTACGTAACTTACTTGTTACTTGATCTATCTGGATCTGTGGTCCAGATCCCCACTCTCCAGTAGACTCACAAAAAAGAACAGCTTGCCGGTATTCTGACTCCTGCCAGTCCTAGCTCTACCTAGTCATTCACTCGTTCTTGAGATCTATAACATAGGTGCTCCTTGTGAGAGCTTGAAAGAAAGTCAAGAATGTGTTATATCTAGTTCTACATCAGCGCAATCCTTAAGTAAAACATATCATAACACAAACATATACAATGACCAGTCTGGCCAAGTTTATCTTCCAGCTCTACTGCGTTCACCATCCTCCTTCTCCCTACTGTCTTTAGTCTGGGACGGGCTTTTCAATTGTCTCACACGCCTGTAATGATTACATTTCTGCCGCCCCATGTCCATGTCGCTAATACAGAAATTCTGTGTCGTACAGCCGCTCCGTCCAAAGTTGGTTTAGCAGCTCACAGGATCGGTAATGGTATTATAATAATGCCGGGTCATCCGGGCTTACAAGCCGTGACCAGTAGCTGTGCCAGGTTCCCATGCATTACCGTGAACGCACGCCCACAATACACTGAGAAAGTTTAGCACCATATACCCTATACCAATTGTGGGTAATGTCTGTACCATTACACCTCTGCTTCCAACACAATCGTTGGCCAATGTGCCAATGCGCAGACAATAGCATAACACTTCATATTGGTAGGTTTGCATATGACAAATCAATATATCAAACATCCAATACACATAAACATATTGATTAAACTAGACATATTATGATACTTTAACATCATAGCATAATGCACTAGTTAGTTTGTATGTATACGAAATGAGACGTATATACACAAAAAGAATATGTACGAAGCATATTCCTAGCATCGTATATTCATATGAAATTACACATACATACATCCAACATATCCGTAAACATTATATTACTTCAAGATGGACATATAATGATACTCAACATAATAGCATCAGGCATTATTAATGAGTACTAATATGGTATAGCTACAAAATGAGATATACAACAAGTCTAATTGAAGTGACCACACAGACCAGCCATATTTGCTGATCTGCCCGGTTTAATCACCACTTAGTTACTGCTGTTGTAAGAATTAAATAAATAGTCAGTTGACTATATTCTGTACAACAAATGCACACACCAAAAAGAGACTAGTCTAGTTTACAAAGAAATGGACAAGCATCTAGCTACGACACCTAAAGTATATCTAGACAATGATATGCCTTTCACAAGTTTCTACTTCTCAGAAGAGTAATACATGAAGCACAATGATATTGAACACAGAACTTAGAAAGAACACTCAAGTAACCTACGCCAAAGATAGTTCTTGAAATAACCTAGATCAGATATAGACTGAAAATCGGTACATCCATCTAAGAGACTAAGAGACTTACTAAGGGACTAGTTACTAAGAAATAATTCTCCTAGTGAAATCTAGCAACATAAGAATCATACGTATGACTACAAACGAGCTGGTTGTCTCACCTGTTCTGAAGTCAAACATTTTCTAACATAAAACAGGCTAGGGACCCTTATTTAAGCTGAGTCTAGCAGACAGTATTATCTCCTTGGCATTCCCGTCATAAATTCTTCTTATCTCCCCCTGACGGTAATTGCAATTATCACTGCAACCTGGCCATCACACCTTGCTCCTCTCTGTCTGGTACAAAGTCTACAGGCCCAGTGTTAATTGCCTTATCAGATCTGTTTTCACACATTCCTGAGTCTGCCAGTCAGAGTGGACGGGGCTTGTTTACAGCCCTGGGGCTATTATCTTCCCCTGTGTCAATGTTGTTCACACCTGGGCGATTTCCTACCTCTGCTTATCAGGTGTCATGCCTGGTCGGTTTTAATTACACTGTCCATTTTACTTGCCATCTGCAAGCTTACATCATGGCTAGAGGCTTTTTGTGAATAATCTTACCTCACGACTAGATAGCCGTGGAGTAGCGTGATTAATTCATTCTTTCTCAATTTGGCCTCTCAAATTTTGAGGCCGAGAAAATATTCTGGGATGTTAAGGCGGCATTTCATGACAGCCGCCTACCTAAGCAATGGAATGCTTGCCTGAATGCCTACGACAGCTTCTTCTGACCAACCCATGGTGCATAATTCATTCAAAATGAATGCTTTGTTTAATTCTACCACACCTGTTAATGTTTCTTTCATGCTTTTGTAATAAAGCCATTGGAACGAGTTTCAAATGAACGTCCCTAATAATAATCCTCATATAATACATTCATTAAGTGAAGATAATCAAGGAGGTGTAGCACTGATAAAGTTATCTGACACACTCAATGATGTAAATGATTAAAATCACCAGTTCTAAATAATTGACTATGAATACAGTAATAACAACAGTTTATTTGCCACAATCATCACGTAGTCAAGCAGAGATATAAGAGCTGCATGCCAAATTAGGTCAGTATCTATGGTGACTGCCATTTCAGCATCCCAGATACTGAAGTTTGATTGATTGATTGATGTCTAGGAACTGACATCACAGCATTCGGGGCATTTCCATAGGCACTCCTTCCCCATCCTCAGCAGCCAGCGAAGAGTTCCAACACCAATAGTACCAGTAACAATCTGATTATATGTCCGTCTCGCCTTTCCTCTGAGCGTCGAGCATCGACCAGATCCCCTTGTCACTCCTCATTGCCTCATTCTTGCCAGACCATGATTATCCATTTGCTCCTCCAAGGTGTACATGTGCTCCCACAAGGCCGCAACCATGTCTGCCTTGTCATGCATCAATACTCCACCTTTGCAGAGTCAGCCAATGTGTCCGCTTGTTCATTCCCCAGCACACCGGCATGCCCCGGAGAAAAGATCCAGGCGATGCTTGCCACCCGTGACCTCCAAAGCGAAGCAAGCCACTCTGCACGAAGCATGCCTGTCCTCACCTTCCTCATGATGCTTTCTGAGTCAGTTACAATCGCGTATGTATGTGTGTATCGTATTCTCGATCCAGCGGAAAGCTGCAGTGACCGCCTCCACCTCCATTCTTAAGCTAGATGTTGTGGTATCATATGCCAGGCTCTCCTGCACCAAACGTCGACCATTAGCTTTTGCTATGAACCCCCAGGCACTTCTCCTACCTCTCGACACCGAACCATCTGTGTAGATAATCACATCAACCGAGCGAGCATTATCCTGAATTAGTTGCTGGATTTCCACTTCCGTGGCCCCTGCTGGCCACTCCCTGCACTCCCTGCTCAATGTGATTATAACTCTGCACAAGTCTGACTGCTCCGCTGGCACTCTGACCCACTCCTCTCCTCGCCTAATGTTCTCCAAGATGTACACATGTCTGATCGTATCCTCCGCCTGAGCCATCCATTATTTCCCTCTTATCAGTTGCTGACCCTTAACTGCGTCCAGCGCCTCATGCAATGGGTGATCTGTGTCTGCAGCTACTCTGAGGTATGCCTTCACTGCATCATTTTGAGCCTGCCTGCAACAGTCGGCAAACCAAGGATGTAATGCATACACACTACTGGAGTGTCTCTAGTGCATCCCAGAATGACTCGCATTTCGTTCTGTCTGCGCTCTAACTTCACCAGCTGATTCTTTGAGACAGTGAGTAGTCCTAGTCCATAATCAATGACTGAGAGGATCAAGTGCTTGTCTAGTGTGAAAAGCATTCTCTGCTCTGTGTCCATTGCAGCCATAGTTTTAAGTGCATTGAGTCCCTTTTGAGATCTTGTCACAGCCATCTCCACATGGTCCTTGAAGGACAGGCTCCTGTCAAATGTGATTCCCAGATACTTCAGTTTGTTCTCTCTGTTGACGTTTCTACCATCTATCGTGAGGCTTGGGACATTAGCACTCACAATCCTGTTGTCCAGAGAGCACCACAAAACAGCCGCCTTTTCCAGGTCGATGACAGCGCTCATTTCAGTGCACCAGTTAATCACTTTGTCTGCTGTCGCTTCTAGCTCCTGGGCTGTTTGTACCCTATCTCTCCCCTGCCTATATGCAAGAATATCATCTGCAAATGTTAGTATCCTTCCAACCCCTGGTGCTTCTACGTTTACAGTCTTGCTCGTATACACGTTAAAGATTACCGGTGAGATTGCAGATCCCTGTGGCAGTCCAGGGGTTAAAATATGTGACTCTGAGGTCCATGCACCCAGACGGAGAGCAACCCGACGAGAATACAGAACGGCTGCTATCCAGTTCACCAACCAGGGATTGACCCCCTTCTCCATCAGTGCGGTCATCAAAATATCATATCGAACTCTATTGTATGCATCCTCGAGATCACGCGCCGCCGCCATCGTTTCCTGTCTACTCTGGAACCCCTCATAAACGTCAAAGGCAAAAGTAGCTGCATTTGACCAGGTATCATGTCCTGGCCTGTAGCTCCTCAGACCACTTGGAAGAAGCTTCCCCCTTTCCAAAAACTCTTGCAGCTTGACAGCAACCATCTTCTCTAAAACTTTCTCAAATGTATTTTGAAGGGTGATGATCCTAAAGCCGCTAAGCTTTGAATGGTCCTTGAATGGTTTTCGGAGAGGGATGAGATAGCTGTGCACCCAGTCCTGCGGTATTGATGCTATCCTAATGCTCTGGTTAAAGCAGTTGGTCATCTCCTTCAGGTCTACATCACTCAAAGTCTTCATGTGGCCATACCTGACCCCATCAGGCCCTGGTGCCGTGTCTTTTGCCATTTTCAAAATATGTTTAACATCTTCAACCCGTATGATGTCTTCATAAGGCATATTCTTCATGGTGCCAGATAACTCCTCTCTAACTGCATCCCTGGTGTCAACATCATTATGATTGGTCTGCTCTAAAAGTCTCTGGAGAAACGCCTCCCCTTTCTCTTTGTCTGTTGTCTCGCATACACCATCATCTCTATAAATTGTTCCCACTGTCATAGGCTGATCTTTTCTTTGTATTTGTCTGTGCAGCGTCCAGAATTTCCGCAGTGTTTTATCACCTCCAATCTCCTTCATGATTTTGCGTTTTTGGCCTCTGCAGCACAGCGCTTGAAAACCTCCACCTTATGTTTCTTGACATTTTCCGCTGTGTCCACTTCTCTCCTGAGCTTCGGGGTGTCTGTCGCACTTTCCTTAGCTGCTTCACTGCAGCTCTCTTTGCTTTCCAAGCATGGTCTACTTCTGGAGTCCACCATGGGGGCTGCAAAAAAGTTGACATCAGTAGCAAGCAGTTTGGGAGCAGGTTGCATTGCATTGTTTTTCACCACGGTATGAGCATTGGCAGTTCAGAAAGCAGTGGCAAATTACTGAATGTAAAATTGTCTAGAAAATGACAAACCGTCAAAAAAAGTACTGGATGTGATTGTAATGTTCTTAAAAGGAAATACAGCTAACGTTAACTATTAGCAAATTATTTGAAATTTAACATAAAATACAAAATGATCAGACAGTTTTCTATTGATGAGTAACTGGAATGTGACAACTGAAGAAGGCTTTGCAGCTGATATGATCAGATGATATGATCATTTGAGGAAGTTGTTAATTACAGATGACAGGGACCAAAAGAGTTCTGCAAACAGGAAATATATATTTAACTAACACATGATATGAAGTGCTTAAAAAAGACAATACATATGGACAAGCCAAGGGAATATTTAAACAAAATTAAAAACTAGTCAAAATGAACTAATGAAATTGGGCAAGGAAATCTATTGTCACTCCTGGAGACAATACTGAAATCGACCACAATGAAGTCAATACTAAATGCCAGTTAAAATGGTAACAACAAAAGAAACAAAGACAATTCCAAATAGAAAATGAAGTGCATTTTATAAAGCTGAAACATTAATAGAATACCAGAATAAAATAAATGGCAAACTTACAAGCATAAAAGTTGATACTCAGGACACTATAACCCAATGGCAAGAAACATAAAGAATTATAGGGGAAGGAGCAGAAGGAACAATATGAAGAATTAAAAGGAAAGCTAGAAAATCTTGTGTGACACAAAACATTTTAAATAAAATGAATGTCAGAAGAAAATATTTGTAGAAGAATATGACAACTACAGAAAAAATTCAAATGTATAAAAAGATAAAAACATGACATTGAAAGAGAGTGCAAAGAAGCATGTGTAAAGTATGGAAAGGTCTGAACTGGTGTATGAAAAAGTGAAAAAATAAAGAAATTCAATCTTGAGCATTTCTCTATTTTACCTCTTCTGTTCATATGCCCCAAAAATATGATTTGTCTTTTTTAAGATGGTTTTGATGAGGGATCCTCTAACACCTGCAGCTTTCAATATCTCGGGGTTTGTTTTAGTTCTCTGTCCATGATATTCTCAACATTCTCCTAAAAAAGCACAAATACTTCCAGTTTCTTTACCGATTATGACTCATTGATCAGCGTTCATATTCATTCAGAAGAAGAGACTGTACACAACTCTTCAGCAAGCAGACATTTGTACTTGACATGATATTTCTGTTTTTAATCATGTTGCTCTAAACAAACCTTTGCTTACAGCTATTCTTTTCTTTATCTCAAGGTCACATTTTCCGTCAAGTGTCACTGTGTAGTCTGGATATTGGAATTCATTG
This sequence comes from Cepaea nemoralis, assembly GCA_014155875.1. NCBI lineage: Eukaryota > Metazoa > Mollusca > Gastropoda > Stylommatophora > Helicidae > Cepaea > Cepaea nemoralis. Next base: position 324,418 of record JACEFZ010002248.1, read on the forward strand.
ACCTATTTCATTTGTATATATTTACTATATATTTTTAAACTCTCAGACTCTGCTATTAAAACTGTCATTGACACACCTTAGAACATTTATATTTTGGCCTCCAACTTTAATTCCTTCAAGATGTTTAATGTTTGTGAGTATTGTCTTGCAGTAAGTGTTGAAGAGTTCAGGTGATAAAAACATCCTTGTCTAACTCCTCTTGTAATTGCTTTAAATTCATTAAGTTATCCTTAATATCTGGCAGATTCTTGCGCTCAGCACATTTTCCTCCTTATCTTGAAATCTTTCCTATCTATATTGAATTCAAGCAAACAGTCAATAAAATGTTGATGTTTCACTTTGTCAAAAGCTTTTGAATAGTCTAAGAAGCATAAATACAGTTCCTTTTGCATCTGTGTACCTCTGTTCGAGAGCATGAATAAAGTAAACATTGCATTCCATGCTACCTAATCTGCAACAAATGCAAATTTAAATTTCTTAAATGTCTAGTTTCCTAAATTTTACTTTCAATTATAATGCAAAAGAGTAGTTTGGTAACATATCTCATAAACTGATTGTTCAAGATGATTTGCTTTCTATTTTTCCTGGTTTAAAAAAAAATTAAGTATTGTAATGAAAATTGATCTGCAGATGTTTGAAGGTGATTTCTCTGATATCATAAACCTTATTCAGGATCTTTATTTTCTGTTCGCAGTACATGATATACTTCTGCAGGGATATTGCCCAGCTTATTTCTTCTTCTTCTATCTAGTTAGTTAGTTAGTTAGTCGACAGATCATCCTCATTGCACATCGAACCATTCAGTCCATAAGTGCTCGGATCCCCTCCTCAGCAAATCCCGCAGCGTGTAGCGGCTAACGACACCAGTTCTGTGTTGGTTTATCAATCTTCTTTGGCTTCCTGCGTAGTGTTCTTGTTTGGCCACACCTCTTTTAATTTGCTGCTCTCGCAGTCTGGCCATTGTTGTAGATTCACAGTCATCACTTGGTTCTCGCAAAAGTCTTACTTCTCGTAGAGCATTCAAAATGTCGGCCTGGTCCATGGCGCGTCCGCCCTCCACAGTAGCCTCACCTGCGAGCTTGTCAGCCCGCTCATTTCCTTGTACTCCCGCATGCCCTGACACGAAGATGAAACTAATCTTTGCCAGTCGAGACCGCTCCAGAGGCAGCAACCATTCTCTTCGGATCGACCCCTCCTCTATCCTCTTGATCATGTTCATTGAGTCGCTAAGGAAACAAGCCCTAGTGAATGTCTGTGTCTCGAGCCATGTTATTGATTTACTTACTGCCATGACTTCCATGGTCAGGCTACTTGTGGTTTCAGTAAAAGCACCAGAGTCCTCCTTCACAATTCTCCCTCCGGCCCGAGCTGTAAAGGCCCATGAGCTTCTCACATGTCGGACGACCGACCCATCTGTGTAGATGATCGCGTCACCGTCTAGCGAATTCTCGAAAATCAACGCTTGTACTTCAGCCTCAACAGCAGCCGGATTTTCTTGTCTGCATTTTCTGTCAAGTTGGATGCAAACTGAAAAGGATGTGCAGAAGTCTGTTGGCACTTGCACCCACTCCTCGCCAGGTTCTAAGTCCTCAAGTGAACACACCTGTTGAAGAATGTCTTCGGCTTCTTCTATCTGTTATCTCCCAATGGAGCATAGATCCCCAATCAAATCATGCCAAGCTTACTTAACCTTTGCTGCGGCTACTTTCATGTCCACCCCTTATTATTCATTCCTGTCTCCAAATTCAATTTTTCATGTGTTTAGAGTGTCATTTTGTTGTTGTTTGCTCAGTGGGTTCCAGTGGGACAACTTTCTAGTTATATAATTAACAATACAATTCTCAATATGTTTCCTATTCAGTGCCAGTGTCTTTTCCTCGCCTCTTGATTCACTGAGATATATTTAGGTGGGATGTCTTTTGTTACCTTTATTATTCTGACTGACTATAATCACCCCCTGCTACACCATTCTTTGTAGGCATAGATGGTATATCTGTTCTCCCACACTATATACATGATCCCCAAGGACCCTGGCTACTTCTACCTTATCATGCACAAATAACCCACCCAGCAGTGCAGGTTGAGATGTGAAAATAACAATACAAAAGTAAAGAGGAGCTTACATAGCACTAAGAAATTTCATGAAGTTAAAAAAAATTAAATATAATGCCAAACCTAGAATATTTGTCTCTAACGTCATATCAATACTGCTGTTTGATTCAGAAACACGGAGAGCAACTAAAACAATAACTGATAAACTAAATTTATTAACTTGTGCCCGCACAAACTTGAAGGACAAATAGTATGAAATAATCACTAATGCAGAGCTTATGGAGAGAATTAAACAAAATCCAGTAAATCAAGGATAACACAACACTGGCGCTGAATAGGACTCACATTGAATAAACATCTTAAAATTATAATTTAACTAGAATTTCCTTTTTCTAGAACCTACATGGAAAAAGAAATAGAAAGTGACCTAAAGACACACACACACAGAGAAAAGAATTAGAGACAGATATGAATAATGTAGTAGTAGTATTTATGCCAATAATATTCTTTTCAACCTCCTAGATTATTTTTGGGATATTTAGTGTCCACAATATTGGGAGGACATCAAGTGAGCTGACTAAGATGACTAAAAGCAGGAGATCTTTGCAATAGTCGGTTTAGTGTTTATGCATTATTGAGGGATAAAAGGCAGAAGACTAAGAAGGAAGCTGCAATACTGCTAAGAGATAAGATAAATGTGGAAATGACAGCACAGTGTCATTTTAGAATGTACATATGTGATATGAATTATTTTCCTTCTTCTGTTCACATTGTTACACAAGCAGGATAAAGAGCTTTTTTTGTGTGTGTTAAGTACAGTATGATGCATGTGTTCATTTGAGGAAGTTGTTAAGTACAGTATGATGCATGTGTTCATTTAAGGAAGTTGTTAAGTACACAGTATGATGCTTCTTTTCATTTGAGGAAGTTGTTAAGTAATGTATGATGCATGTGTTAATTTGAGGAAGTTGTTAAATACAGTATGATGCATGTGTTCATTTGAGGAAGTTGTTAAGTACAGTATGATGCATGTGTTCATTTAAGGAAGTTGTTAAGCACACAGTATGACGCTTCTTTTCATTTGAGGAAGTTGTTAAGTAATGTATGATGCATGTGTTAATTTGAGGAAGTTGTTAAATACAGTATGATGCATGTGTTCATTTGAGGAAGTTGTTAAGTACAGTATGATGCATGTGTTCATTTGAGGAAGTTGTTAAGTACAGTATGATGCTTCTTTTCATTTGAGGAAGTTGTTAATTACAGTATGATGCATGTGTTCATTTCAGGATGTTAAGCACAGTATGATGCTTGTGTTCACTTGAGGAAGTTGTTAATTACAGTATGATGCATGTGTTCATTTGAGGAAGTTGTTAATTACAGTATGATGCATGTGTTCATTTGAGGAAGTTGTTAATTACAGTATGATGCATGTGTTCATTTCAGGATGTTAAGTACAGTATGATGCATGTGTTCATTTCAGGATGTTAAGTACAGTATGATGCTTGTGTTCATTTGAGGAAGTTGTTAAGTACAGTATGATGCATGTGTTCACTTGAGGAAGTTGTTAAGTACAGTATGATGCATGTGTTCATTTGAGGAAGTTGTTAAATACAGTATGACGCATGTGTTCATTTGAGGTAGTTGTTAAGTACAGTATGATGCATGTGTTCATTTGAGGAAGTTGTTAAGTACAGTATGATGCTTCTTTTCATTTGAGGAAGTTGTTAATTACAGTATGATGCATGTGTTCATGTCAGGATGTTAAGCACAGTATGATGCTTGTGTTCACTTGAGGAAGTTGTTAAGTACAGTATGATGCATGTGTTCATTTGACAAAGTTGTTAATTACAGTATGATGCATGTGTTCATTTTAGGATGTTAATTACAGTATGATGCATGTATTCATTTCAGGATGTTAAGTACAGTATGATGCTTGTGTTCACTTGAGGAAGTTGTTAAGTACAGTATGATGCTTCTTTTCATTTGAGGAAGTTGTTAATTACAGTATGATGCGTGTGTTCATTTCAGGATGTTAAGTACAGTACGATGCTTGTGTTCACTTGAGGAAGTTGTTAAGTACAGTATCATGCTTGTGTTCACTTGAGGAAGTTGTTAAGTACAGTATGATGTTTGTGTTCACTTGAGGAAGTTGTTAAGTACAGTATGATGCATGTGTTCATTTGAGGAAGTTGTTAATTACAGTATGATGCATGTGTTCATTTCAGGATGTTAAGTACAGTATGATGCTTGTGTTCACTTGAGGAAGTTGTTAAGTACAGTATGATGCATATGTTTATTTGAGGAAGTTGTTAAGTACAGTATGATGCTGCTTTTCATTTGAGGAAGTTGTTAAGTACAGTATGATGCATGTGTTCATTTCAGGAAGTTGTTAAGTACAGTATAATGCTTGTGTTTATTTGAGGAAGTTGTTAAGTACAGTATGATGCATGTGCTAATTTCAGGAAGTTGTTAAATACAGTATCATGTATATGTTCATTTCAGGAAGCTATTGACATGTGCGCTGTATATGAGCCTTGTCTTAATGGAGGACATTGTTCTAACTTCTCTGGAGGGTATAATTGTACATGTCCTGCGGGCTTGACAGGAACAAATTGTGACCAAGAAATAGACTACTGCAGTTCAAACACATGTCAGAACAAGGGTCAATGCTATAACCTTGTAGATCAGTATTTCTGCAAGTGAGTACTAGTAGCATCATGATCATCACAAGCTTTATCTGCAAAAGTTGATACATAACCTGTTGTTTATCTAAGTGTGACCTAATTTCTCTTCCAGTTTGTTGTTGTTTTTGAGTTTTTCAAAACATACGTGTAATATACTTTATCTGACTTTCCTTGCCAGAAAATGATCAGATAGAAATATTAGAAAAAGCTCAAACAGTCAAAGATTCTAACAAAGTCAGATGAAACGTGTGAAGATTATAAAGTGTTTGCAACATTATCATACAGTCTTTTTGTTTAATGAATGTAATATATGGATCTTCTTGTAGGCAGCTGTGCTATTTAATTATTATCACCTGTTTCAACCAAACATTATGTCATGTGGATAGGTATAGTGAGATATTTGAAATTATTACTATTTCTCCTTACCTTTTTTTCACCACTCTCTCAGAGAATGATTATCATCAACTGAGTTACTTTGTTACTTCATTTGTTATATACCCAGATGCCCAGATGGGACAGCAGGAGAACACTGTGAACAGACAGAAAAACTGTGTAATGAATTCAGTGATACAGCTTGTTCATTGAACGGAATATGTGAACCTATAGGAGGTACCATTCAGTGCCAATGTCTTGAAGGTGAGCCATAAAAGTGATATTTTATTTTATAAATATGAAAAGCAAAATACAAGTTGTGAAAGCAATAAAATGTATTTGTAGGAAGAGTGGATGGAAACTTCTGAGATATGTTCATATGTAATTTATGTTGTTAAAACGTTCTTAGGTGCTATATTTAGCCAATCCTGATGCATGGAAGTGAATCATGGACAATTAGCAGAGAAGTGAGGAATCATGTGGAAGCTGTGGTGATGTGATTTTCTAGGAGAATCATATGAATACCATGGTTGGATAGAAAGTGTAATGAATATATCTAGAAAGAAGTTAGCTCACAAAGAGAACTGGTTACTCACATCAGAAGAGGACAGTCTGCATCCTTTGGGCATGTCATGTGAAGGGGAAATCTGAAGTATGTCATCACAACAGGAAAGTTGAAGAGAAGGAGATGCAAGGGGAGACCAAAATAAAAGATGCTGCACAGTTTGACATTGTGACATGGTGGAATATCAGTCTCAGAAATGATTGGCAGTTCACAAGACAGAAGGCTGTGGACAGACATATTCACCAATGCCACACGGCATGGACTATAAGAAAGAAGAAAGAAATGAATTTGAAGAACAATATCTGAAGAATAATAACTATATGGCATATTTTATTGAATCATTTCATGTGTTTGTAAAGGATCAAATTTATTGCATCTGACATCTCCATAAGTGCAGCAGTTTCCCCCCATAGATATATAAGGAGAATCACAGCACAGTCCATGAACTCCATAGCACCAGCAAAGGTCCAGATGTCTGTATACAAGAATGAACATGCAATTTGCTGTAGGTTAGTTAGTTGCATATCCTTTACAAGATGTAGCAGTCAACTCCAGCATTATTTGGCTGTTTGTGATTCCTAGGCAAGTTTTACGTTCAGTATTATGTCATTGCTTTCTGAATGACCCACACTCATACCATTGTATGGAAACCAATACAAGGCAGTCTGCTTCCAAATTGCCTGCAGCTGTATTTTGAATGCAGTAAACAGGATTACAAATTGCAACCACAACCCCTTCGCTGTAGGTAGATTTTCTCATTTTAAAATTTTGCCGGGGCAACTGGCTATTTAGTCTGCCGTTTTTAATTTCTGACTGATGACAGATTTTTAATGTGCACAACATGCACATGGTAGCCACATTAGCTTAGTGGCTAGATGCTTGCCTTCTGGCCCAGTGGGCGTGGGTTCAAATTCACACTGATGCAGATTTTAAAAATTGACCTGGTCTTCAACGGTGACCTAGCCTAAATTGGGTACCAGAAAGGTCTTGGAAGGTGAAGGTGGTGGGTTGGCATGATATTGATCACATCACCCCTGAAGTGCTGATTGGTCTATACAATTATATAGATTTTCACCACATGCTCTATACATGCTAAGGCATGCAAAAGAGTTTTTTACTCTTTTTTTTAAACTGACTCAGTGCCAAGCAAAAAAGTAGGTTTGGACCAAACTTAGTGCACAGTCAAATAAACAAGTGTCATAATTAGTAGATTTCCATTCACTGAGCATTAAAATTGTGAAAGTACTGCAACATGAAACCAGTGACATGACGACATTAATAAGGTGACATAATGCCATTTGGTGCAAATGGTAAGTCACATTTGGCGACATATTATCCTTTGGCACTGAATCAGTTAACTTACAACATGCAAAGTTTTTGTTGGCCGTTATCCAGGAAGACTAGACTTCCCATCCATGACTCTAGGATCAGGATGGGGGTATACCATAATTGGATTATCTTATTCTGTAAAAATCCATACCATGACACTGTGAATGGTGCCCAGCCTGCTCGAGTTAAGAGACCAATGTCGTACTTCTAAGCCAGCTCACCTCTGCCTTCAGTATAACATATGTTTACTGAAACTGCTAATAAACATGATTCATCATCTCACACGATCACCAGAGTCATGGATCAGGTGTGTGAGGCATGAGAGTTATGTTGTATGTCATAAATATAATAATGCGAGTTATATCATGTTGTAAATATGAAGTAAACAGTAGGAATAACCAGAGTTGATGAAATAATTGAAATGTAATTGTAGAAATAATGACAGAGTGTTTTACATATGTAATTTATTTTGTTACTAATATTTCTACCCACAAGATATTGATTTTTATCAAATGTGCAGAGAGTTTCTTAACTGAAATTAATCTTCTTCTTCTTCTTTCGTTCGCTTGAAATATGTCTATATCTGCAATGTCGTCTCTTGCATGAATTGAACTGTTTTTTTCAGTTCACACAGTGGTCCATAGAGTTTATCTTCCACTGTCGTCTCTCTAGGCCAGAAGGTTTGCCCAGACATGTTATACCTTGGGCAGTCTTGGAGTATGTGCTCTGCTGTCTGCGACGCCAATCCACATGTGCACATGGCTGTTTCACCAATCTTGAATTTTGTATACATGTGGTTGCGTAATCTATTGTGTCCTGTTCTGAGGCGCAGAATAATGACTTGTTCTGGTCTGTCCATAATGTGGTAGTCATCTTGAGCAGGTTTTGGTGGCTTTCTGACTGATTTGATCATTCTTTTCTTTTGGTGGTATGTAACGGGCACATCAGGCTGTTCTTCTTTGGCTCCTTCCTTAGCCAATTGATCAGCTCTGTCGTTTCCGGGTACTCCACAGTGGGATGGTATCCACTGTATGGTGACTTTATGCTGACTGCTAAGTTCAGAAAGTAGTGTCCTTAGTACTGGCAATTTCCCAGAGAGGAGCGCCTCGAGTACTGATTTTGCATCTGTTAGTAGCACCACAGGTTGTGTACCATTGCTGTTATTTAGTAATTTCTCTGTTGCTATCTTGATTGCCTCAATTTCGGCATCATAGTTATGGCAGTACTTTCCTGTCGGTACTCTGGCTGTGTCCCTAGTATTATTTGGGTATTCTATGTACACTCCCGCTCCTCCATTTCGAACAGCATTTTGTGCTGACCCATCTGTGTAGACTCGGATCCAGAGGTCCTGTGGGTATTCTTCATCAAGGAAGCTGAGAGTGGCTGTTCTGCGCTGCACACTGTTCTGTTCTTCCTTGTCAAATATTCCTCTCACTTTTGTCTGGATTTTTAACGATAGTCTATGCTCATCTTTCCATGGAGTTCGCTCTGGAATAGTTGTTAGGGGGATACCAACTGTGGGCAGATCAGTGGTTTCTCTGCAGAGTCGTTTGGCCTGGTGGATAAAACTACTTCTTTTCAACCACCCCATAGCTAGGTTTTCAAATCTGTTCTTCATAGGGTGGCCTGGCAAGCTGAGGAACTTTTCTGCTTGTATTAGCGTTTTCGTATCTCTGCGCTCACTCAGTGCCTGTGTCCTCCCCATCTTCTCCATTTCCACTATAGGGGTTGATCTCATCCCTCCTGTGGTGACTCTAAGTGCTTGATTTTGCACCTTGTCCAGCTCTTGTAGTGTGGTATTTGATGCTGAACACCACGCAGTTGACCCATATTCCAGGTGTGGTTGTATGCTCTGTTGGTAAACTTTGCTAAGTATTTTCGTACTGGCTCCCCATGTGGTTCCACTTAGCTTTCTCAGGATGGCTATTTTCCTTCTGGCTTTTGCTACTGCTTTGTTGATGTGCTTTCTCCATGTCAGCTTGCCATCAAATGTTACTCCAAGGTATGTTGGTTCTTTATCTTCTCTTAGGGGTGTTCCATTTATCTGGATGATCCCTGCCTTTTGTTTTGGAGAGAGGGTAAATAGGGTGGTGCTGCACTTGTCAGTGTTTATGCTGACACACCATCTATTTGCCCATGCAGCAAATGTATCTACAGCTCTTTGTAGCAATCTGGTGGCCACTGATGCATATTCATTTGTGCTCCATAGAACCAGGTCATCGGCGTACATTGCCGCTTTAATTCCATGCGGTAGGTGAGCAACAAGATCATTGATGAAGATTAGAAAAAGTGTGGGGGACAAGACTCCGCCCTGGGGGACACCGTGACGCAGTAGTACTTTCTTGCTCTTGAGTCCGTCTATCTGTACTCGGGCTCTTCTGTTGTGCAAGTATGCTTTCACCCATTTGTACATTCTTCATTGACATTGCAGTTTCTCAGTTTCTTCATCAGACCTTCTTTCCAGACTTTGTCAAAGGCTTTCTTCAGATCTATCCATGCCGCAAGCACCAGCTTCTTCTCTTGGAATGCATCCTCAATTTCTTGAGAGAGGTAGGTTGTCTGATCTTCCGTAGAGTAGCACTGCCTAAAGCCAGCCTGCTGTGGCACAAGGATGTTTTTACTTTCAATGTACCACTGCAGTCTGTGATTGATGATGCGCTCCAGTGTTTTGCAGAGACAGCTGGTGAGGCTAATTGGTCTGTAGCTAGAGGCAATGGAACCATCTTTCCCTGATTTTAGGAGGGGTATCATGATTGCTTCTCTCCAGGCTTGTGGAACACTGCCTAAGGTCCAGCTGTTATTGAAGATCTGCAACAGCTTTGTTTTGGCCTCTGTTCCTAGGTTCCTGATCATTTCATTGGAGATACCATCAGCTCCTGGTGACTTTCTCATTTTCAGTTTTGATATGGCTAGCTCCAGTTCGCTGATTGTGATGGGTGCCTCCAGAACCTCATGTACTATTTCCTTCTGTCCTGTATGTTGTTGTTTCTCTCGAATCTCTTGTTGTTTCTCTGGACTAATTTTGATATTGCTATCTTGTGCGAACGAGTCCGCAAAATGGTCAGCTGCTTGCTTTCTTGTTAAGATTTTTCCATCTTTATGTAGTGCAATTTTTGAGTTTCTCCCTGTGCCCTCGTCATTAAGCTGTTTTATTAGCTTCCACAATTTCCTTGTGTCTCTTTCAAAGTTCAGAGACTCCATTTTCTCCTGCCAGCTTTTCTGTCTAGCCTGCAGCTTGGCCCTTTGAAATTTGGCTTTTGCATGCTGGAATTTATTGTGGTGCTCTTGGCTGGGTGTGGCCTCTGCTTGCTTTCTACACACTTCAACATCATTATGCAACTGTTCCAGTTCACTACTCCAGTAGGGTTTATATTGTTTACGGGCTCCTCTTGGTACTGTTTCTCGCGCTGCCTGTAGTATGCATTTCCCAAACTCTTCAACTGCTTTATTTATGTCTTTCTCAGTGTTCAGGTTTCTAACCAGTATGCTGGTGCGATGCTTGTACATTGCCCAGTCTGCTTTCTTGTAGTTCCACCTCGAGAGGGTGCTGCTTTCACTTACAAGCTCATTTTCTACGGTTAGAAAGACTGGCCGATGGTCACTGCCATCAAGTTGTTTCCCAACAGTTCGTGTAATGTTCCACTCCAGGTCTGGTGAATGAAAAGCCAGGTCAGGTGTAGTTGTAGAGTGCCATGATCTCGAGTAGAAAGTATGTGGGTCGGACGGCTTGTTAATCAACATGAATCTATTCTCATCTGCCAGTCTTCCAGTCTCTCTCCTCTCTGGTCCATGTGATCATAGCCCCAGCTCTGCGAGTGGCTGTTGAAATCGCCACACACAATCATTTTTTCTTTTAGTGGTAGAGTGTCCAGTTACTGTGGGCGGTCACTTGGACAGTAGTAATTGATCAGATGTAGATCTGTATTACCTGTCTTAAGTTTAAGTGTCTGATACTCAGCCCCTTCCATGTAGACTTTGATTTGGGAAGCCATGATGTTATTTCTTACAAGGGTCAGTATCCCACCTTTTCGCCTGTTCTTTCGGTCAGATCGGTAACACTGGTAGCCTCTGATTTTGAAGGCTATATTTTCATTGAGGTGAGTTTCTTGCAAGCAACATATGCTTACTTTTTCTTGGTCCAAGATTTTTTCTAATTCTATTTTTTTGTTGCTGACTCCCTCCGCATTCCAGTGCATTATTTTAAGTCTTTGTTTAGTATGGCCAGTCGTCCTATTCTCATGTCCCCTGGCTCCACAGGACATCTGAGAAGGACCTCCAGTAGTTGGGGTTGGACCCTTTCGAGACATAAGGCCCGGCACTGCACCTGCCTGGGGGTCCAAAGCAGGGCGAGCACCATAACGATTAGCAGTAGTCGACATATTCCATTTTGCGTGATTGCGTGGCATCCTGATTTCTGTGGTGCGCCTCTTGGCTGGTTGCCTCTGTCTTCAGCACCTTTCTTTGCTAGAGCAGACTGTGGTCTCACTCGAGTGTAGATGTGTACGTGCGCACACACCTGTCTGCGCATGCATGTACGTGCATACACATCTAGAGCATACTGGTTATTTTCCGGCGCCAGAGACTCGCCGTCGCCCCTTCTCCTGTTAGTTTAAACAGGTCCGCCACATGAAGGCCAGGAGTTGGACTTTTGCTGCATAGGTTATGTATTCACGAGCCATTGAGGTATTTGAGCAATGTTGGGCGCTCACCCCAACACCGCGCCTCGGCTACATACAGCAACATTTGGAACCCACTGAAATTAATGTTAACTTTATGATGAATTATTCTAAATAAAACAGTAATGCAGATGTATCATTTAAATATACTTAGGATATGTAGTTCAATGCTAAACTGTAACATACATCATTATGTAAAATGCAGTAAGAGTCATTTTATGCCAGCTATGATGTCTTAAATAGTAGCATATTAGATCTCAAATGCATTTATGTGAAAAGAACATTCATACATTGTATCTTTTTCTTGCTTGCACTCAAACCTCTAATAAAAAAGTGCTTCTAATAAAAAATAATAGATAGTTTCAAGTTAATGACATTCCTGTACAGTTTCTGGTGGAGTGAAGCTGGCTGATGCCATATTTGTTTACATTCATTAGTGTAAGTTGGGCAGGGTTGTATAAGGTTGTCATGGAGCTATTGTTACACACTCCAAGATCTCATGAGTCTATATCTTCAATTTGTAAAATAGATGATATTTCAAGTTCTTGTATCCTGTTCAAAATGTACAAATAGTGATGTGATTTTAAAATAGTGATGTGATTTTGCCTTGAAAGTTGGTGATATCATAATTTTTTATATAGTCAAGGTGGTCTTTTAATTATGTGAACTTTCAGTACTAATAACTAGAAGGTGATTTCTCTAACAGCAGGGCAGAAAGTATTGTTTTAAAACATAAAAGTATAGCAAAGGCATACTAATTTTTAAAGGGCACCTTTTAAGTAAAGAAATTGAACAGTCATATCACATTACCTTACAACTTTTACACCTTAGACAGTCTTTAACTTTCACAAAACTGATTTCAGGAACATAATTACATAGCTTTCCAGTCACATTCATCTAATATCATGTTTCATATTGACTTTCCTTTCAATCAATAGGTTACTTTCTCATTGCATGTCATATTCCATAAGCACACTTTACTTTTACTTCATTGTCTAGTGTGATACTTTTCTAGCAAACATCTTTCCTTTTAATTATAATACTTCAAAATTAATAACCAAAGCAGCTTGCTTTGTCTTGTTTACTTTTTCCAATAATCTGAAAGGTAATTGAGGCACTCATGCACATCCACGCTAACCCCTGACTACACTTTCTGTGATTTACTTCCTCATATGTCTATCTCATGCCAGACTTTCAGTTTCTGCCAAAGATTCTGTCCATTTATTAATGCTATATGTCTAGGGCTTTTGTAATCTTCCCTTCTTTCTGCATCATAAATCTATAACAAGTTTATTTTAATTATGATTTCCTCTTACAAATGTACCAGGAATGTTAGAAGTTAGTGGCTTCAGTATATTTTATAGATCTTTGTATAAACAATTTATCTATTTTCCATGGAAAAGAAGTGACTCAGGTTTTTCTTTTAGTGCAAGTTTCATAAGAAATTATTGAGAAATTATAATTAGCAGATTGGGGCAAAAAGATACAGCCTTAATTATTTTTTAAAACAAGAACACCCCAAGTGATTTAATTTTGACACAAAGTATTATTGATGGAGAGGAAACCTTCATTGTGCATTTGTAGTACCATACGATTTGTACACTGAGGATTATGTTAGATGGCAAACCATGATTTGCCACACTTACTAGCATGGTACATGATGATGATGATGACTGATGGTTGCACGTCTTAGCTAAATAAAATATATGTCATTGACAGAATATTCTGGTAAAGCATGTGAACTTGAGAAGGACTACTGTGAACATGATCCGTGTAATGGAGGGATTTGTTCTCTGAGTCATCTGACGTATGTATGTGACTGCAGCAATGGTGAGTGGTTGCATGTACATTATGCATTTCTGATTATTGTAACTGTTTGAAAATGATGATCAGTAGCTAATAGTTGCATTTCAGTTCAGTTCAATTTATCATCATTACACTTTAGACACGGGAGCCTCACTAGCAGCAGAGTGGTTAGCACACTTGCCTGTCTGGCTGGTGGTCAGGGATTTGAAATCATACTGATGAAGATGTTTAACCCTTTACCGTGCAAATCGTCCATTTCCGTCCGGACCCCGTTACGGGCAGAACGTCTGAAACCGCCTGTTACTATTATGCACTGTAAAAACGCGATCTTGTGGCTTTCCGAGGCTTCCGATCATTTAATTTTGTTTTCACCGATAGCTTGACAACGTGGCCACCATTTGCGAGTGCGTACTTTGAATTTGAACAGATTTAAAAAATAGTTTTGAGAGGTTTTACGTGTTGTATTTCAAAATGGATTTCGATGATTCTTCAAGTGATAGCGGAGATTTCTCTGGGTTCAATTTAAGTGACATTTAAGTGCACAAAGATGACTGAATTGCAGCTAGATATCAGTGATACCAGCATGGCAGTGAACATAGACACTTTGAAGACTTTGAAGAAAGTGATTCTAATTCTGAAAAAGTGTTTGTAAATTGCCATATAGATGACTGACCATCACCAACATTGTGTCATATTTTGTAAATATTTGTGTTCATGTATGGATTAGCTGCAACCTTCACATAAGTAACATATTCTGCATGCTTTTCCCGTCATTTTGCTGTTTATTTGACTAACATCTGTTGACTAACAACTTATACGTGATGTTTTTACTAATGTAACCCAAAATTTTTCCTAACCTGAAAGTCTGCCCTGTAAAGGGTTAACATTAACCTGGGCATCCAGGTCGACCTACACTATTATGGGTACCAAGGAATGTCGTGGGAAGTAAAGATGGCCAGTGTGCTATTGTTATCACCTATAACAGTGTGGTGATGATATGATAAGGCTGTGTGTGGAAGGCTCGTGTCAATATAGTGGACAAGTCTCGGCTGTTAGATAAACATTCGTTTATTCATTGAAATCGTACGTCTTCTGACTGATGATGGTAAACACCGACATCTTTTCTAGTTGAATCCCAAGTCCCAAGTCTCCCCAGTGACGTGTGTGCAAGCCCTGGATACGTCTACCCATTCGTGTACACACGTTCACTAACTAATGATTTCCCACTAGTTAATGAATGCGCAGCATCCATTAACTCCTAAGCTCCCTTTACTGTTACATTCCTCCCCTTCTTCAAGGAGACTTTTTCCCTGAAAAAGTCTCAACCCCAACTCTAACCCCTTTACTCTACGATTCTATATCATACCTGCCCAACAATCCCATATATTTCCTAAGTCAAAATCTCACCCTCCTATCTCATCATATCCAAATGCTAAGCAAAGACATAATTCATACAATATCAACAATGCAAAACCCTCTATAAAATCCGTTATAAAGTTCTCCACAAAATCTCTCTACAAAACTCTCTATAAGCGAACTGCTTTTAAAGTGTCCATCTAAATTATGATTGACAAAAAATTGAAGATATTTCCCTTATCTTTTTCTCCCTTATTCACATTCTCGCTATTCCAGGATAGACAGAGAAGTTTAGTTAAGTCAGTTAGGTTGGGTAGGTGCGCACCTTAAAAAAATAGAAAGTAAGGCAAAAGTAAGAAGTAACCACATTTCTCTTCCCATGCATTCTCAAAACTTTATACAAATAAAGTTTCTAAAATTATCTTCATTTTCGTCAATAATAATTGTTGTTATCAAAAAGTTGATCCAAAACTACAACCATTTTGTATTATACACCTCGTCAAATTCAACCATTCCTTCAAAACCTCCAAATTATTAGTATACTGTTACGTACAGTCTTCTTCTTCCAGTGTCCAGTTATTTAAATGCCAAAATTCAACCTGGCATTCCCCCCCATATTCTCCCATTAAACGCTGTTCAACCCAGCTCCTATTTCAATCCACGTATTTACAATACGAACCGTCTAATGTAGTCCCTAATTCAATCCCCCATTTTTAACTCTTTCTAAGCCACATGTAATTATCAATTGTTGCTGATACCCCCAGCCACTTTTAATTATACTCCTCCATTACAACATACTGAATCACTTCGCTAATCACCACAACTTCCCCTTAACTCAATTTATATTTATAAACGTTATATACGTTAAACAACTCAACTTTAAGTCGTCTGTTTCACCTTTTCTGTAAGTTCCCAAAAACAACTCTTCATTTTTCCCATAACTGAACGTCTAGCTAGGAATCATTTTAAACACACTCAGGATAACTCAATAAAAGCAAAGTTAAATTATCCTTACATTTTATAAAGAACAATTGAAGTCAAACAACATACTAAACAATATCAACCCCCTCATTCTTTGACATCATCTTTATCCCCACACATTAATCAAATTAAACATATGTGATGAAATGAAAAACCATATATATAGATACATATTATGACTATTAATCAATTATTTTCCGTCTAAGAAAAACTCAACACTTCAACTTAAAAATCAAAATGATAATAAAGCACATATCAATAAGTCTTAACTTATTACAACATTATGTCTATTCATCCCGACAACTCTTGACTAAGTTATTTGTCAACTTCCTCAGAAATTCAGAAATACCGTGTCTAACTTCTTCTTCTATCTGCAATCTGCAGAATATCCTGCCACGCTATTTATCCCTTCTCCATTTTCTTAATAGCTTCAAATTGTTTTCTATAAGTGCAATATCTATATCAATGTCGTCATCCTCCTGAGGAGAACTATCTTCTTTCATATCAGCATCTTCATCAGTTTCTGACTTTTCATCCATCTCTTGTTCCGCATCTGTATATCCATTACTAGCAACCGCTAATCTCTTCCTTTCCAAATC
Source organism: Cepaea nemoralis (assembly GCA_014155875.1). Classification (NCBI taxonomy): domain Eukaryota; kingdom Metazoa; phylum Mollusca; class Gastropoda; order Stylommatophora; family Helicidae; genus Cepaea; species Cepaea nemoralis. The sequence goes on from JACEFZ010002248.1 coordinate 340,838, forward strand.
CAATCTAATGTTTCTGTCTTGACGTCTTAATAAATTTTCAAACAGTGGCATATCTTCATCACTTGAAGAATTCAGTCTAAACTTCCTTTGCCTCTTAATTTCTTTTTCTTTCTGTCTATCTAACTTTCTTTTTACTGCCTGTCTTGTATTCATAAATGGAGCTTCTATTTTTTCCTTGATTGATTCTTCACTATTATAACCGTCATACGTGTTGTTTCCTCTGTCATGACTGTTTTTGGTATTGTTTCTTCTTGTTCAGCCGTAGTAGATGCTGTTGTTACTTGTTTCCCATTCTCTATAGGTATTGGATATTCCATTTGTCTGACAATCTGTCCATCTGACAATATTTCTTCTGAATAATAATTATTATTATTATTCTCTGCATCTTTTTCCTCATTAATCCCGTCTTAAGTGCTCTACATGTGAACGTGCAACATGCCCTGTAACTTGATTCTTAATAGTATATGATACTGGACCTTTTTTTTCTAAAATATAATATCCCGGCACCCAATGAGCATCAAACTTAGAATTTTTCCTATGTTTTTTGTAATAAACTCTATCACCTATGTTAAACTCTTGTAAGTGTGCATTTTTATTTGTGTATTTCTTCTGTCTTTCTCGAGCCTTAATTATATTATTTCTTAAACGTATGTGTGCTTTGTGCATTTCTTGCAACCTTGTTTCCTGAAAATCTTCCCCCATATATTTTCTCCTAGGTTTTAATAAATTGTCAATTGGTAATATTGGTTCTCTCCCATGTACTAGGTAAAATGGTGAGAAACCTGTTCCTTCATTTTGGTGTGTACGGATCGCCCCTAATGCTATTCCCAAATAAAGATCCCAATCCATATCGTGTTCTTCTACATTTTTCGCTAGTATGTTGTATAATGTCCTATGTTGTCGCTCATTTTTGGCATTCGAAGTTGGTCTGTAATATGAAGTCTTAATGTGTTTTATATTTAAATCTTTTACTAATTTTTCAAACTTTTTATTTACAAATTCTTTCCCATTGTCTATAAGTATTATTTGTGGACACCCAAACCTTGGTATAAATTCTTGTAACAGCATATTTATAACTGAATCAGCACTCTTGTCTGGAATTGGATAAACTTCCGGCCAAAGACTATATGAATCTACGATATGTAGTAAGTATACGTTTCCCGATAATGTTTTTGGATGAGGACCTGAAATATCCAAACTTACATTCTGCATTGGAAATTGAGGAATATCGGTATCTTGTAAGGGACATTTTATTATCTTCATGTTTCTTAACCTACACTTTTCACATGCTTCAACATATTCATATACGCTTTTAAATAAATTCGGCCAGTAATATTTACTGCTAATAGACTTAACTAACTTATCTCGTCCAAAATGACCATTATCATCATGATATGCCTTTAAAACTTCCCGTTCTAAATGTTTTGGAATATACTTTCTTAATCCCTCACCTTTTTCATTGATATAATATAATTGATTGTCTTCTTGTAGCTCTACAAATTTTCTTTTAAAACTATTTTCCCCTGTTTCTTTCAGTTTTCTTTTTATCTGTACTATTTTTGGATCTAACTCTTGTTCATCTTTCATATTAAATTTTGATAAACGTGGATCTTCCGCTCTAGGTTCAGACTCTTGATCTGACGGTAAACTCTCAAAGTCTTCTCTATTTATTATGGCAGAATCTAATATATTTACTTGCCAGTTTCGATCGTCTATTTCTGGTTCTCCTTCATCTTCTGTGTTTCCTGATGACAGTGGATATGGGACCCTAGACAATAGATCGGCGCATGTATTATGTTTTCCTGAAACATATTCCACTTTAGCATTGTATCCCTGTAGATTTAATGCCCACGTTTGTATTTTCCTATTTTGTATTGGTTATTCATTGAAATCGTACGTCTTCTGACTCTTGATGGTAAACACCGACATCTTTCCTAGTTGAATCCCAAGTCCCAAGTCTCCCCAGTGACGTGTGTGCAAGCCCTGGATACGTCTACCCATTCGTGTACACACGTTCACTAACTAATGATTTCCCACTAGTTAATGAATGCGCAGCATCCATTAACTCCTAAGCTCCCTTTACTGTTACACACCCCTTGATTGCAATTGGTCTATAACAATATCGGTTTAGCACTGTAAGCCCAATGAACCTTAAGGCGTATAAAATGGTCCTTTACTTATACTAGCTTAAACTAGTTTGAAGGTATGCTCAGCCCAACTTAGCCATGATTTACCCCTCTTTAGTATGCTCCCTTTTAATTTTTTGAGCACTGCATACCACGAGTGCTGCTTCTGTGCTTCTGGGCAAGAATTGTAACATTTATCTGTGCCCTTCTCATCCTCATCCTATGCTTCAAGGTAGGCTATTCAAGGAAAAATATAATCTTCAAATTGTGTATCTCTAGTGCACCTAAGGTGCCTATAGCTTCATTTTGTACTCTCCTGTCTTACAGTTTGCATCTGTCCCAAGGTGAGGACAATCAGGACATATGCCATGGTTGACAGGACCAGTACTTGCACAGAAAAAGCAAGCAGATGTTGCTGCCAGTGTTACTTTCATTGCCATTACACCTTTGTGAGCTTGGATGTTATGTTCTATGAAGCAAAGGCTACAGTCACATTTCACTCTCAAGCATACATGAAATTGGTTCTAACAGTTTCATCTCAGTTCATTCTAACAACAGGTTTGTCTGCATTCTCAAGACTATTGTTGAGGGGAAACCTTGTCACTGCTGCTTTTGTGGAATTGACCTGCACTTTAGATAGGTTGTTCCAGTTGGTGATACAATGAAGTTTTTGCTGCTTTACACTTGCAATCTAATTTCTGTCTGATCCTTGTTAATGCACGTGAACATTATGATCAAATGACATGGTCCTTCCCTTTCCATCAACCTGTTGTTCCATCACTGCCAAAGCGTAGATGCTGAATAAAACTGGTGAGAGAGGAGAACCTTGTGGCATACCTGGATATAATGTCACCGGATTAGATGACCAATTAGTACGTCTGAGTGTCACTATCCTCTGGAAAGGCTGGCAGCTAACCATCTAATGATGAAAGAGTGCTCATGGAGCCTGGTAAACCTTTGCATACCATAATCAAAGATCACCCTTTTATGTGCATCATTTATGTCTAGCAACTTTGCACACGTTTTCACACCTACATGAACCCTGAAATCTGTCAAAGGTGGAGATTGCAGCATTGCACCATGTCTCCTTTTCACCTGTATAGTCTTCAAGTGTGGATGGGAAGAACACTTGAAGTCACTTTGATAACCTAATCTCTCTCTCCAGAGGAGCTTGCAAATCATATCATAATTCCACTGAATGTCTTAAATAGAATATTTGAAATAAACATAAGCAAGGTTTCCCGCATCCGATACACCCATCTGGAGATCATCCGCCACATCCTGCACCCATCTTCTCTTTGGCCTTCCTCTTCCCTCTCTTCCCAGGCATATACCCCTCCATTATTGTTCTCTCCAACTTTCGTGATGTTTCAAGTGACCAAAATATTTCAATTTTCTTTGTTTTATTGTTTTTAATAGCCAACATTCTTCAATATTCAGCTCTTGAAGTATGGATGCATTTGTTCTTTTCTTTACCCAAGATATTCTTAGAACTCTTTAATAACATTTATATTCAAAGGCATTTATGCGCTGCTCAGCTTGTTTAGTAAGTGTCCAGGTCTCACAGGCATATGTTGCAATGGGAAAGATGCTTGCTCTTAAAAATCTAATTTTTGTAGTTCTGTCTGTCCCATTCCATAATTTATTCAGTTGTTTTAGTCTCTGAAGAGCAATTGATAATCGTCGTTTAATTTCTTTCATTGTGTCACCGTTGTTGGTATTTCAAGCTATTGGATACTGTAATTTATCTTTTCTATCTTTAATATAAATTATTGTTACAGAACTAGCATTTAATTTTCTAAATATAATTCACTATTCATGTCATCAGAACATCTAACATTTGTTATTAATGCTGCCTATGATTTTTCAGTTAAACATTATGGTGGCAAAAACTGTAATGAAACAAAAACGACATGCAGCATATGTCCAATGAGCACAAAATGCCGAGAATATGAAGACCAGGATGGCTATCTCAAGCCTGCCTGCTTATGCTTTGCAAATGAAACTCTTGTTGGAGACATATGCAAGAGTAAGTTTTCAGGTTTTGTTTGCATTTAGTACGTTTGAACTTTTTTTTCTTTCTTTTCTAATCACAGCTAACACTGTTTTTGTATCACATGACTATTCCTTACATCTGTTTCTGTTTCATACCATAAATCAGGAGTATTTGTTTCCCCATGTCCTAGGAACAACACATGTGAAAAATGCTACTGACAAAGTCACTCAAGTCTTGAGTGGTTGAAGTATAGGGACCAGACTTAGACACAAACACATTGTCTGCCTTGCAAGTGGACTAGGGACACTCAGAGATTAAAGAAGACATACCCAACAAAATGCCTGCTGTAATTGGACCTACTGTGATTCAAGACTGTCAAAACAGTGCAAGATCGTTCACATTTCTAATTCACTTAGTGATGACATTTCTAATTAACTTTGTGATGACATTTCTAATTATCTTTGTGATGACATTTCTAACTCACCTTGTGATGGCATTTCTAATTCACTTTGTGGTGACATTTCTAACTCACCTTGTGATGGCATTTCTAATTCACTTTGTGATGGCATTTCTAATTCACTTTGTGATGGCATTTCTAATTCACTTTGTGATGACATTTCTAACTCACCTTGTGATGGCATTTCTAATTCACTTTGTGATGGCATTTCTAATTCACTTTGTGATGACATTTCTAACTCACCTTGTGATGGCATTTCTAATTCACTTTGTGATGGCATTTCTAATTCACTTTGTGATGGCATTTCTAATTCACTTTGTGATGGCATTTCTAATTCACTTTGTGATGGCAGTTTCTAATTCACTTTGTGATGGCATTTCTAATTCACTTTGTGATGACATTTCTAATTCACTTTGTGATGGCATTTCTAATTCACTTTGTGATAGCATTTCTAATTCACTTTGTGATGACATTTCTAATTTACTTTGTGATGATATTTCTAATTCACTTTGTGATGGCATTTCTAATTCACTTTGTAATGGAATTTCTAATTCACTTTGTGATGACATTTCTAATTCACTTTGTGATGGCATTTCTAATTCACTTTGTGATGGCTTTCTAATTCACTTTGTGATAGCATTTCTAATTCACTTTGTGATGGCATATTTCTAATTCACTTTGTGATGATATTTCTAATCCACTTTGTGATGACATTTCTAATTCACTTTGTGATGGCATTTCTAATTCACTTTGTGATGGCATTTCTAATTCACTTGTAATGGCATTTCTAATTCACTTTGTGATGACATTTCTAATTCAATTTGTGATGGCATTTCTAATTCACTTTGTGATAGGCATTTCTAATTCACTTTGTGATAGCATTTCTAATTCACTTTGTGATGATATTTCTAATTCACTTTGTGATGACATTTCTAATTCACTTTGTGATGGCATTTCTAATTCACTTTGTGATGGCATTTCTAATTCACTTTATGATGGCATTTCTAATTCACTTTGTGATGGCATTTCTAATTCACTTTGTGATGACATTTCTAATTCACTTTGTGATGACATTTCTAATTCACATTGCGATGACATTTCTAATTCACATTGTAAAGAAAAAGCGCATTTTGAGGTGTTGTGATAAAATGCTTAACCAAAAAAAAACAACAAAAATAGAATGCTATATTTTTTTCACTTGCAGCTGTTGACAGGGACTATGATCTTGCATTTCTGGAAAGCTTTGCCAACAAAGGATCTTTTCTAACTTCTGAAAGTGGGTTTTACTTGGACAAGAACACCAATCTAAGCATCACCATGTGGGTGGCTGCGGCTAAACAACTAGACAATGACCAGTTTATACTGGCACTGAGGAGGTAATCATTTGTTACATGTATAGAGGTCTCCATGTCTGTTTATATCAAGTCCATCTGAGATATTTAGAATAATTACATGTCAGATTATTGAATCAGATGCAGCTGATTTGGAAGCATACCACCTTGCGTTGATTAATAATAATGGTATGAAATTGAGTCATTCAGAAAGCAATAGCAAACTACTGATTGTAAACTTTCTTGATGGATCACTAACAGCCAAAACATGCTGAGGTTGATTGTGATGTTCTGTAAAAGTGCATGGAAATAATTTGAAAACTAACTGAAAATAAGTTACCTTATTAAAAGTTGTGCGTACACACATATGTGTGCATACATATATATCCACACAGGCATTCTCACACAAACAAACATATACACAGAGTAAGCAGTCTAAGGTTGACCTCAATAATTATAGCATCATTAAGTCTCTTGAGCTCATCTATGCTTAATGATGTAAACAAAAAACAAACCAACAAATCATTTCAATATATGGAAGTAATCAGCATACTTGTTGACTATGAAGTTCAGAATTTTAGTTTTGATATTGAAGAGCTCAATATGTTTAGATAAAAGAAATATCCTGATAAATCATTGTATAAAAATCACATATGGATGACAGCATGGCCTTTATGTTAAAAAGATGGACACAAAGCATTAATCTTATCACAATTTGTTATTTATTTCATAAAATTACCATATGCCCTACTATTTTCAAACATTGGCAGGGGGAAAGGGTGGGGGAGGGGGGGGGGGGAACTGGGACCAATTAGGGTCTTGACAACATTTTTGGAACAATAATTTATTTAATTAAATAAACAGGATTTTCCCATAAAATCAGGACGTCTCGCAACTCTAAGCATGGAAGTTATTTTTTTTCAATATTACAAGTGTCCGTTTCATCACAACTAAAGTGAATTGTGTACTTTTTCTTTACTTAACTAAATCAGATGATGTAATATCTTGACAATGGCGATATTGTTAGTTTTCTTTCAAATAAATATATAACATTTATATTAAATGGCTTTAAGGGGTAATAATCCAGTTTTTAGTATATTATTTTCAATAGTTAAATTTTTTTATAACAAATTTTGAAAGACCAAATTGGCAAGATATTACAATTTTTATTTATCAGTGGTAATAGAAATGAATTAGAATTAAAACGTACAAAAATCTTCCATCCACATAAAAGTGACAGAGGGCCTTGCATTATAGTTTTCAAGATCTAACTTTTCAGGACACACAATTTTTTCTAAAAATGTGAAACTGTTACTATAATACTTAGATACTCTATTTGTTACCTCAATTTTATATATATATATGTGTGTGTGTGTGCATGCATGCGTGTGTGCATGCGCGTGTGCATGAACACTTGTGTGTACATTTGCATGTTAGATAGATTTATGCGGGTCATTCTGGGATGCACCAGAGACACTCCAGTGGTGTGTATGCGGTACATCCTTGGTTTGCCGACTGTTGCTGATAGGCTCAAGGTGTTGCAGGCGAAGGCATACCTCAGAGTAGCTGCTGACACAGATCACCCGTTGCATGAGGCGCTGGACGCAGTTAAGGGCCAGCAACTGATAAGAGGGAAATCATGGATATCCCAGGCGGAGGATACGATCAGACAGGTGTGCCCCTGGAGAACATTAGGCGAGGAGAGGAGTGGGTCAGAGTGCCAGCGAAGCAGTAAGACTTGTGCAGAGTTATAATCACATTGAGCCGGGAGTGCAGGGAGTGACCAGCAGGGGCCACGGAAGTGGAAATCCAGCAACTAATTCAGGATAATGCTCGCCCGGGTGATGTGATTATCTATACAGATGGTTCGGTGTTGAAAGGTAGTAGAAGTGCCTGGCAAAGGCTAATGGTCGACGTTTGGTGCAGGAGAGCCTGGCATATGATACTACAACATCTAGCTTAAGAATGGAGGTGGAGGCAGTCAGTGCAGCTTTCCGCTTGATGGAGAATACGATACATACACACATCGTGATTGTAACTGACTCAGAAAGCATGCTGAGTAGGGTGAGGACAGGCAAGCTTCGTGCCGAGTGGCTTGCTTCGCTTCGGAAGTCACGGGTGGCAAGCATCATCTGGATATTTTCTCTGGGGCATACTGGTATGCTGGGGAATGAACAGGCAGACAGACTGGCTGGCTCTGCAAATCTTGGTGGAGTATTGATGCATGATAAGGCAGATGTGGTTGCGGCCTTGTAGGAGCACATGTACACCTCGGAGGAGCAAATGGATCACCATGGTCTGGCAAGAATGCGACAGCAAATGCCAGAGTGATGAGGGGATCTGGCTGATGCTCGACACTTAGAGGAAAAGCGAGACACACATATAATCAGATTGCTACTGGTACTATTGGGGTTGGAACTCTTCGCTGGCTTCTGAGGATGGGGACTGAGCACTTATGTGAATGCCCCGAATGTTGTGATGTCGGTTCCTAAATCAATCAATCAATCAATCAATTTATAGACAGATAGACAGACAGACAGGGAAGAGGGGAGGGAGGGAGAGGGAGAGATGTTATGTTTGTTTTTAAATACTTGTATTTAAATTGTTCCGAATGTCACACTTTTATCTCATTTAATTTTCAGTTCCAATGTGAGCCAGCCTTTCTTGTCAGTCTTCAATACAAGAGTACAGTTTACAAACAAATCTAAACTGCTGACTGAAGACATAGGCATCGAACATTCACTGGATGAGTCATTCACCTGGCATTTGATTTCTATCGTCTGGTCAACAAATGGAAGCGTTGAGATTACATTTGATTTTGTAACAATACTTGAAACAACACTGACAGCTTTCCCGCCTTCTGAGGTGTAAGTGCATTGCTTTCTAGGATTAGGATTTTGCACAAACATTAAAAATAATAGCATTTATATATTGAAGCCTGTAATATTATTTATATATGGGTAGATTTGTTGGAGGAATTTGACAATTTAGATAACTTCAGCCCATCTATTCCAACACCTCATCTAAATGTGTAAACTTGTTGCTCTTCTGTCTTTAATCTCCAAACAGAGCATATTTCCTCAACCATTTCATCCCATTCCTCATATCTTTTGCTAACTCTCTTCCGGTTGCCAACATGATGGTTAGGCATTGAACCGTAAATGCCTGTGGTGTGTTTATGCTTGTAGCTACGATTTGCAATCGCATTTTCCTCATGTTGGACTGATAGTACATGGTTCCGTCGCCCTGCTACTGAGTGAGTGCGTGGGCGACACTGTGAGCTGTGAAATTCGCGTGGAATGCTTACAGTGACCTGCATGTTCAGGAACAATAGCTACTGGCTGTTGCTGAATTGACTGATATTGCTTTTTTGGTTCACAAATGCATTTTTCAGGAGACTCCTGGGAGTTGGCGCTGAAGCTACGGAGTTCGTGCTTTATGCGACACTTTCAGCGGGTCGTCCTGCAGAAAAATACCAAGCCATGTGAGAAAACCCGGGTCAATGAGGTCTTTCTGGTGACTGCCGAGTCCATCGACGATGAACTGTGGTTTTCGTGGATGACTTTTGTGTTGGCATTCTGACGGTGGCATTATGCACAGTGTACCTGTGCGGACTGTTGGATTGCCGAGACTCCTGTCTATTCCACTTTTCACATTGGACAGTGGGGAGCATTTTGTGTGATATTCACTGGCACAGGAATGGAGCATAATGGGGACAACCCATTGCCGTGAAGTTGGAACCTCGACTAACTAACTAACTAACTAACTAACTCTTGTAGTTCCTTCCATGTCTTTCTCATTCTATTCATCTCTGGTACTAATTTGTTTCTCCATGTGGTCTAAGCTTATATGATTTACCCTGTGGATTCCATAAAGCCTTAAAAGTTATGCTGCTAACACGTTTCCTCAGTGTGTGTTCCATTCAGGGATAGTATCTTTTCTCTTTAACTTTTCCCTAATCTCTTGTTTCACTGGAATTTACTTCTGTTAGTTAGCTCCACATTGGTAATTCTGTCATACCACTTTAGTGCTTTTCTGCACAGGTACCAGTTTGTAATTTATTAGTACCATTTTTGTTGTTCTTCATTTTCTTACCCATATAACAGTACTGACATGATGTTAGAGTTACATATTCTAAGTTTGCTACTGGTCTTAACTTCTTTTGACTTCTGTAAAGTTGCCTGTGCTATGAAAGCTTCTCTGCTCATGTGTATGCTTATGTTAATGTATCTATCTGTTGCTCTAATTCTCTACATTGCTGCCTAAATATATGATGATTACACATTTTGATGTTAGCACAGGAACGGAGCATAATGGGGACAACCCTGTTGCTATGAGGTTGGAACTACGACTAACTAACTAACTAACTAACTAACTAACTAACTAACTAACTAACTAACTAACTAACTAACTAACTAACTAATCATATCCTTATTTGCCTTGTATATTCCTGTTATCTATTTCTTGTCTCCATTGAGTGTGCTTAATTTATCTTGCACCTGGATTCTAGTGTGGAAAAGAAGGAAATGACATTTTTTTAAAAAGTTTAGATCATCAAGCTGTCAGGTTACAGTGTATGGAATTTTGTTTTTGGTAGCAGTTATTGTCTTCATGTTGCGTGTTATAGCCAGTAATAATAGTAGAGGTTACAAAAGGCACGCATGCTTCAATCCTTTTTATTTACATGAAATGTATCTGTCAGTCCCCCTCCCTACTAAGAACTCTGAATTGCATGTCTTTATATATTGCATTTATGATGTCAATGAGCTTCTGTGGTATCCCATAGTGGTTCATCAATCACCAAAGAGATTCCCTGTTAGTGATGTCAACGGTTTTTCATAAAATCCAGTATCATCATCATCTTCCACTTTTGCTGTCAAGCATCACAGGGAGGAGTAGTTGATGTTCTAGCACCCAATGGATGGCACTGGACATTGTCATTCCATGTGATTGTACATCTTTGATATTGTCAATCCATTTTCTTCTTGATCGTCCTTTTGCCCTCGTATCAGATATTCTTAGATGTAGGGCCAGTGCTGGTAGTTGATGGTGTTGCATTCCAAAGAGGTGGCCAAACCATTTGATCTTCAGCTTTTCAATAAATGTGGCACAAGGTGTTGATCTCACTGTCTGTTTAATAACATTATTTCTTATTCAGTCTTGGATAGTTAAGTTGGCAGCTCTCCTCAAGCATCTCATCTTGCAGGCACTGATTTTGCATAAGTGTGATTTGGATAATGTTCAAGTTTGACATTGGTAGCATAGGGTTGGTGTGAATATGCTGTTTATTATAATCTGTTGCTTTGCAGACATAGGTATATTTGGATGTTTAAGTATGAGTGATAGTTGATATATAAGCACATTTGTTTTCTGACATCTAATGTAGATTTCTCTGTCTATTCTGCCAACTTCTTTGATCATACTACCTAGATATTTAAATTCTTTGTTTATTTCAGAGATATGCTATTTATCAGTGTATTTAGTGGATCAGGAGATCTGATCACCTTTATTACTTCAGTTTTTGTTGTATTTATATTCATATTGTATCTTCTTCATGTTGTATCTGCTTCATGTTGATCTCAGCATATTCATATGATTTTGCAATCTTGTTTTCATTGTTGTAATATGGGCACTGATCGTGTGCAAGTAAAAGGTCAATTATTGTTGGTGGATCTGTTTTTTCATCTAAAGTAAAAGGTTCAAAGTTTTCTTAAACAGTTCTGTCAAGGCTTGCTTTTTTGGATATTCTGTTGATGTAGATATTAAATAGCAGGGAGGAGAGCTCACATCACTGTCTCACTCATGTATTGACTGTGAACATTCCTGATATACCTTCTTGTGTTCTTACTGCACTTTGGCTCGATTAGTACATGGCAGTGGTTTTTTCTAGTAATTGTCCTTGTATTCTGCAGTCTTCAAGCCTGGTCCATAAATTATTAGGAGCGTTAATTTGAAATCCGTTCGTGCGGCACCGTGCGTAATTGCGTACGTTGAACATGATCATGTCATAGTCATGTGATAAGTACTGACCAATGAATAAAAGAGCACATACTTATCGTCCCATGATGCATAGGTTTTGTTTCTAACTGTTGAGAAAATGGCCGGATTGATCCAAAATCCGTCCATAGAAGCTCAAAGAGTGGTGATTCAGTTTCTTTCATTTAAAGGATGTCGACCAGTGGCCATTCATCGAAGAATGCAGGCAGCATTCAGTAACAAATGTGTGTCGAAGACAACAGTGACAAACTGGGCACACATGTTTTGGAAAGGACGTCAGTTTACAACAGATCTTCGACGGCCAGGTCAAGCGCATATTGTTGCAACAGAAAAAACATTCACCAAAATTGATGCAGCAGTACAGATGAACCGTTGTCGAAGCATACGTTTGCTAGCGAAAGAATTTGATGTGTCAATTAGGACAATTCATAAGGTCGTTCGTAAGAAACTGCAATATTGGAAAGTATTTTCACAGTGGGTACCCCAGATGTTGACCAACCACCAAAAAGAGGAACGCATGGGATGGTGTTTGAGCCACTTCATGCGTTACAGAGTGGAGGGTGACGCATTTCTCTTCCGTATAGTGGCAAGAGATGAATCATGGTGTCACCACTTTGAGCCGAGCAGCAAAAGAGAGAGCATGCAATGGAAGCATGCTGGATCACCAAAAGCCAAAAAAATTCAAGTTACAGGTTTCCGCTGGTAGGGTTATGCTGAGCGCATTTTTTGCATGAAGGGCTACTGTTGGATGACTTTAAAGAACCTGGTGTCAACATAAACTCGACCTACTACTTGGAAACACTAGACAAACTGCAAAAAGCCATCAAGAATAAACGACCCGGCATGCTTTCTCACGGTGTGATTTTGTTGCACGATAATAGTCGTCCGCATGTTGCAAAGATTGTGCAGGAAGTATTAGTTTGGAAGCAGTGGGAAATTCTGCAACATCCAGCCCATAGTCCTGATTTTTCACCATGTGATTTTCATTTGTTCAGACCTTTAAGCTCAAGGCAGATTCACCAGATGCAGACGTAATGAATGCAGTAAACACTTGGTTCAGTGAGCAACCACAATCCTTTTTTGTGGACGACATTCGCCGCCTACCTAAGCAATGGGATGCTTGCCTGAATGCCTACAGTGACTTCATCTGACCAACCCATGGTGCATAATTCATTCAAAATGAATGCTTTGTTTAATTCTACCACACCTGTTAATGTTTCTTTCATGCTTTTGTAATAAACGGAACGGGTTTCAAATGACCCTTATTTGTGTATGTGTGTATATATATCTACAAACACAATATTCTGCTGGTCACCGTATTCGATGGGTTTTTTCACATATTTGTTTTAGTGTGAATAGTGCATCAGTACAAATTTTACCTTTTCTAAAACCAAACTGTAAAAATTCAATATGAAATGATGAATTCACATCACAATGAACTCAACTGATATACATTATGTGGCTAGCTGTTCTTACAGGATCTGCTTGATCATCTCTTAGTTTTTGTCAGTGAAATGAATATACTCCCAGGCACTGGCAGTCTTACACTGATGTAGTATTTCTTTCTATAACAGCTTTGCCAGATCTCCTTCTCTCCAATCTACTGGTGCTTTTTCAGTCCCCTTGACTCTGCTAAATAATGTGTGTAGCAATACAGTTGAGGTGCTGTATTGGCTTTAATAACTTCTGGACCAGCAGATTTCCCTTGCTTCAGGAGTTTTAATGGTTTTTGTAATTGCATGTTGTGATGGTTTCTCACAGTTGATTTCTGGCTTCCCCTATGCAGACTGAAAATCTGAGATGTTTTTGTGGCTGGTCCTCTCAGGAGTTCTCACAGCATTCATTCCAGCTGCTAATTTGTTAGTGTTAGTGAAAACTTTTCTATTTACTATTCTTGATAAGTCTTGATTAATTATTTGTTTCTATTTTCTTTGTGGTGTAAAGATCTCTGAGATTTTATTTTTTTGCTGCCTTTTCTGTTACTCTTGCCAGATCATATAAATGTTGTCGTCTGTCACCTCTGCTCCTCTTCTTACCTACTCTGTTAGCTTCTGTGTATATTTCATGGGTTTTGTCTTTAACAGTTCTGATTTTGTTACTGTTTACATTTGCTTCATATTTATTTATTTCTTTAGTTACAGTCAATATCTGTACCTTATGTAATTGTTCACTTTACTAAGGACTTTTTAAATTTGATTAATTCCAAATGTTGTTTTACACACATACATAGACACATATATATGTACATACATAGGTGCACACACTCACATATGAACATGCATATGTATATATGTCTTATGACATGTGTAGTCCAAATTGTGTATAAATTCAGTGTCCATAAAATCATGTTTACTGCAGTGCTAATTTGACATGCACATTACGGAATATACTCGTACAATTACTGTGAAAAATGAGTGAGTAGAAGGGCTAGATGTCTGCGTTCTCAATTTGTGACCCTTTGAAATTAAAGATTGTTCATTTGTTTCTTCTCATACTCTTCCCTCTCCTGCTCTGTCATCCTTTTCTTCTTCTTCCTTTTCTTCTTCTTACTCCTCTTTTTCTTCTTCCTCTTATTCTTCTTCTGTGCCCCTTAGTGTTCCTTTCTCCTCCACAACGATCATTATTTGGTCTTTTTATATACCTAGTTATTTAAAATCTTGTCACTCACCCTGACATCAAGTTTCATGATTCTCTTACTGATTCTCTTACAAGCTGAAATAACTCTTAAAGTGTCAATCATTTTACATTCTAATGCTTTTGTTGTATTTGTTGATAATTCAGGTTTGTGTTTGTAGACATTGGACAATCATTCTATGGATACATATCTCAAGTGTCTGTCTGGAAAACAGTTCTCACCCCTGAAGACCACTACAAAATCTTCAATGACAAACTGGCTGTTCCTCAACCAGACAGCCTACTTCTAGGATGGACCCAGTATTCCTTTGATAGTTCAGTGAGAAAAACGAAAACCTCCACAGCAGCACGGTCATTTTCCATTTGTGACATTACAGATACTATTGCAAAGATGGGTCTCGATAGTCTCGAGTGTAAAAATAAAAAGTTCACGGGTTAGTTGTTTTCATGATTTATTATTTGCACTATTGTTGAGGTCAGAGAATCTGATCAAATATAAAATATGATGTATGGTTCTACCAGAACATTATAAACAGATTATTATGTTGCTGTGTTAAGTCTGCAAGTAAAATGTGAATGACTTAAATCACAACCAGCAAAATCACATGAACAGTTTTGGTACAGGCTTCCAATAAGGTTACTACACTTGTGCATTTGTTCTCTATAGCTCGTTAGCTACAATGAACCACTGATACTGCTAATTGTTGTTTAGTATAAGCCTCAACTCATCCACGTTTGACAAATAGTTTTCTTTTGCTTTTTATCTCCCAATGGTGCACAGTCCCTCAACCAACTCACACCAAGCTCTTTGTAGACTTTTTCATGATTGGTTGCTTTTTGCAACTAAAGTGTTCTATGGGTTGGGGTAGCCAGACTCACACCAACCATCCTTTGTCACCTCTTATGACCTGCATGTAGGTCACAATGTTACAATTCTTTACTTCCTTTAAGAACCCCTGTAATACATGGGCATATGTAATAAGATACAAATATACTGAAAACTGACAAACTACATCTGAAATTATTGACTCAGATATGATTGAAACATATGAAGTAACTCTGCTGTGGATTTCTTTACTAATTTTAATCCAGTAGTTGTTAGTCTTTGTCTTCTGATGGTGGCATAGTAGATTCATTCTACACCAAGTCAGTTGGGCTCAAGTGTTGACTTCTTATTCATAAAGCCATGGCAAACTACTGAATTGCCCAATAAATCACAAAAGAGCCTGAAGGGGCTGGATGTGATTGCAACGTCCAGCAAAGGACACAATTTTAGTTGTTAATCACTGAAAGAATGAGAAAGAAATATCAATGCTTCATTTTGAAACACCCAGCCACATGCAGTTTGAGAATAAACATTTCATATGAACTTATTTGTATACTTCGATTGATTGATTGATTTTGGAACCGACATCACAGCATTCAGGGCATAAACGCTCCGTTGTTTCATTAAATATGTTTTAAACATATGTGTTAAAAAATTTTTTGTTTTTTCTGAATATAATCTTTACAAAATTGATACAAATGTTGCAGATAAAACACCGCCACAAGTAAACTCCTGCATTGAGAGTAAATTAATTACCACTGACTACAGTCAACATCAGTTCAACTCTAGCAACCTGGGATATGAATTTGCAGATGTTAATGATGGAAAGCTACTGATCCTTGAAAGTAATATTACAAAACTGTTTGTTAATATTTACTATCTAGATACATGTTAATCTTAATCCATATGATTTTCCAAATATGTTATAAAATAACAAAAACTTTAGAATTTCATTCAACGTTGATGCATTTCAAACATAAGCATGTATGATTAACTGATTAATGATTATCATCTCTCATCACATCTCATCTCATCTCATCATGTTCCTCTTGTACCTTGCGGTGTCGAGGTGAAGTATAAACATTGTAAGAGTGCCCGCTTATGGGCTTCATATATCGATATTCCCATGGACTCTGCTATTCCCTCCGTGCAAGGTGTGGAATGCACCTGGCCCTGCAGCCAGCAGGGTTAGGATCAGCTAGCCTCTCCCAGCACTGGTGAAAAGAGAAAATTAGTAGCCTGCCGATGACCCGCAGACTACACAAGTCAACCCCCACCTCCACGTGGTGCAGATCGACCAACCATGACCATGAGGTCATGGGCTAACGGGGCTATGGCTCGCCATAGGGGATGGACTCCCTGTGGTCAGATTAGTGTCCTAAACCTGCGACTGGCCTAGCAAGCCGGCAGGGGATCTTCATACTGCTTGTAGAAAAACTAAGAAGTATAAACGGACTGACCCAAATGGATATCGACCTTGGTTTTCATTGCACTTATTATTTTGTAGAAGTTTCTAGTTGCCTTCTTGTAGTTTTTATTTAAGTTTTCTCCATATTCCTCCCAGTCTTTTTGTTTTTTTGTCTTTACTATTCTATTCACGTCATTTCGCTGTTCTATATTCTATGTAATCACGTTCCTGTTTGCTCTTCGACCACTTTTTATATTTTTCTTTTTTGTCGTTTACAACTTTCTTTACCCCTCTGTGTTCCAGCAACTTGTTATATTCTTTATACGTGTTTTGCATTTTTCGTGGTTTCACATGTTATTTTTACGGTATTTAAAATGCTAGATTTGAACATTTCCAATTCTTCTTCCAGTATTTTTCTTTCTATAGGTAATTTTACAAAGATTTCAGTCAGTTCCTTCTCATAATTTTTCCTCACTGCCTCGTCTTTGAGGTTTTTTAAGTTTACTGATTCACATGGCATGTATTTTTCTGGTCTTTGCTTTTTTCTTCTGTTGTTTCTTATTGTGGCAATTACTGCTTTGTGGTCTTTATTTATACTTAAGTTGGGCACTGCCCTTGCATCTAATATATTTCTCTTTCTGTTATTTCTTGTTAATATAAAATCAGTTTAGCTTTTGGTATCTAGATCGTTCTATTTATACCAGGTGTATATTTGTGAGTCTTTGTGTTTATAGAATGTGTTTGTTATATAGAGGTCGTGTTGGCTGCATAGCTCTATCAGTCTACTTCCGTTATCATTATTTTCATTATGATGGCCTCCAAATATTCTAAGATGTTTTTCTATGCCCGCTCTGTTATGTCCTAGTCTTGTATTGAAGTCTCCTACAACTATGATGTTGTCCTGCTTCTCTATTTTATTTAGCACATCATGGATGTCTTCGTAGAACTCCTCGCATTCTTGCTTATTTTTGTTTGTAATACATGGTGCGTATATTTGTACATATGTTGTAATTGTTTGTTCTTTTATTCTCATTGTTATGATTCTTTCTGATATATGTTTTATTTCTAGTATTCCTCTTGCTAGCTGTGGTTCAATGACTATTCCCACACCGTGTCTTGCTCTTTCTTGCTGTTCCACTCCAGAGTAGTCAAACATGTAACTCTGGTGGATCTCCTTGCATCCTTCCCCCGTTATTCTGGTGTCTGCTATTCCTATCAGTCCAATTTTCCTCTCTTCCATTGTTTATATAAGTTCTTCTTCTTTACTATTAAAACTGCAGACGTTCATTGTGTCTATTTTTTTAGTCGCTGGCCTATCTTGTAGTCCATTAACAATGCTAGGTCTATATCCATTTGGGTCAGTCCATTTATACTTCTTAGTTTTTCTACGAGCAGTACGAGGATCTCCTGCGAAGGGCAATGACAATTGGTTTTGAACTAATAAAAGCGTTCTTTCCACTAGAGTCAGAGACTGGTAAGCATTGCCCCAGTTATCCAAGTAGGATCGTGTAATGATTATTAATTATATATTGAGCAAGGAAACAAACTCCCACACACTCAGTGTTATGGAATATGCATATACTCCCCCGATGTGTCTCCACCTTGCCGCGGTGGGGGAGCTTGTGTGTCCCTCTGACCCCATGTGCTTGCCGATGGATGAAAACTACATATCGGACAGCTTATGGGATAGGGGCCAGACTAAGAGAGACACAACCTGCTGCTCTGCGGGTTAGACTGAGGTGAGGATAACAGTCAGAAGTTTAAATCAGGCGCACGAAGGTAGAAGTTCTTGGTCCGGACAAAACACATAAGGCTCCCTGTCGAGGGCTGTGGCTGAACGTCTCTAAGCCACAAACCCTCGGATCTGAGAGCCGGGCCAATACCCTCCTACCGAAAAATAGAGGCGTGATACTGAGCAAGCTACATGCTCAGGTCTGATACAAGTTCGAAGGCTCTCAGCTGGGGGATATGAGAGATCCCCGGATGAGAGGGCCAGGCCGTTTCTCGTTCACTGCTGCACGAAGGTAAGGTGCTGAGCCGGCAGCACATGTAGCCTACCTTGTGAGCGAGTACAAAAAGTCAGAAAAGTGCCCCAGTCGAAGGAAATGGTTACGAAAACTGTCTGTATCTAACTCATAGAGAGTGTAGACAAAAGTGGAAGAACGTCTCAATGACGCGAAATGGAACGCACGGCGAGCGAACCTATTGCGTTGTCCGAAGTCAAAAATAAAAGCTTACCGAGTGGATGTCGCTCGCAGTCTGACCGCTCCTGGTGTGTGCTTGAGCGATCAGTGGCAAGCGAGACTCCCAACACATGGAAGTGAGGAACTAAAGCAGCCATGAGCAGGACGTGGCAACTCCTCGGGTGTGCCCAGTCTCAGAGCAATATGTGCCGGCTCTGCAATTATGGAAGCCTCCTTGGATAGCGAGGGAATGCCCATGATCTGCCCCTGCCTTCCCTTGAGGGCCGACCGCGATGTCGTTGATCGTTCTATCTTGACCAGCTGAGATGTTGGCGACATCACAACAGTCTAACGTGCCTCGAAACCAGAGGAAGGCTAACCTCATTAAAAAATGCCCGCCGGAAGTCGGAAGTGTCGTCCTACGGGTGGCAAACTAAAAATTGACACTACGCAATTACGTCCGAGTGAAATGTCTCGTCCGAATGTCTCTCGTGCTAGGAACAGCTCTGACTACCTAGTTTCCGAATGCCGCTCTTGTTCGGAACAGCTCTGACTAGGTAGTTTTCCGAATGTCTGTCGTGCCTGGAACAGCTCTGACGGGCGCAACGACAAGCACATGTCCGAAAACTCGCTGAGTGGATACCGTCTGCAAACTTGTCTGGTTTGTGCAGGAATGGCCCGGGGCAAACGAAATGACCAATATATTGAAGTGAGGATTTAAAGCAGCCATGAGCAGGACGTGACGATTTCCCTCGGTGAGCCCAGAATCAGGGCGCTATGTGTCGGCCCTGCAACTATGGAAGCAACCTTGGATGGCGGAAAATGCTATGGACTGTCCCTGCCTTCCTTTGAGGGATGACCGTTGTCTTCGACCGTTCAACCTTGGCCAGCTGGGCTGTAGATGGCACCACAAAAGTGAGAGTCTCCCAGGAATGCTACCTGGTCAAAAAAGCACGCTGTAGCCGGATGTGTTGGCCTACGGGTTTCGGCCCAAGGGCGCATAACTGACACACCGCAATCACATCTGAAAAAACACTCCGGATGAACGAAAAGAAGAAGAAGAAGAATATGCATACACTATTAACACTGCTAAGAAGTGACTTCACTTAACTATGGACATACCTACATTTATTTAGTCTACCTCAGTAAGTACAAGAAATAAACTACTCTACCTCATGCCTTGAAGCATATGGGGTATGTGGTGCTATCATATTTGTAAAGACCAACTGGCAATCAAAGGATGATGTGGTCATTATCATGATGGCCACCTTTACTTCCATTTATATTTCTTGGTACCCAGTTTAGGCTTAGTAGGCTTGGAAGCCCAGATACATTAAAAAACATCTGCCACAAAGGGAATTTGAATGGATGACCACCAAGTTGCTGGACACATGTTAACCACTGCACTACCACAGTTCTTCATGTATCATTCACTGACATTTATTTGGTTTGATGAATCAGTAGTTTACTTAGATGATTAGAATTTATACTTACTAAGAATACACAATTTGTGTTGTTTGTTTCTTACAATAAAACAGGCCAGTTGTTTTCTTATGGTGCCTATGATATTGCTGTCTCAGCAGAGGATTTGGCGGGAAATATTGGAGTATGCATGACAAGGGCTTATATTACTCGTAAGTGCTAATAAGACCTTAATAATTGTAATGTGTTCAATGTATTGAATGTTTCAATGTAAAATATATTTATGCTTCGTTTATAAATGTCACATAGCCATACATTTATATTGCACTAGCCATTTATATTAATACTGTTATTTGTGAATACTTGTCTGTATAGAATGCATTAACAATCTTGTCACTTTCTGGCTTTCTATCCCAAGGAGTATACTTTAAGATAATGATTGTCTTCATCAGTCTCGGATCAGATCTGTGTTATTGTCCCGATTATTTCGTTTGACAAAACTATCTAGATATTTATCTCGTTGTCTACCTCTTCTCTCATTCCCTGTCAAGTTTGCAAGTTTTAAATGTTTAAAATTTTCTCTCAAAAATCATGATTGTCCGCATCTAGTTTTTCTAATCAATTTACAGTTTTTATCTACTTCTTTGAAAAATTGGCGCATCTGATTTTTCTGTTAATTCACGACATTCTTTGCTATTCCCTCCAAAACTGCATCTCTGTTGCTCTCAAATGTATCTGTTACTTTCTTACATGTTTACAACATTACATACATTGTATACCACTTGAAGACTTGTTTTAACTGCCAGTGACAACTTTTTATTGCTATGTTTTTCATCTTGTGAAAGGCTACTTTAGCCATGGTGATTCTTCTTCTAATAACCACAGGGCATCATTCATCCAGTATTCTAATTGTTTCAAGATAGTTTATGTGATTCAACTACTTTCCCCATTTACATTTATGTTGCTGTGTGGGTTTCTTTCTTCTTGGAAATGACCATAATTTATATTGTCTTAAAAATTTAGACTGACTTATTCATTTTCTACAGTATCACTAACTGCTAAATTTTCAACATCCTTTATCATCAGTGTATCTTATATTGTTAATGTTGTATCCTCCACCGATGATACCTCTCATGTCTTTTATAATTCTCATTTTTCTTTGCATAGGGAAACACATTCTGGAAATATTACACATCCCTTTCATACACTGCACTTGGCATTCTGATAATGGCCTAATTCATTATCAGTTTTTTTCTTTCTGGCAGTATATTGTTTTCTATATATGCTGTTTAAAAGATAAGATCCATACCATGAGTTTAGAGATTGTTACACATTTTTATCATGTTATTGTGTTATACTCAATCAAAAAACTCTTGTGTAGATGCTACTGATCATAAAAATTTACTTCTGGTCATCAGTGTTTGACAGTGTCAGCCTCACATGCCAATATTTCTCCTTTATTTTAAAGTTACACATGTAACAACACACAGTGTGCATCTCTTAATGTACGTAATTATGTCTATCATGTAGTAATTTGTAATTTGTATACTTCTTCTTCTTCTTCTTCTTCTTCTTCTTCTTCTTCTTCTTCTTCTTCTTCTTCTTCTTCTTCTTCTTCTTCTTCTTCTTCTTCTTCAGCATTCCGAGCCATTGAGGTTCTTTGCTGCAGATACAAGCCGTCTCCATTCGTCTCTCTGGTGGACCTTCTCTTGCCAGTCGTTGATTCCAAGTGCTTGTAGGATCTGTATGTATATTATCTCTCCACCGTCTTCTTGGTCTACCTCGGGGTCTACGGTCATTTATTTCTTGAGTGTAAGCGAGTTTTGTTTCCCTATTATCTTCCATTCTTTCTATATGCCCCAGCCATTGCAGTCTATTAGCCTTCATGATACCAGTGATTAGCGGGGACTTAAACAGATCATAAATGTCTTTGTTGCTTCTTCTTTTCCACTCTCCACTTTGTGTATCCCTAATGGGCCCAAAGATGCGTCTTAAGACTTTGTTCTCAAAGGTTTGTAACAAGGCTTCGTCTCCTTTAGTTGTACTCCAGGTTTCAGAGCCATACAGCACAACTGGTCTGATCAGTGTTTTGTATATTGTGATCTTGGTGTTACGAGATAGCGCATTTGATTTTAGCAGATGTTGTAGTGCATAGTATATCTTATTTCCAGAGTTGATTCTAGTTTGTATTTCTTCCCTTATGACGTTGGAGCAGTTGAAGATTGTACCCAGGTATTTGTATGTTTCCGTTCTTTTAATGGTCATATTATCTATTTGTATGTGGCCAGAGTTTTTAGCCGTTCCTTCTCTTGAAATTACCATATATTCTGTCTTATCTTGGTTGATAACCAGCCCCATTTGTTGAGCTTTTTCCTTTAAGTGAGTCAATATTTCCACTGTCTTTTGTTCATTTTCCCCTATAATATCTATATCATCTGCATAACCAAGCAGTCTGGATGTTCCTCCAATAGCACATTCCTCCTTTACCTTCCTTACAACTTTCTCTAGAGCCAGATTGAAAAGGAGCGCAATAAGTGCATCACCCTGTTTCAAGCCAGATGTTATTTGGAAAGGGTCTGATTTCCTGCCTTTCATCCATTGGCACCTTTCCGTCTTGACAGACGATAGTTTGGTACATTGTGCTTCAAAAAGGCTTAATAACTGTCATATGGCAATAACTACGATCCATGGCGGTGGCGAGTGTGGCTGGTAAGGCCAATTCTTGCTGCAAATGTTTGCCCACAGTAGGTGCATGTGAAAACATGGTCATTTCCACCATTTTGCACCATTTTACGTCTCTCACGCTCTGTGTGTGCTTTATCTGCAATCATTTTCTCCTTTGTCTTTATTCCATTTCTGATAGTTGCCCTCCATGCAACACGTTCAGCGGCGACGTGCTCCCATTGTGCATTATCAATGCCTGTATCAATCATGTCCCGCTTACACACATCTTTGTATCGTAGTAGAGGCCAACCCTGAGATCTCCTACCCGTCTGTAATTCACCAAAAAAGATGTCCTTTGGTATTCTACCATCATCCATCCTCCTAACGTGTCCTATCCATCTAAGTCTACGAAGACTGAGCATGGAATACACCGTCACACAACCTGATCTTTCCAATACTTCAGTATTTGTGATTTTGTCTTGCCACTTAATACCAAGTATTCTTCGCAGACACCGCATATGAAAGCTGTTTAAACGTTTCTCTTGGCGTGAGTAAGTTGTCCAGGTTTCACTGCCATAAAGAAGAGTACTAAGGACACAGGCTTGGTAGACGAGGACTTTTGTTTTGGCAGTAAGCTTCCTGTTCTCCCAGACTCTTTTTGCTAACATGTTCATTGTTGTTGCTGCCTTGCCAATCCTGATGTTGATTTCCTGATCGAGGGATAATTTGCTATTTACCTCTGATCCAAGATATGTAAAATGGTCTACTATCTCCAGTTCGGCGTCGTCAATAAAGATTGATGGTACACCATGTGCACCTTGTGACATAATCTGTGTCTTCTTTTTGTTAATTGTTAAACCAAATTCAGAACAAGCATTGGAGAATGCAGATAGTAGATGTTGTAATTCTTCCTCAGAGTGGGTCGTAATCGCAGCATCATCCGCAAAAAGCAACTCTCTGATTAGTACCCTGCTAATTTTGGTCTTGGCCTTCAATCTCTGAGCATTATAGAGGCCACCATCTGAGCGTGAGTGAATGTATATACCGTCATCCTGATCACGAAAGGCATATTTCAGTAAAAGTGAAAAGTATATCCCAAAGAGGGTGGGGGGCTAGTACACAACCTTGCTTAACTCCACTCTTGATTTCAAACTCTTCTGAAGTTGAGCCATCAAACTTGATTATACCCTTCATGCCTGTGTGGAACGATTCCACAATGGACAGAAGAGTTGGTGGACAGCCAATCTTCTTTAGTGCTTTGAACAGACCCTCACGACTGACCAAATCGAATGCTTTTGTGAGGTCGATGAAGGCAATAAGACCAGGGATGGATTCATTGCCTCTCCATAGCACAAAGCCTGGGCTAAAATAAAGAAACCATGTGTTGCCCATGCAGCATGATCCCTCTCTCGGCCTGCCTAGTTCACGCCAGAGGAAAGTTAACACCTATACATCTGGAACAAGACAAGCTGCAGAAGCTGCCGGATCAGCAAAGCAATGCTCTAACTGTCCGCCTGTCGGAGCTTCGATCCTAGACCAGCTGCCAACCAAGGCTTAGGGCCTTTTCTGCCCTGCCATGACTTAGTTTGTCTTTGGGTTGCATTTCCTCGCACCAGGATAAGGCTAGTACCCTCCCAATTGCGCTCTTCCGCCCGAAGCCATTGGCACAATGTGGGGTGTCAGGTTTGGTAAGCGCCGCCCAACATTCGGCGCTGACAGAAAGCAGGTAGTACTGTCTACTGTCTTACGGTAGCTCAGTCATATCTGACTAAGACCTGACTCCAATTTCCTGCCTTTATATGTTACTATATTATAAGTATCTTCCATGCATAGTCTGGTCATGTTGATTAACTTCCTTGGTATTCCAAATTCCTGCATAGCATTCCATAGACTATTCCTATGGACACTATCATAAACCTGCGACTGGCCTAGCAAGCCGGCAGGGGATCTTCATACTGCTCGTAGAAAAACTAAGAAGTATAAACGGACTGACCCAAACGGCTATCGACCCGGCAATGTTAATGGACTACGAGATAGATCAGCGATTCAAAAAATAGGCACAATGAATGTTTGTGGTTTCAATAGTAAAGAAGAAGAGCTTATAGAAACAATGGAGGAGAGGAATATTGGACTGATGGGAATAGCGGACACCAGAACAAAGGGGAAAGGATGCAAGGAGCTCCACCGCAGCTACACGTTTGTTTACTCTGGAGTAGAACAGCAAGAAAGGGCAAGACACGGTGTGGGAAAAGTCATTGAACCACGGCTTGCAAGAGGAATACTAGAAATAAAATATATATCAGAAAGAATCATAACAGTGAGAATAAAAGAACAAACAATCACAACATATGTACAGATATACGCACCATGTAATGCAAACAATAATGAGCAAGAATGCGAGGACTTCTACGAAGACATACATGACGTGCTAAATAAAATAGATAAGCAGGACAACATCATAGTTATGGGAGACTTTAATGCAAGACTAGGACATAATAGAGTGGGCATAGAAAAACACCTGGGAGCATTTGGAGATCAGCAAAATGAAAGGAATGATAATGGAAGTAGACTGATAGAGCTTTGCAGCCAACACGACCTCTATATAACAAACACATTCTATAAACATAAAGATTCGCAAGTATACACCTGGTATAAATGGAACAATCTAGATACTAAAAGCCAAATTGATTTTATATTAACAAGAAATAACAGAAAGAGAAATATATTAGATGCAAGAGCAGTGCCCAATTTCAGTATAAACACAGATCATAAAGCAGTCGTTGCCACAATAAGAACAATCAGAAGAAGAAAACAAAGAGCAGGAAAATACATGCCATGCGAATCAGTAAACTTAAAAAACCTTAAAGACGAGGCAGTAAGGGAAAACTATGAGAAAGAACTAACTGAACTCTTTGAAAAATTACCTACGGAAAGAAAACAGTGGAAGAAGAATGGGAGATGTTCAAATCAAGCATTTTAAATACTGCAAAAATAACATGCGGAACCACGAAAAAACGCAAGACACGGATAAAGAAAATAACAAGTTGGTGGAACGCAGAAGTAAAGAAAGCGGTAAAAGAAAAAAAGGAAAAATATAAAAAGTGGTCGAAGAGCAAACAGGAATGTGATTATAGAGAATACAGAATAGCGAGAAGACATGTGAGTAGAATAGTAAAGAGGGAAAAACAAAAAGACTGGGAAGAGTACGGAGAATCCCTAAATAAAAACTACAAGGAGGCAACCAGAAACTTCTACAAAAAGATAAGGGCAATGCAAACCAGAGGAGAACCCTTTGACCCAACTGAAATAATTAACAGCGAAAATGGAGAACCAATAAGTGAACAAAAACAGATCCTGATAAGATGGAAGCAGTACTTCGAACAACTTCTCAACATCCCATCAGATGTCACAGGAATTCAAGAGACCTACACAGATGTCACCGAAGAACTAGAACCAGACATACTAAAAGAAGAAATTATAGAAGCCATCAGATTAGCCCCATTGAACAAATCACCAGGACAGGATGAAATATCAAATGAACTAATTAAAGCAGCAAGAGAAGTAGGAACAGCTTGGCTACATAGACTATTCAACCATGTTTGGGTAGAACAACAGACACCACGAGACTGGAGAAACGCCATAATTATCCCAATTTGGAAAAACAAAGGCAGCAAAAGAGATTGCACACAATACAGAGGCATTTCACTGTTGAGTCATACTGGGAAAATATTTTGCAAAATTCTTGAAAAAAGATTACGAACTACTTTAGAACCCCAGCTAAGCGAAACGCAGCTTGGATTTAGGAAAAACAAAGGATGCACAGACGCCATTTTTGCTCTTAGACAACTTATAGAAAAATCAATCGAATTCAATGAAACACTCTACTTAGCCTTTGTCGACCAAGAAAAGGCATTTGATAGGGTAGATAGAAACAAACTGTGGGAAATCTATAACAGTGTCGAAAGGAAGTAATAAGACTTGATCTGTAATCAAAACTTTATTCTTTATTATTAAGACGACAAGCCGCGTCTTCTCAGCTTGGCTATCGGATGTTCACTGCCCATAACAACCTAATACGTCACGATTGAGCATCTCCCCCCCCCCTTTCAGTCTCAATGCTCAATCGTGCTGTATCTGGGTTTCCCAATAGACCCCCAATTATACCTACACTGTTACACCTCCCCATGTTTAATAAAGAATTTTCCTTATAAAGGAAAAATCTTTACTCTAAATCCCCATACTCCATTCCCTCTTTGTCTTCTAACCTTCGCTAAAACCAAGTTTGAGTAAACAACACATATTTTACTCTTCTCCCAGTGATATGGTCTACCAACAACCTCCCCATATACTTCTTCTTCGCCTTTTATTTATAATACCACGGTTAATCCAACCAGACCTTCTTTCCTTTTTATTTCCCCAACATTATATAGTTAACCCACTTCTTCTTCGTTCTTGGTCCTTCAACCAAACATAACATATTTACATATAACATTTCAAATTCAACTTCATTTAATACATCATAACCTCATAACACGTTTTCTTAAATACTCCTTCTCCACTTCAATAAGCAATCCGCTTTCCACTTCAAACGCTGATACCAACTCCTTATTCTTATCACCAATACTACTAATTCCCCACTTTCAACTAACCTGAAATCACTTTCATACGATAGGAAGATAAAGAATCGGTGGCCACCGGAATTTAAAAGAAGAAATAGAACTCTTTCAAAAAAAACAACATTCACCTAAATCACACACCCCTTTACGCCCCTTTGTTCTTTGAGAATTTATGCAATAAATTCTAAATCATTATATCTCCCCCAGTACCACTCATTATGGTAACAGTTTACGCTGCTATCTACAGCATCAATTACCAACCATCATCCAAAAATATTCTTCACTTTTAAGTGTCTATATAACAGACTCTACCTTACCTCATCCTCACATTGTAAACCACAAAACACATCCCAAAGACACAATTAAAAAGGTCTATTACCCCTTAAGACCTCCTCCAACACAACACCTCACATAACCTCATTACCTCGTATAACTAATCTTTCTCCAATACCTCAGGTTCTCTCTTAATGTCCATTTCTTATGGGCATATTTACTAAAATGCTCCATTTATGCCGTTATCAACAGCAACCTAGTAACTTTGAAACCTCCCCTTAAATGTCTATTTATTACAGACACCAGTAACTTCGGAATGTCAATCAACTAACACAACATCGTAATCTGACCACTATACACATTCCTCTAGCAACCCACTTATTATTCTATCTCAGAAGCTTAATACTCCCAAAGGGATAAACACTTACATCCTGCCCAGGCTATGTAACCCAATGCCTCTCTAAAATCCTCCAATTCATAATTCAAGCCGTAAGCCCCAGCAGCAAAAATAACCACTCATGTCTGTGACTGCTTGTAATCAACTTTAATCTCAGTCCCTTTTATTACGGACCCACAAACACCCCATGTCACTATGTCTCCCCCACTTACACCCCTTTTATTATTGTACTGTTATCCACAGTTTCAAGTCAAACATGGATCCAATTCATGTTTACTCTTCATCTGGGGTAATTTTCTTATTCTTCTTTAACCCCGCAATCTCGTGTATATCATGGCTCTTCTGACCTCCCGGAAACTATGTTCAAAACTTTTCTCAGCTTTACCCCACTGAATATATTCATTAATCTTTTCTTCTCCCATGTGGTTTCTAATCCCATATTTTTCTAATTAATGCTTACTTTAGTGTATCTCTAAACTTTCCCATAACCATCCCCGGTATATGTTTCTTCTTCTTCATAAGCCCATCAACCTCACTATGCTGATTATCCCCAGCAATATACACCCATGAAGTTCTTCTTCACAATGTGTCTCTCAATTAGCTCACAGTAGTTTATTATTACTTTCTGAACGAAGGGTCGTAATTAAAGCCCCCTGTATTGTCTTTACGAAAACCTTGTAAAATTAAACATAACTTAATTAACTACTATTTAACACACAAAACAGTGAAATAAAATCACAACAGGACATCAAATCCCCCCCAAATTTTTATAACAATTATTTATGTTTCCCCTCAATTCAACTAAAGGTATGATGATGATGATGATGATGATGATGATGGTGATGATGATATAACATACATCCTATTCTATTTTTTTTTCTACTACTACTGGTCTCTTTTACGGACCAGTAGTTTACACATGAAAGTCTAAGGAGACAATATCCCTACTCTAAAATAATTTCAATCAATTTTACAGGACCAAATCAAGCAAAATTAATTTATATACATGAGGCATTGTAAGCTCAATTACAATAAATACAACTGTCTTCTCACTAAATGGAAGGTTTTCAAAAAAAAAATATATAATTCTCTTAGAATTAACCACGTAAAGTGACCCAGCAGCATTGGTCTCCTTTGCTAACCCATGTAACACCTATCTATTTAGCCAAGTCATATATAACAAAACAACTCCATACCAAGCATTAATGCCAAAATACGTATATACATATATACAAATGTCTATCTGTTATCTACAGACTATCATAATGCGGAACCATACTTGTTCCCCTCCAAGCAAAATCACTACTCAACAACTGACCCTTCCTTTTTCTGGAAGTCAAACATTGATTATCTCCCCTCACAATATTCCAGTCTCACTCCTAATACGTCATCACATCCAAAATATCCTCTTAATCCAGCACTGTAAACTACAGGTCGACACATTTATTCTATTATGTGGGGATTATTCCAATGTCATCTCAATGTACCAGCCGTCAATAGAAACTGTACCTGTGGCTCGATACACCAATTGTTTCCCTTGGCCTTGTACCAAACTTCTCAATCACTACTGTTAACTACAGTATCTTCATCCTCCTACTTCCAACAAAACTTTGTCTACCTAGTATAGACTTCTCACCAACACATCTACTTCCTGTCCTGACAACTAATTCAACCTTTAAGTTTCTCATTTATCCGACGCAATTAATATTTCATTCTTTTGCATCAGTACTTTCTGTATCTCAGCACCATTACCTCAATTCTCTCCTATCCTTTTCACATCGTGACGACAGTCAAACCAGTCGAAACACCCTTTCTACCTCACCTTGTTTACCTTCGTATCTTTCACTCCTATTTATCAGGATTCTTTCGGAACAGCAACTCATGTCCTGATAACTGACAACGGACCTCATTTTTCTCACATCTCCGTATTAGTCACTCCTGCTTCGGCATGTTCCTGTCAAAAATACTAAAGATGTTTTGTGAACTGTCAGTCAGAATATCAACTTTCTGTCATACGACTTCTATAATTTCCTTCCAAGATCACACATTCCAAACAAAAGACATCACAGTTTAGCACAAACAAAACAGAGACGACGACTATAGCCAAAGAAGAACAACAACAATTCAGCCAAACGAAACGAAACAAACGACATTGACAACAGGTGCAACCAGGCCGTTCAATTCTCTGGACCTATCAATCACCCTTCTCATATTCACACGGACAATGACACACAACCTCGCTCTCATCTCACGACTACTTTTACATCACGACAAAACTAACATGTCTCTTCTACCACTACAAAAAGCTCTTTAGACGCCACCTCAGCATTCCATCAATCATTCACCACATATCAACACGTATTGATCTCCTCAAAACACATTGACACAAGACATGTCAACGCCACTCTTATTTTTTATTTATGTACTTTCACTTAGGGGACGTCATCACACCTCTCTCCTACTTCCTTCCTTACGACGAACAACTGTTCGAGTACAATTATACTCACGTACGAACAATGCACAACTTGATGAATTATTCCAGAGGACTCTCTCAATTCACTGCCCTCTTATATCTCTACTTCTATACGAAGGTCAGACTCCACACATGCCAATCTCGCAAGTTATATTGTTTTCACAGGACTATTTACTATCTCTTCAAAACAAACCTCATTCCAACAGATCCCTAATCTCGTAACTATCCTTCTATACTTCTTCACACACAACTACTACAGTCTTAACTGTCACATTCAACTGTCTACTTTACACACAGGATATTCAGTACTTTCTCAATCTATATCTCCTTACCAGTCAGTCTCGGTTCACCTATCAACAATACTATTCTTCTCAAACCAACAAACAAAACTATCTTGGACATCACGTCATAGCTCTGAGTCAAACTATTTCTAATACTTATTTTATCTCTCACCCTCTACTAACTCTATGCTTTATCTACTCTATTTTAGTCATATAGTGTGTCCAAGTTGAACACTTCACTGTCTCTCAATACACTAACCCGTCTTTCACTTATAATGTCATCTTCACTATCTGTTGTCAAGTTACTAAAGTACTCAGGTCTTAAGGTCCTAAGATCTTCTATTTTACTTAAGTCACTTTCTGTCGTTGAATAAATTTCCGCTAACTGTCTACCACTATTCTTCTTCTTAAATTTCTTATTTACGTCAGTCTGTTCATTGTTTTCTGTGTACCTTACGTAACGTTATGTCAGTCAGGTCTTAGTCAGATATGACTGAGCTACCGTATAACAGTAGACGGTACTACCTGGTCTCTGTTAGCGCCGAACGTTGGGCGGCGCTTACCAAACCCAACACCCCACATTGTGCCAACGGCTTCGGGCGGAAGAGCGCAATTGGGAGGGTACAAGCCTTACCCTGGTGCGAGGAAATGCAAGCTAAAGACAAAATTGTCATGGCAGGGCAGACCAGGCCCTAAGCCTTGGTTGGCGACTGGTCTAGGATCGAAGCTCCGACAGGCGGACAGTTAGAGCATTGCTTTGCTGATCCGGCAGCTTCTGCAGCTTGTCTTGTTCCAGATGTAGGGGTGTTACCTTTCCTCTGGAGTGAACTAGGCGGGCCGAGAGAGGGATCATGCTGCATGGGCAACACATGATCTCTATATTTTAGCCCAGGCTTTGTGCTATGGAGAGGCAATAACTCCATCCCTGGTCTTAACTGGTCTCGGAATCAAAGCGAGAGGCAACTGTTACGGGTTATAAGTCCTTGTCAGTTGGCGTAGACATGGGGCGCCACGCGTTGCCTCTGACGGTGGGAGACACCTATAGGTGTCACTGATCAGCTACCGCCCGCCTCAAGCTGGGCAGCCCCCAGCCAATTGGGTGCTGATCCGCCACAGCCTGCCTGCTTCAATGGGTGCTTGGGGCTAGGACAAAATCTGAATCGCAGGCTGTAAAACCAATGCACCAGGTACAAACAAAAATAAAAATAGAAACCTCAAGCTACGGCTTGCAACCTGGAACGTGAGAACCATGTGTCCAGGATTTTCCACTGACTTGACCAATATTGACGATGTGAGAAAAACGGCTGTGATTGATGCCGAACTCAATCGTCTTAACATTGATATTGCTGGCCTGCAGGAGACTCGCCTCGCTGAGGAAGGGTCACTCAGGGAAAACAACTACACCTTTTTCTGGAAGGGTAGAGGGCAGGCAGAAAAAAGGCAACACGGTGTGGGCTTTGCAGTGAAGAATTCGCTACTGGGAATGATTGAAATTCCAGCAGGAGGAAATGAAAGACTATTATCCCTGCGCTTGGCAACCTCTTTTGGGTTTGCCACCATTATTACTGCATATGCACCGACACTCGATTCCTCTGATGATGTGAAGGATTTGTTCTATGAGGAGTTAGACTCCGTGATCAAGGCAGTTCCAAAATCTGACTACATTTATATGCTCGGTGATTTCAATGCTCGTGTGGGCAAGGACTCAAGTTCATGGCCAGTGTGCCTTGGAAAATACAACATCGGTCGCATGAATGAAAATGGGCAAAGGCTGCTGGAGCATTGCACCAGTAATGACCTATGTATTACAAACTCTTTTTTTAAAACAAAAGAGATGCATAAGGTCACATGGAAACATCCAAGATCCGGCCATTGGCACCAGCTGGACTTCATCATCACACGGAGACAACATCTGAACCATATATCATTGACTCGTAGTTACCACAGTGCTGACTGTGATACGGATCATTCTTTGGTTGTTGCAAGGGTTAGACTGAGACCAAAGAGAATCTACACAGCTAAACACAAATCTAGCCCCAGGATTAATATTATTAACACTCATGATCCTGAAAAGTGCTTTCAGTTTCAACAGCAACTTGAAGATGCTTTCACTGATACACCAGAAAATTGTACAGTAAATGAAAAGTGGGGTCAAATTAAGGAAACTCTTTATAAAACTGCCGTAGGGGTTTACGGCACTGTGGATCATAAGAGGCAGGACTGGTTTGCGGCCAACAGCGAGACTCTGCAGCCCCTGATTGATAAGAAGAAGAAAGCTCTCTTAAGAAACAAGGAAAGACCAACGCGTAACACTCTGAGTGAGCTAAGGCAAGCTAGGAAGGATGTGCAAAAGGCTGCCAGGCAGTGTGCAAATGATTATTGGATCAAGTTATGTGAGTCCATTCAAATCGCAAGTGATAAGGGAGACATAAGAAGCATGTATGAAGGAATAAAGAAAGCTTGTGGTCCAGTGATCAAAAGAAGTGCACCATTGAAAACCTTGACTGGAGAAGTCATCACTGATAAGAAACAGCAGATGGACAGATGGGTAGAGCACTATTTGGAGCTTTACTCAAGTGAGACCAAACTAGCGGATGATGCCCTCAACGCCATAGAGGCTCTACCAACTCTTGACCACCTGGACACACTTCCCACCATAACAGAAGTTAAGTGTGCTATAAATGAACTTGCATCTGGCAAGGCTCCAGGTAAGGATGGGATTCCAATAGAGGTTATCAGGAGTGGGCAAGACACACTCACTATACAGATCCACCAGCTAATAGAGCTATGCTGGCGTGAAGGACAAGTCCCACAGGATTTCAAAGATTCAAGCATCATAACACTGTACAAGAACAAGGGCGATCGGAGCGACTGCAACAACTATAGGGGTATCTCACTTCTGTGTATTGTTGGAAAAGTATTTGCCAGAATTGTTCTGCGCAGACTTCAAGTCCTAGGAGATCAAGTCTACCCCGAATCACAGTGTGGCTTTCGACAGAACCGGTCTACCACTGATATGATATTCTCATTGCGACAAATGCAAGAAAAATGCCGTGAACAGAATCAACCACTGTTTATTGCCTTCATCGACCTCACAAAGGCATTTGATTTGGTCAGTCGTGAGGGTCTGTTCAAGGCACTAAAGAAGATTGGCTGCCCACCAACTCTTCTGTCCATTGTGGAATCGTTCCACACAGGCATGAAGGGTATAATCAAGTTTGATGGTGCAACTTCTGAAGAATTTGAAATCAAGAGTGGAGTTAAGCAAGGTTGTGTACTAGCTCCCACCCTCTTTGGAATATACTTTTCACTTCTACTGAAATATGCATTTCGTGATCAGGATGGTGGTATATACATTCACTCACGCTCAGATGGCGGCCTCTACAATGCTCAGAGATTGAAGGCTAAGACCAAAATTAGGAGGGTACTGATCAGAGAGTTGCTTTTTGCAGATGATGCTGCAGTTACGACCCACTCTGAGGAAGAATTGCAATGTCTACTATCTGCATTCTCCAATGCTTGTTCTGAATTTGGTTTAACAATTAGCAAAAAGAAGACACAGATTATGTCACAAGGTGCACATGAGGTACCATCAATCTTTATTGACGACGCCGAACTAGAGATAGTAGACCATTTTACATATCTAGGATCAGTGGTAAATAGCAAATTATCCCTAGATCAGGAAATCAACATCCGGATTGGTAAGGCAGCAACAACAATGAACAGGTTAAGAAAAAGAGTCTGGGAGAACAGGAAGCTTACTGCCAAAACAAAAGTCCTTGTCTATCAAGCCTGTGTCCTTAGTACTCTTCTCTATGGCAGTGAAACCTGGACAACTTACTCACACCAAGAGAACAATTTAAACAGCTTTCATATGCGGTGTCTGCGAAGAATTCTTGGTATTAAGTGGCAAGACAAAATCACAAATACTGAAGTATTGGAAAGATCAGGTTGTGTGACAGTTTATTCCATGCTCAGTCTTCGTAGACTTAGATGGATAGGACATCTTAGGAGGATGGATGATGGTAGAATACCAAAGGATATCTTTTTTGGTGAATTACAGATGGGTAAGAGATCTCAGGGTCGGCCTCTACTACGATACAAAGATGTGTGTAAGCGGGACATGATTGATACAGGCATTGATAATGCACATTGGGAGCAAGTCGCCGCTGAACGTGTTGCATGGAGGGCAAATATCAGAAATGGAATAAAGTCAAAGGAGAAAATTATTGCAGAAAAGTCACACACCAAGCGTTTGAGACGTAAGATGGTGCATGATGGTGGAAATGACCACGTGTTCACATGCACCCACTGTGAACGGACATTTACAGCGCAAATTGGCCTTATCAGTCACACTCGCTACCGCCATAGTTAAAAGTTATTATGCCTTTTTAAAGCACAAACTATCGTCTGTCAAGACGGCAAGGTGCCAATGAAACGTAACGTTTGTACCTTCCCATCTCGTCCTCAGATGACACACTAATAATTGTTCCCACATCAGAGTCACTATAGTTTATTGCAAACACGTCGGCTCTATTCCTATTGTCGTCCCTAAAACGTTTGACTTTCTTTCTCTTTCTCGGTCTTTGTCCCTTAGCCTTCCCTACTGTCTTGTCATACAAACCAGTATTTTGTTTCAAAGAGTCACTACCCAAAACTCTGTCCGTCTGTCTACCAGCAACTACTCCATATGATGGAAGATCACGTCTCGATTCAGGACCTGCCCGTAGTGTAACACTTTCCTTCTCCGAATCATCTGTAATAATATCTGATTCAGCATCACTATAATATTCAGCTGTGGTAATATCTTCTCCATAACTTGAACTTTGACAGCTAATATTCCTACACCATTTGGGAATTAGTTTCTTGTCTATACTTGAAGAAGTTGACATGGTACTACCTCTATTTACAACCATACTAACACTTTTCTTCATTGATTTCTTTTCGTCCTTGGTCCTTGTCTGTCCATCTTTCCTAACTTCAACTTTGTCTCTCTTAGTCAAACGAGCTGGTGTTGACTGAGTCTCTATTACATCCGTTTGAGTTCCCTTTGTTACCTTGCTGACTGATTGTATCTGAGTCTGTGTACTACTTTCTATCGTATTACCTGCTTGTGTCTGTGTCTCTCTATTTCTTTTCCTTACTAACACCGTCGTCTTCTTTTCCTGTCCACTATTCACATTCGCAACCATTTTATGATTTGTCTGTGTTTTATTTACAGGTCCAACTCTGTCTCTTACACCTGAGTTTAGATATTGTCTTTGTCTTTTTTCAAACCATTCTTCACGTTTTTTCCTAGCGCTTACAGTATAGGATGGCCAACTCCTATAACAGTCTTTCTCATGCCCATTTCTGTATCTCTGATTATTATACCAGCTCTTGACCTTAGTCATCTTTGGATTTTCATAAATGCTTCTATACTGCCCTCTATTTTCATTAATTAGTGGCTGTCCTTGTTTATTCTTGTTGTTCCTTTTTATCTCATTACCTCCTCTTACATTACTCTGTAACCAGTATACAAAACATTCCACCTCGCTGACTGCCTCCTTTAATTCTCCCAACCATGCGGTCACGCGTCCTAAGTCTCTGCTCAGGTACATTTTTACTCTTTATGCTATCTCAGCCGAAATAATTCTCAACTGTGTCGTGATGAATCTGCTCTGCTGAAATAATACTAAAACAAAGCCAGCAACCAATCACACAATTACAATTTCCTAATTTAAAGAAGATGTGCTGAGGTGTCCTGTTCCGCTATGCTGAAAAAATTAGCAAAACAAAGCAAGCAACTAATCACACAATTATAATTTCCCAAATCCCAACCAGCACAATTCAGTTGGTTATAATATTATAAGATATTATATTAATCAGAGGAAGTACCAACGATGTCCTGTCTGAGCGTATGAAGAATGAACTCTGTCCTCGAGAAAAAACTCAAACTTGTAGATAATGTTCTGTACTCCAGTCTAATTAAGGAATTCGGAACCTCACGGGAGACCTCGAAATATACAACTCTGAGTCTATTTCTAAATTACTCTGTTACCTTCAGTTCAGTTTAACCAACCAGATCCCGCATTAGGTGAAACTTAGTCTCATAATTCAGGTGGTGGAGTTCAGATAAATGGTATCTCAGGTGTTTTCGTCCTTCTCATGGGCTGCCAGAAAATTCTTCAACCCCTGGTCGGGTCACATCATGGGCTGCCGGAAATCTTCGACCCTGGTTGGGTCCCTTCCTTGATTCTCAGGTGGGTACTTCAACGTCGTTTGGAATGGGTCATAGGATTAACGTGGCCCAAGGATGGATCAGGTGTGTTTGGGTCATAGGAATTACAAGGCCCAAGGATGGATCAGGTGTGTTTGGGTCATAGGAATTACAAGGCCCAAGGATGGATCAGGATCTGCCAACGGCCAGTGATGACTTGACCTTGAACGAGCCCTGACTTCTGATTAAATCTTGAAAGTGGCACGGTTCAGGCAACGGCCAGGTTAGGCCCCTTGTAAATAACTCAGTTCAGCCACGGCTCCTGATTCTTGAGTACTTCGCGTGATAGGCCGCCATTATCTATTATCTTCATAATATTTCTTACAGCATGCCGTCAGTGGATAGTTTTTTGTTGTTGTTGGCCGGCCTAGATCAACCTCAGATCCTCTGTCGAGGGCACCATTTATTACTCCCTATAACAGTGTCGAAAGGAAGTAATAAGACTTGATCTGTAATCAAAACTTTATTCTTTATTATTAAGACGACAAGCCGCGTCTTCTCAGCTTGGCTATCGGATGTTCACTGCCCATAACAACCTAATACGTCACGATTGAGCATCTCCCCCCCCCCCTTTCAGTCTCAATGCTCAATCGTGCTGTATCTGGGTTTCCCAATAGACCCCCAATTATACCTACACTGTTACAAATCCTTAAACAATATGGAGTGAGTACACATCTAACAAACCTATGTAGAAGTTTATACAACAACAGTGAATGCATAGTGAGAGCAACTGGAGGACACTCAGAACCCTTCACCATAAGATCTGGAGTACGACAAGGTTGTGTCCTGTCCCCTCTCTTGTTCATAACATATATAGACAACATATGTAAAGAAACCAGCCAAGCAGAGACAGCAAGAATACCGCATGACGAGAACACAGAAGAAGAACCATCTGCAAATCTAACCATTAGAGAACTCCTGTTTGCGGACGACCAAGCACTAATAGCAAAATCAGAAGCTGAATTACAAGACCACATGAATAGTCTAAACGAAATGTGTAGGGAACATAACATGAAAATTAGCACAAGCAAAACAGAGGTAATGACTATAACTAAAGAAGAACAAACAGCAACAATTCACCTAAACGAACATCCCTTGAAACAAGTAAAGAGCTTCAAGTACCTAGGAAGTATAATATCATCAAATGGCAGATCAGAAGACGAGATCGAAAATAGGTGCAATAAGGCAAATCAACTCATTGGACAAATGGCACCGATACTAAAGAACAAACATGTATCAATAACTACTAAGAAAGCACTTTACAATACAATCTTCCTACCAACTCTGTGCTACCAATGCCAAACCTGGACAATGACAGAAAAAGAGAAAAGAAAAATCACAACAACAGAAATGAGGTTCCTGAGAAGAATACTCAACGTATCAAGAAGAGATAAGATCAGAAATGAAGAAATCAGGACTAAAGTGGGGGTTAAAGCTGCTCTAGATTTTATTAGAAAGCAGCAAGTCAAATGGTTTGGCCATGCAAGTAGGCTACCAGTCAACAGCATGCCACAACAAGCAATGCTGTACAGACCAGATGGAAACAGAGGAAGAGGCCGACCACGTAAACGTTGGACGGAGGGAATAACAGAATCCATGGGAATGTCGATATACGAAGCCCATAACCGGGCACTCTCACGAAGTTTATACTTCACCTCGACACCGCAAGGTACAAGAGGAACATGATGAGATGAGATGAGACTATCATAAGCCTTTTTAAAATCCACAAAAATGTTCTGGAGATCTCTTTTATATTCTCAATTTTTCTTGGCAATTTGTCGTAAGATAAATATCTGATCTATTGTTCATCTGTTTTGTCTTAAACCCGCCTGGTAGTCACCTAATATGTCTTCTGAATATGGTTTTAGTCTATTTAGTAATACCGTGGATAATATCTTATAGCGTGTGGATAGAAGTGATCCATCCATCCATCATGTGCCATGCCGGTAAGCGTGGGCGGTCATTTTCTGCTATCTCACTCGATCACCAAAGTCGTGGATCAGCTCTGTGTTCCTATCTCGACCATGCCACCAGGCCAAGCCATCCAGGTATTTGCTTCTAGGTCTTCCTCTTGGTCTCCTCCCTTCGATCTTACCAGTTGTCACCAAGTTCTCCAAGTCACTTCTTCTCATAACATGCCCAAAAAATTTTGACTGTGTACGTCTAATAACTCTAATCAGTTTACGATCTTCATTTGTCTCTTGAAGGACTTGCTCGTTGGTTTTTCTGTCCATCCATGGTATTCTTTGCATTTTCCTCAGAAACCACATTTCCACAGCCATCAGCTGTTTTTCAGCTTGACTGCTTATTGTCCACGCTTCACATCCATACAAAAGCACAGGTTCTATGTAGCACTTCAACACTCTTTTTGTCGATTCAGTTGATATCTTTTTATTGGGCAGTATGTTTTTCATCAAAAGGCTACCTTCGCAATGGCAATTCTTGTTCTAATCTCTTCAAGGCATCTCCCATCAGATGTTATGACTGTGCCGAGATAACAGTAATGATTCACTTGTTTAAGAATATGTCCATCTACTCGTATATCACATTGTGGTATTTCCTTCTTCCCAGTGACGACCATAATCTGTGTCTTCTTAATATTCAGTTCTAACCCTAGTTGTTCACTGTGTGCAACAACCGCATCTACTAAATTTTGCAGGTCCTGTTCATTGTCTGCAATCAAGACTGTATCATCTGCATATCTAATGTTATTGATGTATCTTCCCCCAATGTTGATTCCTTCCATATCTACTATATTTCTGAATATATTTTCACTGTACAGGGAAAAAAGATCTGGAGACATTACACATCCCTGTCTCACACCTCTTTTAATAGGCTGATATTGACCTACATCGTTATCAATTCTGATGGCAGCTTGTTGTTTCCAATATATGTTTTTTTACAAGTCTAAGGTCTTTTCCATCAATTTGTAGATCTTCAAGCATCCTTATCATGTCGACATGTCTCACTTTATCGAAAGCCTTTGTGTAGTCAATAAAGCAAAGATATAGATCTTTGTTTACTTCTATAGAACGCTCAATTACTGTTCTCAGTATATACACAGCATTTACTGTGCCCTTGCCTTCTACAAACCCACATTGTTCTTCTCCTATTTCGGGTTGTATTTTCTTCCTAACTCTTTGCATGATAATTCTCAGCAGAATCTTCGTGATGTGGCTCATTATACTAATTGTTCTATGTTGATCACATTCCATGGCTCCTGATTTCTTCGGGATTGCAATAAATATAGAATTACATAATTCAGGAGGTATATCTCCAGTATCGTATATTGTGTTCAGCAGTCTGGTGACTTGGTCTATTCCATATTCTTCTAAGGCATTGATCATTTCTACTGTGATGTTATCCGTACCTGGGGTCATTGCCAGTTTTCATATGGTTAAGAGCATTCTGAACTTCTATCTTCAAAATTGATGGTCCTTCATTATTATTCCGATGATCATATTGTTCTTCTCTTGTAGCATCATAAAGGTCTTTCACATAATCTGACCACGCATGTAAAATCTTATCTTATTCTATTATGATTTTGCCATCTTTGGTTTTTAGGCAACCTTTTGATGTGTGTGTACTTTTGTTAGTGATGTCATTAATTCTTTTGTGCATTAATTTGGTATTCCGGGTGTTGTGTTGGTGTTTAATTTCCTTGAAATTTTCCTCAAGCCATGTTTCTTTTGCCTCTTTGCTTAGCTTCCTAATTTTCCTATGAATCTCTTCATATTTTTCCTTGTTATTCTTCTTACTTCCATGAGTTTTAAGATGTCTTCCGTCATCCATTTCTTGCATCCTATTATCTTTATTTTTGGGATGGTTGTTTCTGCAGCTTGGTTGACTGATTTCTTTAACATTTCCCATTGGTCACTGATGTCTTGAAATAATATTTCCAAATCGGACAATGCATCGAATCTGTTTTTTACCTCTACGTTGAATTTATCTTTTATTTCCTCACTCTTCAGTGCTTGCAGATCAAATGTTGTGTTTCTTGGTGAATATTTGACTTTCTTTAATTTTATATGTAAATTGCTTACGATTAATCTATGGTCGCTGTAGCAGTCTGCGCTTGGTATAGTTTTTGCAACTTTTAAGGCATTTAGAAATCTTCTGTTGATGAGGATGTAATCAATTTGATTTCTAATCTTATGATCAGGACTCCTCCATGTCCGTAATCTCCTTGGGTGCTGTTGAAACCAGGTGTTTCCAATAATCAAATCTTGCTCTTTTGCCCATTGTACTAGTCTGCAACCTCTTTCATTCTGTTCCCCTAGTCCATACTTGCCTACTATGCATCCGTCCTGTTGATTTCCAACTTGTTTCATTCAAGTCACCCATTATGATATTTACTTCAGAATTCTTGCATTTCTTGAAGGCTTTCTCTAAATCACTATAAAATTCATTGATGCTGTCATCACCACTGTCTGCTGTTGGTGCATAAACTTGTATGACGTTGACATCAAAAGGTCTTCCACTCAACTTCACCAGCAACACTCTGTCTGATACAGTCCAATGTCCTTTGATCGATTTTGCTCTCTCTGTATCCATTATAATTGCTACTCCTCGCTGTTGTTTCTCTCCACCAGAATAGATTATTCTGTATTCCTCAGATGTCATAATGCCCATTCCT
The DNA here is from genome assembly GCA_014155875.1 of Cepaea nemoralis. Lineage (NCBI taxonomy): Eukaryota > Metazoa > Mollusca > Gastropoda > Stylommatophora > Helicidae > Cepaea > Cepaea nemoralis. Next base: position 382,817 of record JACEFZ010002248.1, read on the forward strand.
GTCCATCTGGTCTCACATACACCTAACAGGTTAATATCTAATCTTCTCATTTAATTCTTAATGTTATCGAATTTCCCATCCTCACTCATAGTTCTTACATTCCAAGTTCCTACTTTCAATGATGATATTCTTTTGCACCCAGTCGCCTGATGACGGTCTGGAGTGATATTCTTCTATAATTTTCACATTGCAACTTGCTTCCTTTCATAAAGATTGGTATCAATAATGACTCTTTCCAGTCATGGGGTATTTCTTCTGTCCTCCTTATTTTTATTATTAGTTCGTATAGCTTTAGATGTAATGCATGGCCGCCTGCCTTTATAAATTCAGCAGCAATTCCATCAGCCCCAGTTGCTTTATTGTTTTTAAGTCGTGTTATTACATATAGGATTTCTTCAAAAGTAGGTTCTTCAATTTGTGGTTCACACGTTAGAACCGCTTTCTGTGGGAAAGTGTTATTTGGAGCTTAACAATTTAGTAATTCAACAAATTATTCTTTCCATGTGTCACACATTTCCTCATTGATATTTATCATATTCCCATTTTTGTCTTTTAAACCATGTGTTGTGTTGGTGCCCTCGTTTCATTGACTTCAGTTCTTTAAAAAAACTTTCTGGAATTTGTAGTAATTTTATAGTAATTTACATAGTAATTTGTATGCACTTTTCATAATTATTAATACATTTCTAATGATACACTATTCTTTCTGTGGGAATTACTTGTAAATAAATTTTATTTTTTCTTACAAGTAAATTACTTAACTTTAATTTTTGGTATTTTATTGCTTTAGTTACTTAATTTTTTAATTATTATTTTAATTTATGAAGACATTTAATCTTCTTCTTTAAACAAAAATATCATTTTGTTCTAAATTCACATACAGCAAATAGATGCAGTGACACGGAACCGTCACCAGGTAATCTTGCAAAATGCCCTGCTAACTCAAATGGAAACAGAGTAACTTGCCCAAATAATATGTTGCCTAGTGTTCCAACACCAAACTTTGTCACATGTAGCAGCCTGTTGACTTATAATCTTGATGATCTTTATGAGAAACCTGACAGAATTGTTTGTGGAGGTAAGTTATTCATCTTAAGGATGAACTTAATTTAATTTCAATTTCATATTCGTTATCATGGCCGTGGCAGATGTACTGAAGACTGTCTATTAACGGCTTCTAGTTAGAGAGATAATAACAGATAAAATAACATTTTGAAGGTTGCTAAAATTAAAAGGTCAGTATGGGTCTAGGAGAGGCAGGCATCTTCTGAGAGGATGAATTTGACGTGTTTACAACCAGTATGTCAGTGGAATGATTATGTCAATTCTTAAATCGAAGAATTACAATAAAATCACTTAAGGTAATATTTCAGTTTAATGTTTTATTACTTTTAGTACTTAGATGGAGGCAGTATTTCGAACAACTTCTCAATATCCCATCTGATGCTACAGGAATCCAAGAAACCTACATGGATGCCATTGAAGATCTAAAATCAGACACTGAAAGAAGAAATTAGAGAAGCCATCAGATCAGCCCCACTGAATAAATCATCAGGACATGACGAAATACCAAATGAACTAATTAAAGCAGCAAGAGAAGTAGGAACAGAATGGCTACATAGACTAATCATGTTTTGGTAGAACAGCAAACAGTGAGTGAGTCTACACACAATACAGAGGCATTTCCCTTTTGAAAAATATTATGCAAAACTATCAAGAAAAGACTACTATCTAAAGGAAACACAACTTGGATTTAGGAAAGACAAAGAATGCATACATACCATCTTTGCTTTTAGATATCTGATAGAAAAACCAATAAAATGTAATGAAAGACTCTACTTTGTCTTTGTCAACTAAGAAAAGGCATTTGATATAGAGTAGATAGAAACAAGTTGTGGGAAATACTTGGAAGAGTACACATCTAACAAACTTATGTAGAAGCTTATATAACAGTGAATGCATGGTAAGAACAAATGGAGGAACATAGAACCCTTCACCATAATATCCGGAGTACGACAAGGTTGTATCCTCTCCCTTCTCTAATTCATAACTTATATAGACAGCATATGTAAAGATACCAGCCTAACAGAGACTGCAACAACACCTCATGAAGAACAGAATACAGAAGAAGAACCAACAGCAAATTACACCATTAAAGAACTTCTTATTGCAGACGATCAAGCACTAATTGCAAAATCAGAAGATCTACAAGTCCACATAAATAGTCTAAACAAAACATAACATGAAAATTAGCATAAGTAAAACAGTGGTAATGACTATAACAAAAGAAGATAAAAATAACAAAAGATTTATCTAAAAGAGCACCTAGTGAATCAAGTAAAGAGCTTCTAGTACTTAGAGAGTATAATATTATCAAATGGCAAATCAGAAGACGAGATCATAAATAGATGCAATAATGGAAACCAACTCATTGGATAAATGGCACCAATACTAAAGAACAAACACATATCAGTAATTATTAAAATACAAAACTCTACAACACAATCTTCCTATCAACTCTATGCTAACTATGCCAAACCTGGACAGTGACAGAAAAGGGGAAAAGAATATTACAACGGAAATGAGATTCCTGAGTAGAATACTCAATGTATCAAGAAGAGAGAAAATTAGAAATGATGAAATCATGACTAAAGTGGTGATTATAGCAGAATAAGATTTCATTAGAAAACAGCAAGTTAAATGGTTTGGCCACATAACTAGGCTGCCAACTAACAGTATACCACAACAAGTAGTGATGTGCAGACCAAATGGAACCAGAAGAAAAGGCTGACCATAAATGATGGACAAAGGTAATAACAGAGTCCATTGGGAATATCGATATATGAAGCCCATAAATGGACACTCTCCTACTTTTTTTGCTTCACCTCAACATCACAAGGTACAAGAGGAACGAGATGAGATGAATACTTTTTTCTTAATTCATATACTGCAACATATGTTTAGAAAATTATGTCCTACAAAATCATTGTGACTATGTTCATTCATAGAGTCTATCAAAGGTGAACATGTTTTAACACTTTACAGGTCATACGTTTGTCTGTTTTGTAGCCCTGAACGGGCAAGAAGAATTTTGAGGTTCAGTAAAATTTTGGGTTACGTTAGTAAAATCATCACATAAAAGGTTAGTCAACCGATTTTACTTAAATAAAATAATAAAATGAAGTAAAAAGCATGCAGAGTATTTTACTCACGTGAATGTTCCCGGTAATCCACACATGAACACAAATATTTACAAAATACAACATATTGTTTGTGACTATCAGTCATTTATACGGCAATTTACAAACACATTTTCAGACTCAGAATCACTTTCTTTAAAGTCCGACTCATGACTGTGCTAATGCAAAGTAACGCTGATCGCTGATATCTAGCTCTGATTCAGTCAAATTCGTGCACTTAAATGTCACTTAAATTAAACCCAGCAAAATTTCCACTATCACTTGAAGAATCGTCAAAATCCATTTTGAAACACTAAGCAAAAAACCCCGAAAACTATAAAACAAATCAGTTCAAATTCATAGTACACGCTTGCAAATGGTGGTCATGTTGTCAAACTATCGGTGAAAGCAAAAGTAGACAATCGGAAATCTCTGAAAGCCACGAAATCGCGTTTTTACAATGCTAGTAGTAGCTCGGACACATTCAGGCGGTTTTCCTGTTCCGGGGTAAAGACGCATTCGGACGATTTGCCCGGTAAAGGGTTAAAGAAGCATTCTTTTTCTCATAAATGGATGAAGCTTAATGCTAATGGCAAAGTCTATGAAATAATAAGTTGCATAAGTATACCGTTTTTGTTGAGTAATCAATGGTAAAGTGAATGGAATACAGTTTTTCTTCATTCATTCGAAATGTTTGTTTTGGATGTAATTGCGTTGAACCTGTTTACATCAGAGTTGCGGTATTTGTGCCTTTCCACCAACATATCCAACTTCTTCAAGCATTATTTGACCAGGTTACTTCCTGGGATACAGAGTTCTGAAAGTTATATTGTTGCTGCATTATAACTAATAGTAAAGTTAATGGATTGCCGAGTCTGAAAGTTTGCTGGTTGAGTTTCATATCTTCCTTATTTTTATTTGTTCCTTCTTTTTGTCACCTTGTAACTCAGTATTAAAGAACTAGAAATGCGAGTGGTGTCATGAAATGCCTCACTTTTTGCAATGTGAAGAGTTCTAAAAGTGCTTTGCTTGTCATATTCATTTTTGTTTTTTGCTAAATTTATAAATGATCCTTTATCAAATATTGCATCATATTTGGAAATTGCTTCTGAAAAGGCACACAGTCACATAAATGCTATCTTCTGATAAATTAGTAGAATTTGATCAATAGCTTATTATTTTGTGCTACCTAAACATGTATATGCACAAGCATACATATATGCAGACACCTTCATGCGCGCGCGCACACGCGCACACACACACACACACACACACATACACACACACACACAGACACAGACAGACAGACACAGACAGACAGACAGACAGAGAAATAGTTGTTGATGTTTGTAAGGTAACACATCTTACCTGCCTTGTCTCTTTTTTTTTTCAGATAAAAAACCAATGTCTGTAACTGTGATTATACAGCTGTCATACTCATTAATAATAAGTTGTGATGATGATGTGATATCAGAAACTAATGAGCGTCTGAAATCTGTAGTAGAGACTCTGGATAAAAGTTGGGTGGGTTTGTGCAGTGACAAAGACTGTAGCAGTGTGATCGTTAATGGAAAGTGTCGCGGGTACTATGTGGATGCTTACATACAGATCAGTGGTTTAAAGTGAGTGCATACATAATTCCATAATTAATTAAATGATTTTAATTATTAATTTTACATAATACTTGAGTTATAAAGTATTACTTTGTATATAATCTCTTTGCCAATAGAGGTGGTGAAGAGATGAGTTTTTAATATTAAACCAATTCTGGAATATATGGAAGCAAGTCATGAATAATTAGCAGACACAAGAAATTGTGTGAAAGCTGTGGAGATGTGATTTTATAGAATAATGATGAGAATACTGTGGATTGATAGAAAGAGTAATGAAGATATCTTTTAAAAAAGTTGACCCACAAAAAGAAATGTTTACTCATATCAGAAGAAGCCAGTCCACATTCTTTGCATGTATCATGAGAAGGGAAAGGCTAAAGTATGTCGTCACAATTGGAAGGTTGGAGGAGGAGAAGAGAGGTAGGGAGAGAGCAAGAGAGAAGATGCTGGACGGTCTGAAATCATGGAGGAATGTCTGTATCAGAAATGATTGGCAGCACAAGAAACAGAAGGCTGTGGGCAAACATGATAATCAACGTGACACAGCATGGACTATAAGAAGAAGAATATTATGTTTGCAATCATCCCAATAAGAATCAGCAAAGTGTTCAGTCAAATTAGTATTGGTGATCTGATTTTTCTCCAGCAAAAATTACATACAAAAGCATCTTCTGTGCATGACCAGTGAAAAAAAAGCTGAAATATTCTAAAAGTTGGACACTTTCAGTTACATACTGTTATCCTAATGGATAATTCATTAATCAAATATGTATGGTACAGGTATAGTTAGTTAATTGCATATCCTTTACAAAACGTTAGTGGCGCTGTGGTGTGAGGGTTACAAATGCAATTCTCAATCCCACTCTTTGCGTTTGAAACAATTTGGGCAATTTGGAAGCAGATTGCTTTGTGCTAGTTTCATACAGGTATGAGTGCTGGTCATTCAGAAAGTAATGGCTAAGTACTGTATGTAAACTTACCAAGAAATCACAAACAGCCAAAAAATACTGGAGTTTACTGCAACGTCCTATAAAGGATATGCATGTTACTTCTTTTTGGCTGAGCTCTTAGTGTCATCACATGTTCAACATGTTCAATATGTTTCAATAAATGCTTGATCACTTTATTTAATGGTTATTAGCTTTAACTGTGGGACATGAACAATAAGCAGATGAACTTACAAACATCAAATGGCAGTAGAAATGTGGTTTCCCAGGAAAATGCATAGAATACCAAGGAAAAACAGAAAAGCCAAGGAGGCAGTCCTTCAAGAAACAAATAACAACCATTAATTGATTAGAAAAATTAGACATAGTCAAGATATTTTTTGCACTGTTATGAGGATAAATAAATTTGAAAACCTAATGAAAACGGAGATATGGTTCCTGAGACGAATGTTGTGAATTCCTTAGACTGCTAGAGTAACTAACAACATTTGTCTGAAAGAGGCTAATGAGGCTAGAACATTATATACAACAAAAAGAAAGAGACAAACAACTTTCTTTGGTGATGTGATGAGATGAGAGACATTGGAGAACATCATGACAACTGGAACGATTGCAGGGAAGAGAGGCAGAGGCAGACAAAGAGAAATGTTGCTGGATGGACTGAGACTGTGATATGGAGGAATATCATCAGCAGAGTTGATCCAAAACACCAAAGACTGAGTGAGATCTCTGGAGAGACATGAATGCCCATGCCAACTGGCAGGACACTTGATGATGATGAATGGAAACTGGGAAACTTGATTTGATGAGTTAAAATCAGAAACATTACAGCAAAAGTGTACAATCTGAGTTCTACATAGTCAAAGGTTTACTTTAATCTTGTCTTATTATTATTTCACAGTGCATCTCAGAGTTCACCCAGCAATCCAAAAGTGACAGTTCTGGAGTTCTTGAAAAATTGTGTTGCAAACAAAACTGTCTTTGATATTTCAGTTAGTAGCCTGTTTTGCTTTTAAGATTGGAAGGTCTTTGTTTTATTAGTGTCGTCATGGTTATAATTTAATGTGTTGAGTCATAGTTACAATTATTTATTAGTATATTTCATTGTTTTTAGGCGCTCACTCGCTTGGAACTCAAGCATAGTCCATACACACTACTCCTAGTAGTGCTGGACTGAATTTTGCTTATGGATTAGCTTTAGCTATTAACAGTGTCCCTCGCCTATCAGGCAAACCCACTCTGACTTCAGAAGTACTTGTCATTTATGTCCCCTCCCCAAGAATAATAGGTCAACATTTTAGTCCAACTGTCCGGTGTAGGGGTTGAACCCCTTAACTAGGTATCAGCACACCGAATGTTTAAGAACACGCCTTCTTATCCATTTTGCCATGCTGATCTACGTATATTTCATTGTAATTACGAGGGGTAGTCAATAAGTAAGTCACAAATTGCTGTGGAAAAATAACTAAATATGATAAAAACTTGAAACCAGTTTATTTTTATGCATAAATTGTCCCTTTATTTCTCAACATAAATTCCACCAACATTGATGCACTTATCCCATCGTTTTATCAGTCCTCCCAAACCAGCAGCATAGCACTGCATGCTCTGTTGTCTAAACCATGTTTTCACTTCACATTCAACTTCGTCGTCATTCGCGAAGTGTCTCATTGTTTATGCAGACAAATGTTTGTCCCGTAAAGGGGTGCATAGCTGGGTAGAAAACGTTATGAGGGAGAGTCAATAAGTATATCACACAGTTCTGTGGGACGGCAGGTCAATGAGAACAGGGCATGCTTTTCTATATAGCGGGTTTGGGAGGACTGATAAAACGATGGGATAAATGCATAAATGTTGGTGGAAATTATGTTGAGAAATAAAGGGACAATGTGTGTATAAAAATAAACTGGTTTCAAGTTGTTATCATATTTAGTTATTTTTCTACAGCCATTTGTGGCTTACTTATTAACTTACCCTTCGTATAATGGAAATTTATTCAGCACATTTAAGTATCTACAGTTGAAAATGATTTCATATTATAATTAAAGTTAAATTAAAGATATATATTTACTTATTAAATTATATATACTGTTTTCTTAGTTGTATAAGGTACAAGTCAGTGTAGTCCCATACCAGATACTGCCATTAAGATGGGAAATGTTAGGCTTTCAGATATTCTAGGCCATGACATGGTAGGTCAGGGTGCCTGTTCCCTCCTTCATCATCTTTCCTTAACAGACAATTCCCCAAAAATTCCCAAAGTTATCTGGAACTCTTTTTATAAGACCGGGTTAACCCCAGGGCTGTAGTGGGTTGCAAATAATAATCCTACCTCTGTTTGGGATTGAACCAGGACCATTGTCTTGGCAGGCTAGTGCACTAAGCACTGCAACACTGTGGCTCCAAGTATAATGTGCTGAAAGAAATTAGTAATTTATTTCTCATTTTGATAAATCTGATAAAAGTGATTAATATTTCCATGCTTGCCTATCATTTTATTTTGTCAGGCAGAATATATTTGGTCACAAATCTGCTGGTTCATTTCTTGATTGATTGTCTATGGTCTATGGTATAAATAAAGTTAGTTGCATATCCTTTACAGGACGTAGCAGTCAACCCCAGCATTTTTTGGCTGTACATGATTCCTGGGCAAGTTTATGTTCAGTAGTTTGCCATATCAGATGGAAGATGTACAACAGAGATTAAGAACAGAATAGGGCAAGCAAAAGCCGCATTTCAGAAAATGAAGAGTATCTTATGCAATAAGTCACTATCACTGAATGTAAGAAAGAGAGTGCTGAAATGCTATGTAGAACCAGTTTTGCTGTATGGCAGTGAACCTTGGAATGTAAATTAACAAATTAAGAAAAAATTAGAAGCAACAGAGATGTGGTTCTTGAGACGAATGTTGCGAATTCCTTGGACTGTCAGAGTAACCAACAACGACTGCCTTAAACAGGCTAATGAAACTAGAACATTATATGCAACAATAAGAAAGAGACAAACATCTTTCTTCGGTCATGTGATGATAAGAGAGGCATTGGAGAACATCGTGACAACTGGAAAGATTGAGGGGAAGAGAGGCAGAGGCAGACCAAGGGAAATGATGCTGGATGGATTGAGATGATGGCATGGAGGAATATCAGCAGCAGAGTTGATCCAGAAAACCAAAGATGAGATCTGTGGAGAGCCATGAACGCCTACTGCCAGCTGGCATGGCACTTAATGATGATGATGATGATGAGTTTGCCATTGCTTTCTGTATGACCGGCACCCATACCATTTCATAAAAAACCAACGTAAGACGGTCTGCTGCCAAATCACCCACACCTGTGTTTTGAACGCGGATATACAGGATTACGAACTGCACCTGTAACCCCTTCGCCACAGATAGTGCATAAATTATTATAATAGACTGCAATATACATGACTAAATGTTTACTAACAGAATCTTTACTCAAATATTATTCATTCCTGGATTGAAATTTATTAGCTTTCCTTGCTATTTCAAGACTTGTATAAGGCATGTTCAGTGATTCTTGATGGCATCCCATAGTTTTCCCCTTGAGTATTGGGTTTGTGTCTGTTGACAATGAAACCTGTGAGGGAAGCTTTACAACCCCAGGCCTAGTCTCCACCAGTCTCTATGTGCTGTGCTGAATCGTGACCTAGTTACATTCTAACATACCTCTCCACAGTATCCAGTACCAGCCTTGCACACCCTGCTGGTTCTGAGCTTGATGGAGGGGAGGAGAACTCTGCAACATAGTCCCCACAGAGATGTACATCAGCAATAGATGGGGAGAAATGTCTCTATACCACATCACTCTGAAAGATGCAAGCCCTTTTCAGAGCCCAGATGACATGAAAGCCAGTGCATCAGATTTAAGAGTTAAAACCAAAGTCTTCCCAAGGATTCACATCAAACAACAATCCACAAATGTGACTGAGTTTAGTTTAAGTAACAATCATTGTGCCATTTAATGTATTGAACACTTTTCTTCTGTGCAGATATTTGTTGTTGTTAAATCTGTTGTTCAGTTCTGTGCTTTCTGTTTTTGTTTTCAGGAAGTAGCTATTGCACATCTCGAAGATGAGACAAATGTATTTCAAGTTCCATCATGCGGCAGAGGATATTCTCTTTCAGGAATTTATTGTGGTAAAAATTGTCTTGCATTTCTTGTCAGGTTTTAGAAATATGAATAAGAACATAATGTAGACATTATATAGTCTTATAAATGCAATGAATGTTTTCACAAAAGTTACTTAAATATTTTCACATACCATTTATTGAGATGTTTACAAGAAAAATAATAAATCTGGCTTTATTTTACATTTATAATAAAAACAATCATAATGTTGCAGGTCCTTTGCAGAATGTCACTCTCACCTTGGTCAGCCATAAAAGTTCTTGATCATTTGTCTGTTCCCTTACCTGTGGTATTTCCATGCTCGAAATGTCTTCAAAGTCCGGTGTCCTTCATTGTATTTCTTCCAGGAACCTTGACTTCCATCACTGCTTTTTCCACATCACTGTGATGTTTGATATGGCCAGAGTATTTCAGCTTCTAAGACATAATTAGTTTAGTTTAGTTTAGTCGATGGATCAACATCACGGCACATGGGTGCAACCCATAAGTGCTCTGTTCTCCTCCTAACTCAAACCTGAGTCTGGAGAAACTCAGCTCACTGCACAAACTCCGTAGCACCGGCTAGGATCCTGAAATACTTGGGTAGATTTTTAACTCAAAATTTTGCCAGGGCAGCGCCGTTAGGCTATTCTTTTTCGATTTCCAACTGCCAAGGGATTTCTTACATGCGCAACAATACACATGAGTGTCCAATCTCACTACCCAGAGATCGGGGGAAATTTTATTACTAGAAGTCCACGTGAAAAAAATCCCGGTCTTCATCGGGGCTTGAACCCAGGACCTCCAGCACTCAAGGCGGACACCATACCTCGAGACCACACAGCCCCTCTTATGTCTAAGACATAATGCTGTTTATAAGCCAGTATTCTTATGTGTACAGATCTTGCAGAATTTCATTATTTCTCTTCTTATTTGTAAACAGCATTCTACGCATTTTTCTGTAACTTTTAAGTTTAAAAGCCCATATTTCCCTCTTTAGTGATTTCAAAATGGTCCATGACTCAAGAACAATGCACATTCTGAAAAATGTTACCTTTAATTTGTTGGCTGATATTGTGCCTTGGGCTTGTAAATGCTGTTTGTTTAACTTCTGCATTGCTACAGGCAGTCTACATCTGATTTCTTCTGAACAGTCCCCAGAAACAAATTTTAATTTTAAAATTGTCTCTTGACAAACAGGATTAGCTCTTCTAATCCATCAGCACTATTTAAAAGGAGGATTGTGCCATCTGCATATCTAAATTCTGGAATTTGATTTCCACTAACATGAGTGGATCAAACTTGACACTGATCTAATCATTTTTGACATTTCTCAACAGTTACATTGTTTGCATAGATGTTAGACATGAGGAATACAACTGTTTTCAGCTGCCATGTTGTGTGTCACTGACTGAATATTGACCAGATTTTTCACATCCATATGGCCATGGTAATGTCCTCAGCTTTTAGAATTGTTTACATTGCCAGGGTATGTGGATCTGTGTGCTCTTGCTAACAGCAAGTAGCACCCCAGAGGTAGCCACTTATTTCCATGAATACATGATCCCCCAGAGCTGCATTTGCCACACTTTAGTGTGTTTCCATCCTCTACTTCGTGGAAGTATAGTTGGGATTTCTTCTTTCAACAAGTTATAAAACATGATGGCATTTCTCACTCTCCTGTAATTTTAGAAGGTAATAATAATAATAATAATAATAATAATAATAATAATAATAATAATAATAATAAGTAAAAATATTAATAATGTTAACAAGTCTTTTTTTTCGTCAAGCGAACCCACTACGGTTTCAAAGGTATGTATAATTCAAATCCCCATGTCAACATTTTAGTCCAAGTGACCGGAGTAGGGGTTGAAGCCACTACCTTGGCATCAGCACGCCGATCGTTTAAGAACAAGCGCTCTTATCCATTTGGCCATGCTGACCTCTGTAATTTCTAAAATAATAACAGTTTTGTTTGAAAAGATTTATTTAATAAACATTGTTATTGTAAAATAGTTATAATGATATTCAGAAAACACATTCTAACGAATACTGCACTTTTTGTATTTATATAGCCCAATGTGGCCCTGGTTCATACTATGATGATGGAGAAATGAAGTGCAAATTGTGTGAACTTAACACATACGGTGACCAGCCTGGCAGTATTGACTGTACAACCTGCCCACAAAACAAAGTCACACTTCAGAGGGGAAGTTCCAATTCTACTGACTGCAAAGGTGAGACAAACAGGATAATAACAGTGTATAACTAAAATAACTACAATTCATGTGAATAGTTCTTGAAAGCTTAATATATGTTTGTCTTTACGCTTTCTGTGTACTTATATTATAATTTCATACACTGTGAACAATCAAATATGTCTATTTTTATTTATTAAAAAATTAATGTTGAAATTTAAAGTCATTTTTGTGATGTGCAATCAATAAGATAAAATATTTGCCAATTAACCTGGTTATTTTTTTTCTTCTCACAGAAAAATGCCAACTTGGCCATATGCTTAGTCTCACAACAGGTACATGTATACCTTGCCCAAAGAATTTTTACCAAGACCGAGAAGGAAAGAGTTATTGCTTCCCTTGCCCACCTGCTACAGGAACTGAGAATAATGGAACCACAAGTCAAGCTGACTGCATTGTTTAGTAGCATAATTCATTTCAAAAGCATAAATCACATTTACCCTCCTCAACACAAATTTCAACTTCTTCCTTCTGAGGTGTCTGGTTGGAACAGGTATCAACGATCACGACTCCACATTCCTCACAGTAGTTAGACATTTTGATAACGTTAGTGTTGCTTATTCTATAATTTTTTGTCCAGCTATTCAAACTTGTCACATACATCTTTTCTGTCTTCTTTTGCCTAATATTTTCCCGGGTTTTGATAAGTGATCATGTAACACTCACAACTCTCAATACCTCATACTTTGTTGTTTTTCTCAGACCATGGTATTCGGTATTCTCACCATTCTTCTTGAAAACCAGTTTCTTCAACTATCGAGACAATATAAACTGAAACTAGTATGTGTCAATCCTGCAGAACAACAAGCACAGACACATGCCTTAGTTACACAGGCCAGGTAAATAGAAATCACAGTGGGGAAAATGGACTGAAAACATAAAGAATAATAATAAAAATAAAATAGTGTTAAGGAAACGCATAATGAATGAATTAAAACAGTACATACAAATTCAGCGTTTTGATCACAGTGACCTTTTTCAGAAGCAACACAAACAGGGCTAATGGAACAGTTGTCTGTTGTTATGGTAGATAACACACAAAATATACATAAGTAATTTTAAAAGACGTGTGCAACTTCCAAATACAGGAAAGGTGTTCAGTTGTTCAAGTGTTTACATATAAAATTAGGAAGCATGAAGTCAAAATGTCAGATTTGTGTGTTGTGGTTTAAATTATTTATTACATATTTCTTTATTATTATTTCATTATTATTATTGGTTTTTAATTTGTTTGTAAATTTTCCCTGCTGTGATTTCTGTTCTTCTGGCATGAGTTCCTAAGGTATGAACAGGTATCTGTACTTGTTACTTTTTTCACAGGATCAACACATATCTGTTTGTTTACATTTACATTCTCATATCATGTTGCCGTCATGATTTTTCTTATATACAATAAAATAAATAAAGCAAAGACAATTCTATGTATGTGTTTCCAGATTTGTGTCACACAGGCTGTTAGACATCTAAAGACGGGGTTGTGCCGATAGAAAGATTTCACAGAAACTCTGTGATTACCACTGGGATATCATTGCTGCACATTCAGCCATTATCAGAGACTGTGTGCGTTTCAGCCAAATTATGATTCATCTACTCACCTTACATGATATATAATTCTGCAGTATACACGCACCTGACAAGATGCAGCAAAAATATGTCAGGCACGCAATCATGTAACCCATTGCTTGTGGACTCTATGCTTAAAATCACTAAGGGAATGCATTGTTTTAAAATTGAAAAAAGTCAGAAATTATGGTTATCTCCAAGAAGAAAGAAATAACACAATGTAACCTCCAAGTAAATGTGAAAACAGTCATAACATCTGTTGGAAGTTACTTTGTAGAGATTAGAACAAAGATTATTTTAGAATTTTGCAATATTGAAAATATCCTTGCCAATTTGAAAAAGCTGCCAACTGCAGTGAGAAATAGAGTGTTAAATTGCTAGATATAACATACACTGTTGTAGGCATGTGAAACATGAACAATAAACAGTCAGGTTGAGTCTAATGGCAGCAGAAAATGTGTTTCTGAGGAAATTTCAAAGAATACTATGGATGGACCAAAATGAATGAATGATACCATCCATCAAGAAACAGATTAACACAACTCAAATTGAAATAAGGTGTAGAGAGGCAAGATTTTATGGTCACATGAGGTGAAATAAGCTCGAAATCTTAGTGACAACTGGTGCAATTGTTGGGAAAAGAGCAAGAAGACGCCAAGGCAATAAATACCTGGATGTCTTGGCTCTATGACACAAGTGAGACAACAACACAAATTTTTGCCATTGGATGATGACGATTTGAAGGATAGCAGCAAGAACATAACTAAGAGTGATTGTGAATGTTTAACATACACTGCTATCAACCACATAATTGTTTAAAAGAACATAACTAAGAGTGATTGTGAATGTTTAACATACACTGCTCTCAACCACATAATTGTTTAAAATCCAGTTTGCAGATGTCAAAAAGGGGTCTTTGCAGTGAAGTGATTAAACCGTCTGCCTTGTGCTCAAAAGTTCATTGGTTCATTTTCGGACTTAAATCATTCAGCTCATGGGTACAACTTTTTCTGAGACTCCTGGTGGGGGTCATCGCTGGAGCTGCAAAGTTCTTTCTCTGTGCGATGCTTTCAGCAGGCCACTCTGCGAAAAGAGAATGAGTTATAAGGGATACAACCTGGTGTAATGAAGTCATTCCTCTTGCTTGTAAACTCCCTTTTTAGATGTTGCAAAATACAACACAAGTATTGCGGTTACTGAAAACCCATGTTTGGTGTGGCACAATTCTTTATAAAGACTATTCAGTCAAAATGGAGAACATTGAGAATTTTCAATAACAAATTTGAACATCTATCCTCTCTAAAACACTAACAATCTAATGTACGAGTATTTATTTGTGATCGAAGACAATACTGAAATTCTACATTCTATCAGTATTCACAAAGTCAAATCTAAGGAAATATGCTTTTAATTACAACATGTACAGATAGAACTATACTTAATATTGTAAATAATTATATTGTATATAATTATAAACTTAATCTTTCATTTAACTGCTATATCATATATCATATCTGATTAGTATTTTGGAAGTTCTAAAAAGTATAATTCAACATATGGAATCTACAAAAAATAGGAACTAAAATTACTTATTACAACATTTTGGTATGTCATGCTTTAAACACAAAAACATTAAACTATTTTATTTTTGTTTATTTGCTTGCTTTGAACTCAAGTGTAGTCCACACTGGACTGATTTTTGCATGTTGGCCAGCTTTCCCAATTACCAGTGTCCTTCGCCATCAGGCAAACCAATTCTGACTTCTGAGGTACTTGTAATTTAGTTTAGTTTAGTTTAGTTGATGGATCAACATCACTGCACACGGTTGTAACCCATAAGTGCTCCGTTCTACTCCTAACTCAAGCCTGAGTCCAGAGAATCTCAGCTCAGTGCACGAACTCCGTAGCACCGGCGAGGATCCTGAAATACTTTGAGTAGAGTTTTAACTCAAAGTTATTTTTATTTTTACTTTTACAATTACTTGTAATTTACATCCCCAAATTAAGGATCAGAAGTCAACACTGTTAAACCCAACTGACCAGTGCAGGGCCAAACAAACTACCTCGCCATCAGCGTACAGGAAATTTAGCAGCGAGCGCTCTCAACCTTTCAGCCATGTGACTTCCATTAAACTTATATAACTTTTCCCATACATGAACAACATTTTTTATTGTTACCATACTAATGAACCAGCTCCGAAGCGAAGGGTTTACGGAAGCAGTTTGTAATCCCGCATACCGCGTTTGAAACACAGCTGCAGGCGATTTGGCAGCAGACCGCCTGGTGCTGGTTTTTTATGAAAAGGTATGGGTGCCGGTCGTTAGAAAGCAATGGTAAACTACTGAAGGTAAACTTGCTCGGGAATTACGAATAGCCAAAAAATGCTGGTGTTGACTGCTACGTCCTGTAGTAAAGGACATGCAAGTAACTATATATACAAACGCAAGTTGTCTTCATGTGATGTAAGTAATCAAAACTGAACAAGACATCTTGTAGAGTTCATCTTCCTTAACCACGTCATCTTTTGATAATTGGCTCTAAACCTCTATGACAGAAAAGTAATAGAAGCAACCATCTCAACATTCATAGCCGTAGTTTGTACATGATTTCCTGAATTTGGCAAAATCACTTCTGAGAATATCCAAATGTGTCCAAAAAGAGAACTGGTAACTCGAATAAGAAAAAGACAGTTCACATTCTTTGGGCATTTCATGAAAAGAAGACAGCTGGAGTATGCCGTCACAACGGGAAGGTTGGAGGGGAAGAGGGGCAGCGGGAGGAGACTATGACACTAAGAGAAAAGATGCTGGGAACGGTTTGTTTGACTTCATGTCGTGGAGGGACATCGGTATTAGAAATGAATCAGCGCAAGAGACATAAGACTGGACAGGCATGCTTACCAATGCTACACGGCATGGACTATGAGAAGAAGAAGTCTGCACATTGTTGTCTCATTGTATATTGTGTTGTTGCATATAAATATGCCCCCGACCGCTTGCACTTTCGAAGATTTGTCCATCTGATTGTCACAGACTACCACAAGTCCAGAGCAATATATTCATAACAGTTTCCGTGCGTTTGTCACACATACAAAGACACCCAAGCAAACGACCGCCAGAAATCCTTTACACACGGTATCACTGAATGTGTGTCAGATACTATAGCGACTTTGGCATAATTGGTGTCTGCAATTACAAATTACTTTCTCCCACTTCATCGTCATGCTGAATGTCGTGACAGCTTAAGCTCCATTGTTCTTCTAGTTATCCCAGCAATATGATCATAAGCCCCAGCCCTGATCGTTTCCCGAGCATTGATCCATCAGTATAAACAATGGCATCGCAATCATTTGTATGATCCGCTAACAGCTGCTGAATTTCTGCCTCCGTTTGCCTAACACAGCATTACCTGCATTCTTGCTGACAGTAAATAACACATCATGGCAGTGTGTTTCATAAACCCATTCATCCTCGTTAAGTATTTTCTCCAGTGTGGTCAGTTACAGTTTACACTTTCGTCCATGACATCCTTCTCTTGAGTTCATGACCTTTGATAGCATCCAGATTTTTATCTTGGTTGCGTAAATTACAAGTACCTCAGAAGTCGGAGTGGGTCCGCCTGGTGGCGGTAGACACTGGTAATAGGGAAAACTGATCCACACGCAGAGTCAGTCCCGTGCACTCCCCAGTAGTGGCAACTACAGTAAGTAGTATCACTTGTATGGAGCAACAACAAAATAAAAGAAAAGAAAAGAAATTGGCTACACTGATATGCAGTCTATATGGTCGCGGAACTTAATTAATGCGCTTGCGCTTGTACTTCGGCGCATTGATGACGACGTACAGGGGTCGTTTGACACCGGTCTGTTGGACTTCATCGTTGACTTCCTGTTCAGAAAGCAAAGGCAAACTTATGACTAATGGACTTGCCTGGACAATCAACTTGAGGTTGGGGTTGATAGAATCGTCCTGCAAAGAACATGCACCTTTGAAACACATGATCTGCCTTGAACAAGCACATGTCACCATTTAATGGACAATAAACCAAGCATGTATCACATGATTACGGCGGATGAGTCCCGTATGCATCCAAGGAGATGTATCACATCTCTTAAATGACTAGATCTGATCTTAGAAGGGACAAGTGTCGGAAGAAGATGTGTCAAATGTCATTGGACAGTGTACCTTACGTGCAAAAGTGTTGCAAGAACCCGTTAGTCATATTTCCCAAGGGTACTTTTTTACTTAAAAGACTGCTTTTTTCGCACGTCTCGGAATCCCATAGATATAAATGTTTGTTTGATATGTAACAGCAAGTATATAGCACAGACTGGAAGTAGTCTGGAAAACCTACACAGGGAACATCTGAAGATTATTTTATACAACACTCCGACAAACCGACAAACCTGTTTCCAGTTATTTAAGTTTCATTGACCACAACAGGTTCGATGATGATAATGACTGTGTATGTGTCGCTGCCATCTGAGAGTTCTATCAGACAGAATGGAGAGCTACTTAATGACAGCTATGGGATGTGTTCATCCGGCGGGATTTAATGTTGTTGTGGATGTCACAGTTTGACAATGTGTATCTTGTTTCCAGTTAGTTTGCTTTTAGCCACCTTTCCTTCTCTTGTCATGCTATACCCATAAACGAATGCACATGTAGCTCTAAATTTCGCGATGGGACATAGTGTTCATATGTAGGTTTAAGCGATCCGAAATATAGCAGGGTGAACACCAAGCAGCAGATGTGCCGACAACATCAACACCTTACAGAGACGCAAGAATGCATTACCACACACAACAATTTTTGGTACTAGGGACATAAACTACAGCTTTCCAGTATGCCAGGTCGCATGAAGGAAAACAGTGCTTTTACTGGTTTGAAAGTGAATAAACAAGACCGAACATATTTCACGTTATTTCTTTTTCCCCGCACCCGATCTCCACCACTTCCGCTTTAAAAGGCTCTGTTAGGTGTTCATATGAGACCTAATGGGTATATGCGTCCCCCCCCCCCGTCCCCCCCCCCCCCCCCCCCACATTTTAGACAAATCGGCCCTCGAGTGTAATGTGGTGAATATAATTAAGCACTAATAGTTCTTTTAAAACTTTTCAGCCCATGCTGAGATTCAAACCCGGCATCTTGTGATCCTGGGTCACACCTCCCTGAGCCCATATCTAAATCTGGGAAAGACCCAACCGTTTTGAGTAATTACATGATAAGAAAATAATAACATGATTAAGGGACACTACTAGAGAAAATGGTAGCAAGAGTAATCACCCAGCTAGGAAATAGATAGGTCAGTTTACGTGGCTACAGATCACGGAAATAAATAGAGGTAATGCAGGGATACAACCTGATAAATAGAAGTGGTTGATTGAACGGGTGCACTACATTCTCATATAGTAATAATACGCAGTAATTTCGTTGTCTTGTCTATCAGCTATCGAGCCTACCGTTTTGTTCCCTTTGCTGGTTCAGACCTTGCCGCGACGCGAAGTGAAAAGCTGCAGTTTATGTTCTAGTGCAGTGGTTCTCAACCTTTTTTGGTCCGTGCCCCCCTTCACCATATTTTCAGAACGTCATCCCCACTTTCGTATTTCCTCCCTATAAATCCCACGTAAAAGTGTACGTAAAAATGGAAGCTAAATTAAATAACACATACTAGAACAAGTCTGGAAGTCTACATAAAACATGATTTGCAGGCCTACTTACGTTATAAGATGAATTTCAGAAGGGCAAGAAGTACAGAACTGTAAAGTATGGAGGGGGAAACAGTATCAAGTAATAGGTTTTTGTATTAACGCGATCTTGAAATAATCTTAATCCCCCCATGGAAACCCTAAAATCCCCCCCCCCCCGAAAGGGGGGGGGGGGAATTCCCCACCAGTTGAGAACCACCGTTCTAGTGCTAGCTGTGTTGTGTCTTGAGTTGAGTTGAGTCACGAACCAACATCACAGCATTCGGGACATTCCCTTACGTGCTCCGTCCCCATCTGCAACAGCTAGCTAAAAGTCCCAATACTAATAGAATCAGTAGCAGTCTGATTATATGTCGGTCTGGCCTTTACTCGGATACCTGAGTGTCGGCCAGATCTCCTGGTTACTCTCTGCAGCAGCATTCCCTCCAAGCCGTGATGATCTACATGTTCTTCTGTACTATACACACGATTCCAACGAGCCCCGACCACATCTTCCTTATATTGTATCAATACCCACCAAGCGGTGTAGACCCAGCCAATCTATCCTTCTCCTCGTTATTAACCACACCAGCATGTCCTAGGGGGAAAATCCAACAGATGATAACTATTTTTGATTGTTGATTGGAAGTCTGCCAATCTTCCCGAAGTATGCCTGTCTTCATCTTTCTCATTATACTTTGTGAGTCCATTATAATTATGACATACGTATGCTGTTTTGTCTTCCAGCCAGCGGAACTCCGCTGTGACTGCCTCCACCTCCATTCTCCTGCACCAAACACCGTCCACCAACCTTTGCCACGAACCCCCCAGGCATTTATTGTACCTCTTAGCACAAAGCCATCCGTGTAGATGATTACATCGTCTGGTCGGGAATTGTCGTGGATCAGTTGTTGCACCTCCCATTCAGTGCAGCCTGCTGGCCAATCCCTGTATTCCCGATCTAATGTTATTATGACCCTGCACAGGTCTGACCTTTCCATTGTTATTCTGACTCACTCCTCTCCTCTTCCAATGCTCTCAAGCATGCACACTTCTCTGATTATGTCCTCTGCCTGAGCCATCCACAATTTCCCTTTGATCAGCCGTGTTCCTTGTCTGTGTCCAGGGCTTCGTGCAGAGGGTGTTTCGTGTCTGCAGCCATTCGGAGATCTGATTTAGCCTGCAGCATCTTGAGCCTGTCTGCATTCGTGAATAAGGCTAGGGTGTATAGCGTACGCACTAAGAGCAAGTATCTTGTGCATCCAAGTATCATATGCATAGCTTCATTCTGTATGCGCTCGTTTCACCAGCTGACTCTTTGTCACTGTGAGCAACCCAAATCCATACTCAATTACTGAGAGAATTAGATGTTGATAGAATATGAACAACATTCTTTGCTCCATGTCCATTGCTGCCATGATCTTCAGCACATAGAGCCCCCTCTTAGTTCTTGTAACAGTAGCTTCCACGTGATCCCTGAATTAAGGTTTCTGTCAAAGGTAATTCCCAGGTTTACTCTCTCTCTCTCTCTCTCTCTCTCTCTCTCTCTCTCTCTCTCTCTCTCTCTCTCTCTCTCTCTCTCTCTCTCTCTCTGTTAACATTTCTGCCATTTATTGTAAGGCTTGTGACGTCAACCTTAACAATCCTATTGTCTAGAGAGCACCATAACACAGACGCCATATCTTTGTTAATGACACGACCCATCTGTGTACACCAGACGATCACATTGTTAATGTCCCATGCAACACTTCATACTTTCTCTCCCCTGCTTGTACGCAAGGACATCATCTGCAAATGTCAGTATACTTCTAATCTCTAGTGCTTCAATTCTTGCAATCTTGCTTGTGTACACTTTGAATAGCACAGGCAGATCCACGTGTTAATCCTTGGGTAATAATGCATCCATCTGAGGTATATGAAGGTTGCATTGTCGCAGCCTTAAACGACTGGATGGTTGTCTTATGATTGGGAGGTTGGTCATAACAGTCTCTGTGAATATGCCAGTGCCTACCTCAAGGATCCCGCCCTCACCCGTGTTATTCAATGTTTAAACAACTCTGGCTTACATGCAAGCAAGTTGATTAAGAAGATAAATGACGTTAAGCGACGATATTTTGGTACAGCTAGTTTAGACAGGAGTGAACTGATTGACAGCATTAACAAGGCGTTACCACAGTTCCTACATGATGTGCAAACTCAAGCTCACTGGTCAATCCGAATAAAATTAAATAAACATGTATTCTTAGATCCTGTGGTGAACCAAAAATTACAAACTCGTGGACCTAGGCAAGGTGATCAGTAATCACAGACCACATGCATAATATCCCATGTATGAATGAATGGGGAAATAAATAAAAAATAATAAACATTACACAATAACGGCTAAAGTAAAGTAATAATATATATATTATTATATTGTATATATATATATATATATATATATATATATATATATATATATATATATATATATATATATATATATATATATATATATATATATATATATAAGGCAATGTGTATCTGGATGTCCTTTATGCGTTCGCGAACGGTCCATCCGATTGAGATGAAATTTTCTACACGTCTTCTTCTCATTCCCGTGCTGCCAACTGTCATAGTTTGTTAGTGTACAATCAGCTATTTACTCTTTCTTTTCGCATATCCTTTTACAGAACTTAGCTGTCAACAGCAGCATCTTTCAGCTGTCCTGTTGATCTCTTGGCAAGATTACGCTTAGTAGTTTGCCATTGCTTTCTGAGCGGCCGGCTCAGTTATCCCGCAAGTCACCAGCGGGGGACGAACCGCTCCCAGTTCTCGCCCGCTACGAGACTCTGCATGATAAACGAGATTACGGAGAAAGTGTTGTAACCCCTCGGCCAGAAAGGCCGGCAGCTATTTACTTACTAAAATTTAATATTTAAATTTACATTATCATTTATATATAGCGAGGGGACTTAACTTAAGAAAAGTTATTTCAAGGGGCATAACTTTTAATAGCATTGCTATATATTTTATATAGAGATTGTTGCATTGTTTTCAAAGATTTATAAACTCTTTGTCTACAGTTATTTACAGGCATATGAGTTATAATAAATAATGATATAATCTTTAAGGCATTTTCAAAGTTTTCATAAAAATAATGCATCTATTTAAATAGTGACATCTTTTTATGTTTAAAGAAGTTATCTAGAGTCATGTAGGTGATTAAAACCAGTTTTCATTAAAAATAATGGATGGTGTGTGGAAGGACATTCATAAGTTAATTTTTTTTGTTATATGAATTTAACGAGACGCTCCCCACCAGGAGCTGGGCGAAGCCGGGCCGGGTCAGATAGATAGACAGACAGACAGACAGACAGACAGATAGTCGGGAACGGGAGCTTATATGACTACTTATATGAATTGAATGAGATGCTCCCCACCAGGGACTGGGTGAAGCCGGGCCGGGTCAGACAGACAGACAGAAAGTCAGACAGACAGACAGACAGAGAGATAGATAGTCGGGAACGGAAGCTTATATGACTACTTATACGAATTAAATGAGATGCTCCCCAACAGGGCCTGGGCGAAGTCGGGCCGGGTCGGACAGACATATAGACAGACAAACAGATAGACAGACAGATAGTCGGGAACGGGAGCTTATATGACTACTTATATAAATTAAATGAGATGCTCCCCACCAGGGACTGGCTGAAGCCGGGCCGGGTCAGACAGGCAGGCAGACAGATAGACAGACAGACGGATAGTCGGGAACGGGAACGGGAGCTTATGTGACTACACTTATATGAATTAAATGAGATGCTCCGCATCAGGAGCTGGGAGAAGCCGGGCCGGGTCAGACAGACAGACAGACAGACAGACACACAAACAGGCTGACAGACAGGCAGACAAGCAGACAGATAGATAGATCCCCGCCAGGAGCTGGGCGAAGCCGGGCCGGGTCGGACAGACAGATAGACAGAGAGACAGATAGTCAGGAACGTTAGCTATTATGACTACTTATATGAATTAAATGAGATGCTCCCCACCAGGGACTGGGTGAAGCCGGGCCGGGTCAGACAGAAGGACAGACAGACAGACAGACAGACAGACAGACGGGAACGGGAACGGGAGCTTATATGACTACTTATATGAATTAAATGAGATGCTCCCCACCAGGAGCTGGGTGAAGCCGGGCCGGGTCAGACAGACAGACAAGCAGACAGACAGACAGATAGATAGATAGATAGATAGATCCCCGTCAGGGCGTGGGCGAAGACGGGACGGGTCAACTAGTAAATACATAAAATCCGAAGTTTACATTATAACAACCTTTGTCATGAACAACACAAACATGACTAAATAAGAGAATTATTATGAAGTACAACACAAAACTGGAGTCTCTGTGGCGCAGTGTCTAGCATGCCGACTTGCCCGCCCGGTGGTCATGTTTCAAAACCCTCGTCATACATCTCCCTGATCTCTTCTTCTGCTTCTTCTTCTTTAGCGTTCCGAGCCATTGAGGTTCTTTGCTGCAAATACAATCCGTCTCCATTCGTCTCTCTGGTGGACCTTCTCTTGCCAGTCTCTAGAGTATTCCCTGATCTCTAGAGTAGTGAAATTGGTCACCCAACCTTTTCAGATACGGGGGACAAACTCGAGCTCTCCTTGTGCATGTTGGTCGCGTTAACCTTATCCTACCCTTCCCCCCCCCCCCCCCCCCCCCCCCCAGTTGGCAATCGTAAAGAGTAGGCCTTAATTTTGCAGCCCTGGCAAACATTGTTAGGAAAGAACAGGCATAGGTACATAGAGTCCGCTACCTTGGATGAAATCTGTTTAGGGCAGGGGTGGGCAAAATTTTGTGCGTAGGGCCACATTGACAAATGTAAAGCTATTGGGGAGGGGGGGGGGGCGCATATATAGTATGTCCACTTTGTTTAAAACAACCTATCACAATAAGTAATTATGAATTATGTATAGGTTATTAAACTGTATAAATAACTAATTATACATTGTACAATCACACGGAATGACACTATCCAGTGCCGTAGCAGGGCGCTGGAACGCAAATTATTCCTCCCTACGAAGCTTGACGGCAGAAGTGGAAGATGATGATGAGGATGATGAATAACTAATTATTGCAATTTAAATTTACTTACACACTTATACTTTATATTTTACAATACGGACAAAAACGTTTACTAATTTGTTAACAAGATTTTATATTTTACAATATGGACAAAAACGTTTACTAATTTGTTAACAAGATTTTACAATGTTTTATTAATAATTTTTTTTACAATTATCTGTCAATGGCTTTAATTTAGGCACAAACCGACTACATTGTCACTACAATTGTTGATTTCTAATGAGATGTATGTAACTGCTTGCAAATTTTGACAATATTCTTGAAAACTGGAGAAAGTTTACTTGTTGAAATTCGCATGACAGCATGCAAGTTGCAATCCGACAATAAAGACCTATTTTTTTTTAGATTTATTGAACTTCAATGTTCGCAAATGTATGTTGATCCAAACAATGATGAAAGTTTAGCTGCAAAGTTTTTCAAGTTGGGAAATGATTCTTCTGATAAAGATCCATTGAAATCCAGCAAACCATCTAACTTGAATTTCTTTTTCATGTCATGATCTGCTTGTAAGTCAAGCAGCTCCAACTGTATGTCCTCTGTGGCTGTATCAGCTTCTGCGCTAAAAGGGTAACTGAGAAAATTGAACTGTGGCTTTAAGTTCTTGAAATCTTGGAATCGTCTTCCAAATTCTTCAACCAATGCATCTAATTGGGCTTTGTACTTTTCAGTCATTTCACCAGAAATGATTTATTGTTTCAGCAAAGGGAAATGACCAAACCTTTTTTCACTTGCTTGTCAGGAGAACAGTGAGAGCCTGAAATGATTTTACATGTACATACAATTCATGTGCAAACACACCATTGCCCTGAAGTGTCACATTAAGTTCGTTTAACTTTTCCATAATTTCAGTAGCAAACATAAAGTCTAACTTCCACACTTTTTTGACAATGTTAGTATTAAAGTCACATTCAATGCCCTTCATCTCTAGGAACTTCACTATTTCTTCCCTGAGGTCCCACACTCGCCTCAACACCTTGCCGAGACTTAGCCATCGAACACTGGTGTGGTACAGGACATTGGAATGTTCATTTTTTAAATCGACAAGTAATGCCTTGAACTGTCTGTGATTAAGTCCTCTTTATCTGATGAGATTGATAACACTGACAACTGGATCAATAATATTCTTGATATTCAAAACAGTTTTACACAGACCTACATTTTTTCCAGTGAAAGCACAAGCTCCGTCGGTTGTAGCACTTACCATCTTGTTCCAAACCAACCCAGTTCTTTGAATACAGTTAGTAACAGCATTGAATATATCATGGCCTGTGGTTGTGTATTTGAGTGACTCAACACTCAGTAACTCTTCAGTGAGTTTGAAAGAAGTGTTTATTCCACGTATAAATATCACCGGGCAGTATCCTGTACATCGAGACTCTCATCCAATGCAAGAGAGTACCGCAAAAAATTTTTACTTGCATCTTGCAGGTTATGCATAAAACGTCTGACCACAGTTCTCATTTATAAAGTAATATTGTCATGTTTTTGTTTTGTTCTGGACACAACAGATGTATCCTGTACATCGAGACTCTCATCCAATGCAAGAGAGTACCGCAAAAAATTTTTACTTGCATCTTGCAGTTTATGCATAAAACGTCTGACCACAGTTCTCATTTATAAAGTAATGTTGTCATGTTTTTGTTTTGTTCTGGACACATAATGTTTGCTGCATCTAGCAAACATTCCTTGATGAACTCGCCATCAGAAAATGGCTTGTTCTGTTTTACAACTCTGTGTGACAGCACAAGACTAGCTTCTGTTGCAGCATCTTGAATTGAAAACTCTTTAGTGAAAACAATTTGTTATTTCTCTAAATTGTTCACCAACTCCATGCATTTCCTTTCCCTCTCTTCGGTTGTTGAATTGTATCCGAAATAGGAATGTTTTGTTTGATAATGACTTTTTAAATTGTGCTGCTTAAATACTGTCACTTGTCGTCCCTGGAAGAAAGTGGACTCGACAAGCACACCTTTAATATCCTTCTACTATTGGAACTATTGAATGACTTTTGTCTACACTCCTCCCTTCTGTCTTCCATACACACATCTCTCTCTCTCTCTCTCTCTCTCTCTCTCTCTCTCTCTCTCTCTCTCTCTCTCTCTCTCTCTCTCCTTCATAACATACCCTGACAACAGTTTCCTCCAACAATTAATAACATGTTTATTGTTGAAAACTATGTCAGTTGTATGTATTGAATGTGTATATGTAGTTGGTAGTGTCTGCTAATGTGAGTGCAAGATATGACTTTTGACTTCGTATGTCTCCGTATCCCTTCTCTCGTCAGTATTCAGCCAGTCAAAAATACATCACACAGATATGGACATTTCTCACCCGGGTTTGCTCCTTTCCGATTGAGTCTGGGCGTATCGTGAAGTTGTTCAAAGTCTGGTCACAGTGAAATAATAATAATCCAATAAGTCTATGACTTCGCCAGAGTCTGCTTCAAGAAGTTAATAATCCAACACTGAAACCACATCACCACAGTCTACCACGGTGTCTATATTGACTATGAATGTTCTGACTTATCTATTGTCTCTCTTCTATTATTCTACCAGGCCTAAGTATGCAGTTGTAGTTTTCTTTTACTTTCATCCGTTTAATCGTCCTTTTCCATTTTACTTTGGTTATTTTGTTATTCTTTTATTATTTTAGAGTTCATTTAGGGCTAGGGGTTATATCGTCTCACAATTCGAACCTGTCTTGGTTATTCATTGTTCTAGTGAGGTATTTGATCTCCGCCCAAGTGAAGTACCTTGAGTTTATCGTCTCTGATTGTATCAGGATATTTCTAGTGAACCTGTAAATGATAGATAACCAGGTGATATAAAACTGCTTCAGATTTATACTTATGTGAGAGCATTTCTCCCGGCGGCACTAAGACGCTTCCGAAAAACGCCTCTGACAAAATACTTATGAGTGCACTAAAGTCTAAACGATTAACTAAAAAACAAAGAATTGATAACCGTAAAGCACAGACACCTAGTCCACTATGCTATACTATTACCCTAAGGTTAGGTTACCTTTATATAGAATTTATGTAAATCCCAGAATTGAAATCTATCAGCACATAAGCACTCTATCCCATTGCAAGGGATGATATTTCTTTTCTATTACAGGACACATAAATCCAGCTTTCCGTCCAGTTTGGTAGCACACTAAATACAAAACCACTTTTCCACCAATTTATACCGAAGTGTCCAAGTCTCCGTTGACTTTTGATGTCACTACATCAACCATCGTATTTTGCCGTATCCTTCACATCAAAAGTCTGTGAAGTCACGTATGCGGTATTGGCGACCCGTGTCGTGTCTCATTCGTCTCGTCCTCCGTTCATCCGCTAGTATCTCCAAGCGTCCGAACCCTTTGATCGCCGTCTTCTGAGTTTTCCCCGTTCCGATGTATTCGTGTCTCCGTCTTGTCGGCCGATAAGATCGGCAGTCATTGACCCTTTGTTACTCTGTATTTTTCCTCTTTATTCTTCGGTCAATAACCCATACTTTGTCCTCG
This sequence comes from Cepaea nemoralis, assembly GCA_014155875.1. NCBI lineage: Eukaryota > Metazoa > Mollusca > Gastropoda > Stylommatophora > Helicidae > Cepaea > Cepaea nemoralis. The sequence continues at coordinate 410,832 of JACEFZ010002248.1, forward strand.
CTCAAAACTGAAGTACTCGACTGTTAACCCTCCTCATACCTTGTAAGTAAATCTTACTCGTTTATCAGGGAATCATTAACTCACAGTATCCCGTGACAAATACAGCCACTGACTCACGACACAATAAGCAAACTTATATGCTACTAACTTTTATAAAACAGTACTTAGTTGTTCATTCATCATTAAAAACACGGCGTTCATCTTCAATCTTACGTTGTTAGTGACACTCATTGTCTTAATAACATTCTAACAATTAGAATTTTACAAAACTTTAAAAAGGAAATAAAACAAATCCTACTTCCGGCGCCTTGGCCCTCATATACTTCTTTTGTGAGGTTGAACCAGGTAGGGGAATGGAATAGAAAGGTATCGTATGAATTATTATCCCATTGGATGGCAATCCCTTTTAGATTTATATCCTAAACTAGCTGACCCGGCCCGGCTTCGCCCAGACCTTGGTGGGGAGCATCTCATTTAATTCATACAAGTAGTCATATAAGTTCCCGTTCCCGTTACCGACTATCTGTCTGTCTGTCTGTCTGTCTGTCTGTCTGTCTGTCTGTCTGTCTGTCTGTCTGTCTGTCTGTCTGTCTGTCTGTCTGTCTGTCTGACCCGGCCCGGCATCGCCCAGCTCCTGGTGTGGAGCATCTCATTTAATTCATATAAGTAGTCATATAAGCTCCCGTTCCCGTTCCCGACTATCTATCTGTCTGTCTATCTGTCTGTCTGTCTGTCTGTCTGTCTGATCCGGCCCGGCTTCGCCCAGCCCCTGATGGGGAGCATCTAATTTAATTCATATAAGTAGTCATATAAGTTCCCGTTCCCGACTGTCTGTCTGTCTGTCTGTCTGTCTGTCTGTCTGTCTGTCTGTCTGTCTGTCTGTCTGTCTGTCTGTCTGTCTGTCTGTCTGTCCCTCCCTCTCTGTCTGTCTGTCTGTCTGTCTGTCTGTCTGTCTGTCTGTCTGTCTGTCTAATCATTTATTGGTTGCAGTTAGAACAACCTTAGATAAACGAAGACCAACTTACAAAAAGCATTAGAAAGAGCACTTGAAAGATCTTTACACCTTCCCCTACAATTAACTTGGGTAAATGGAGCAGCGGCAGCAGCAGCAGTAGAAGAAGAAAAAAGAGGAGTAGAAGCTGGGAGGAGGAAGAGGGAGGTGGAGGAGGGAGGTGGAGGAGGGAGAAGGAGGGAGGAGTAGGAGGGAGGAAGAGATAGGCGGAGAGAGGAGGAGGAGGGAAGAGGAGGGAGGAGGAAGGAGGAGGGAGTAGTAGGTAGGAATAGGAGGGAGGATGAGGAGATTAGGAGGAGGATAGAGGAGGAGGAGGGAGGAGGAGGAGGGAGGAGGAAGAAGGAGGAGGAGGAGGAAGGAAGATGAGGAGGCAAGAGGAGGAGGCAGGAGGAGGAGGCAGGAGGAGGGAGGAGGAGGAGGAGGAGGGGAGGAGGGGGAGGAGGGGGGGAGGAAAGGGGGAGTAGGAGGGGGGAAAAAGGGAGGGGAGGAGAAGCCCCAGAAGGAAGAGGGGGGGAAAGGGGGGTTGGGGGGGGAGGGGAGGGGGGAGGAGGGGAGGGAGAAGGGAGGGGGGAGGGGGGGAGGGGGAAGGGGAAAAGGGAAGGAGGGAGAGAGGAGGGGGGGGGAAGGGGGGGAGGAAAAAGGAGGGGGTGAGGGGGGAGGAAGGGAAGAGGGGGGGAGGGGGGAAAGGGAGGAGGGAGGAGGAAGGGGAGGAGGGGGGAGGGGGGGGTTTAGGAGGAGGGGGAGGAGAGGGGGGGAGGGGGAGGGGGAGGGGGGAGAGGAGGGAGGAGGGGGGAGGAGGGAGGAAAAGGAGGAGGAGGGGGGGGGAAGGAGGAGAAGGGGGAGGAGGGGGGGTTTTTGGAGGAGAGGGGAGGAAAAGGGGAGGGGGAAAAGGAAGGGGTGTTTTTTTGGGAAGGGGGAGGGGGGGGGCCGGGAAGGGGGAAGAGGGGGGAAAGGGGAAGGGAAGGGGGAAGGGGGGGAAAGGAGGAAGGGAGGGGGAAGGGAGGAAAAAGGAGGAGGGTTTTAGGGGTTTTTTAGGGGGGGAAAAGGGGTTAGGGGGGATGAGGGGAGAGGAGGAGGAGGAGGATTATAACGCATATGCCTGTAGATTTAATAATGGCTGAAGGTGTTCCATGTCTTCTTAGAGTTGGCGACAGTGTAAAGAAATCTTCAAACTTGATAGAGATAAGGTAACTATTATTTATTTATTCTTTAAGCATAAAAAGATGAGTTACAATGTTATGCATTATGCATTATTTTTATGAAAACTTTGAAAATGCCTTAAAGATTGTATCACTATTTATTATAACTCATATGCCGGTATATAACTATAGACAAAGAGTTTATAAATCTTTGAAAACGATGCAACAATATGACTATAAGTTATACAGAAAAGTTATGCCCCTTGAAATAACTTTTACAGAGTTAAGTCCCCTCGCTGTATATAAATTACAATGTAAAATGAAAAATTAAATAATATTAAGTAAGCAGCCGATTTCACACTAAAAAAATACCACAGTGGGCTGCGCTAGAATGAAAGGAAGACGTGTACAAAATTTCATCTCAATCGGATGGGCCGTTCGCGAACGCATAAAGGACATACAGACATACCCACACACATCCTGTTTTATATATAAGATGTGCCATATTGGCTCACAGGATTATTAACTGATTGAGTGCCATGGCTTGATAAATCGCCTTATTCAAATTTCCCGTAACTGCTATGGACTTAGAAATAAAACTATAGTTACATTATCAATACATACATAGTTTTCTATTTACAACTCAGTTTAATTAGATATATAATACATGTATACTAACATTTAAGTCGTAACTTCCTATTACTTCCCATTTTCCGCCATCCATTTTCGTTTGGTTCAAACCTACTTTTTATTATTAATATCAGGCTGTGGTTGACCCCAGTTATAACTTCTGATTTGAGGTTGAACAGGGTAGGGGAAGCGGAGAATAGAACGGATGGAAGGCATCGTAGCTGCCAGGCTAACTATCTCATCTCCCAGACAATGCCACAAAGAAAAGACAGTGGTTGGTAATGTTGATATAACCGTGTTCATTTCCAAGAACTATGGTACTCAATCTCTTAAGTTGAGTCAACCCAGAGATGGACCGGTTATGAAAAAGAATAACACTCAATCTCCACAAGCGATTGATCACGTACCGTCCGTGTTTATAGGCTAATGTGAGGAGGACAAAGTTTATAAAGGAATGTATTCACCACTATGTTTATTGGGATTGAACTAACCACTGTGTCTGTAGACAATTTCACTGACAGCTCTTTCTGTTTAAGGAATTTTGCACAGATCACTGTTTTTATAGATTCATGCATTGATCACTATGTTTATAGACCATCATACTGATCGCTGTGTTTATAGACGATTGAATTAACCACTGTGTCTATAAGTGAACAAGAGAAGAATATAAAGATGAAAACAATGAAGAGAAACTGAAAATCTGATCAAAATGTTGCTACTTATCTCAGAATCCCAGGCTGTAATACTGTATATTTTGTCTATAAATAAGTGTACAGATCACACTGATCACTGTGTCGATAGGCGATTTCACTGACGCTCTTTTTGTTTAAAAGCAATATACTGTTCACTGTTTTTATAAATGAAAGCAGTGATAACTAAGTTTATAGACTTTAACACTGATCATTGTCTTTATAGTTGATTGAACTAAGCACCGTGTCTATAAATGAGTGTACAGACCACATTAATCACTGTGTTTATTGTCGAGTGAACTTACCACTGTGTCTATAAATGAGTATACAGACCATTGTATATATATGAAAATGTGTTGACCAGGGCAAACTCTCAGTCGAGAAGTACTAGTAGTCAAATTTGTTACACTATCACATTCTCTGCCGGTGACTGTCCTGAACTTGTGGTTGTAGTAAATTCACTTGGTTCTACATAACATTCTACACACAGGCTCGAACATAAACTATAAAACTATAGGGATGTCAAGACACTGGCACAAACCATGAAACTACTTTAATCACAAAATTCCCGGCACTTCACTGTGCTGGGCCATTTCTTTGTTGAAGCCAATTCTTAACTCTGATTTCGAGTTAATATCGAAGTGTTATTTTGCCTGCCAAAGCTTACCGGTCAGTCACAGTGTCATCAAAATGACAAGTACATATTTCATAGGGATCCTCTCGCCACCTTGTCCAGCATACATCATTCTCACTAGGGATTCATTACACATGCTGTACAGAAGAAATATTACAACATACCTGATATTGTAACCGAAATTAATACAGGCTCATTTAATACAGATTTCTACGTCTAAACACTTCCTTTTACCTTTTAACTAACTTGAAATATATGATGGCAGCCCATGTTTCCCAATAAGAACAGAAATATTTATACTGCTCAAAACTATAGGGTGTATTTTTAATGACTGTGCAGTGTTTGATAACATTGCCGGTCCTAGATTTGTGTTCACGCTCTGTAAAGTTCAAGCAACATAATAGGTAAATACAAAACTTGCATCGACAATATTTTCAAACACTGCAATCATTAATAATACACCCTGTACTAGACAACTAAACGCGGAATTTAAATACAATACCCTCTAACCCAGTGTTTCCCAACGTGGGGCCCACGCCCCACAGGGGGGCAATTCGATTGTTAAGGGGGGCAATTCGAAAATGGAAGAAATCGGCTGGATATAACAAAACGGGGAGACTTGAGACTGAAGTTAACTAAATTGGAACCTGACATAAAATCTCTTTGCAGCAAGCATCAAGCGCAAGGATCTCACTAAATTTAAATAATAAATAATTACTAATAATTAAAATAATATAGAAAAATCTTTCATTAAAATTATTGTGTACTTGAATTGCAGTTCTCCATTATCTTCTTCTTCAGCATTCCGAGCCATTGAGGTTCTTTGCTGCAGATACAAGCCGTCTCCATTCGTCTCTCTGGTTGACCTTCTCTTGCCAGTCGCTGATTCCAAGTGCTTGTAGGTCTGTATGTATATTATCTCTCCACCGTCTTCTTGGTCTACCTCGGGGTCTATGGTCATTTATTTCTTGAGTGTAAGCGAGTTTTGTTTCCCTATTATCTTCCATTCTTTCTATATGCCCCAGCCATTGCAGTCTATTAGCCTTCATGATACCAGTGATTAGCGGGGACTTAAACAGATCATAAATGTCTTTGTTGCTTCTTCTTTTCCACTCTCCACTTTGTGTATCCCTAATGGGCCCAAAGATGCGTCTTAAGACTTTGTTCTCAAAGGTTTGTAACAAGGCGTCGTCTCCTTTAGTTGTACTCCAGGTTTAAGAACCATACAGCACAACTGGTCTAATCAGTGTTTTGTATATTGTAGTTCTCCATTATATGTTTTGAAAATTTACTTACTGTGTTGCTCAATAATTTCCTAGTGATTTCTTCCTAAAACCTATCATTCAAGTTTCTTTAGTGAACATTTCAATTTTTTAATATTAAAAATAATGTATATGTTGGGGGAGGGGGGCATAAGGATTTTAGAAAGACTTGGGTGGGGCATAGCACAAAAAAGGTTGGGAAACACTGCTCTAACCGGTAATAGACAGTGAATTTTAACTATTACACATAACTATGCAAAAATAAAATTATAGACGGGTCCTACGAATATTTTGAATACAGAACCCCCCATGAATCCATACGACCAGAACTTAATATTGAAGAAGGTTGGCTACTAAAGACGATAAAACTAAGAGCATTGAAATATATTGGTTACTTAAATCGTCATGGAAGTTTGGAGAGAACAATCATGGAGGGGTATATGCGCGGGAAGAGAAGAAGAGGGCGGCCAAGGATAAGATGGGTGCAGGATGTGGCAGCTGGTCTCCAGATGGGTGTGTCGGAGGCGGGACATCTTGCTTATGACCTAGAAGTTTTCCGAACGGTTGTGATGGGAGCGATGTTCTATAAAGAACATGCCACTGAATGAACGAATGAATTCTATCTCTAAGTCCCACAATATGCTTCACTGACTACTGGTTTAATTATCTAAACTAATCCTGTAATTATAAACTGTCCCCAGGCAGCACGAAAAGGGAGTCTCCTTTTGGACTCTGGTTCTCTGCTTTTGTTGAACCTACGTGTTCACCCATTCTTACAAAATGTGTAATCCTATGGCTTCTGGGCAGACACATTAGACAAGGCCTTAGATTCGTACCGGAATACGACACCGTTGCCAGTAGTGGGCTGTGCTCAATATTTAAATCTCACATCCCGGAGAAAACCAAATAAAATATTTAGTGATGTCGATAAGACAATAATCGTCTTAATGAATGCGCACGCCAGCAGAACAACGTCCGGGAGTCATGACCCAGACGAGCTTGCCCCCTGAGAGTGTAAAGAAGGTAAATGGGCCGAAACAATCGGCGAGGGGTGACCACTTCTGATGTTCAGAAATCTCCTGTTGTGCTTGCTTCCGGACAGAGATTTACGCCACGTGGATTGTGCGCTGAGAGACGAATAGTACGCTCGTAAAAAGTGAGTACCGTAGTACTCCGAGTTCCTACTCTTCTATCAGCAGATGTCGTGCTCTACTCTTTGGTCTGTGTTTACTTCTATATTATTATTCAAATAATTGTATTCTGTGTATTGTCTTTTAAATTATCCTAATATCGTAATGTGACAGCGACTCACGTTATCGTTGGGTTTATTGATACTATAAATAGCAACACGACCGCAACAATGCAATCTAATGCGGCTGAGAGCTTTCACGTGATTGCAGAATGGGCGGTTACGCGCTGCAAAGGACAGGCAAATATGCAGGTGAGGGGACAAAACAACTTTGTAACACATAAACAGATATGCAGTAGACAAACACACACACATAAATAAATAAATAAACATAAGAATACAGACTTACTAACTGAAAGGCAGACAGACAGACGGGCAGGAAATTCAGGCAGATAGACGAGCAGACAGACAGGCGGGTATTGAGACAGACTAAGAGATAGACATATAAACAGTCAGACGGAGAAAAAAGACACACAGACATACGGATGGAAAGGCTGGTAGACGGACCAGCAGACAGTCAGACAGACAGACAGACAGACAGACAGACAGACAGACAGACGCACGGACGGACGGACGGATGGACGGGCGGGCGGGCGTGCGGGCGGACGGACGGACAGAACAAAGGAAAAGCAAACAGATAAAAATGAAGGAAGACAGACAAGCAGGCAGCCAGTCACATGAATATTGAGACAAAGATAAAGACAGACAGACAGACTTGTCTGCACCCGATATTTCATGATGGCTATTTTTCCAACTTATTTCAACAATTACATCTCTTGCGTGTCCGCCAGCCTTCAACTTAATGATTGTTTGGTATGTGTCTATCCTGGAAACGCAGCCATTTCATTTACGTGTTTGCTACTCCATATAATAACCACAAAGTACTACACACAACGTGAACATTAGCCTGATTTCTAGTGCTCAGTCACATCCTGTCGGTTTGATTTGTTTGTTCTTTGACAGTACTAAAGATTCCGGCGTTACTGCAAACAGCACTTGGACGACAAGACAGCTATTATTCTGTAGTTTCCAGTCAACATTTTTGGGAAGTAGTCGTTCTGAAGTCCAATTATTTCAGGATTAGGCATATGAACGGAAATAAATGAAAAATCATCGTCTTATTCTATCGCGAAGTCTTTGAATTCAAGGTTTGCATTTTTTAGGTAATTATGAAGGAGTTTGGGATTGAGAGTGTTAAAGCAGCATACATATAAACACGCACAAATACATATAGGGAGAAATAGAGAGAGAGAGAGAGAGAGAGAGAGAGAGAGAGAGAGAGAGAGAGAGAGAGAGAGAGAGAGAGAGAGAGAGAGAGAGATTGGTGGTAAGCGAGGCCGAATATTTAAGAGCACTCTCTCTTAAACACTTGGTGTGCTTATGTCGAGGTAACGGGTTCAACTCCAGTTCCGTTGGACTAAAGTGTTGACTTCCCCTTGATGTGGTGACGTAAATTACAAGTGGCTCAGTAGTCGGAGTGGGTTCGCCTGATGGTAAGAGACACTAGTAGTAATAGGGAAAGCTAATCCACAGGGGAAAAAATCAGTCGGGTGCACTAGAAGTAGCATTTATGGACTACACTTGAGTTCAAAGCGAGCGAACGCATGAGAGAGGAGAGAGAGAGAGAGAGAGAGAGAGAGAGAGAGAGAGAGAGAGAGAGAGAGAGAGAGAGAGAGAGAGAGAGAGAGAGAGAGAGAGAGAGAGAGCGGGTTGTAAAAACCATAAATTGACTATTTTTACATCGTCTTCTGATTTGATATTGACTTATTTAGTTAGTTAGTTAGTTAGTTAGTTAGTTAGTCGAGGTTCCAACTTCACGGCAACGGGTCGTCCCCATTATGCTCCATTCCCGTGCCAGCGAATATCACACAAAATGCTCCCTGTTGTCCAATGTTGAAAGTGGAATAGACGGGAGTCACGGCAATCCAACAAGCCAGCACATGTGCACTGTGCATAATGCCGCCGTCAGAATGTCAACACAAAATTCATCCACGAATACCACAGTTCATCGTCGATGGACTCGGCAGTCACCAGAAAGACCTCATTGACCCGGGTTTTCTCACATGGCTCGGTCTCTTACCCCAGAGCGACCCGCCGAAAGTGTCGCACAAAGCACGAACTCCTCAGCTTCAGCGCCAACTCCCAGGAGTCTCCCGAAAAATACACTCGTGAACAGAAAGGGCAAAACAGTCAATTCAGCAACCGCGGTAGCCATTGTTCCTAACATGCAGTTCACTGTACAGGACAGATGTAAAAGCGTTCCACGCGAATTTCACAGCTCACGGTGTCGCCCACGCTATTGTCGCCCATGATATTGACTTATAACTTATAAAGAACTTGACTTGAGGCCTTTCTTTCTTTAGTGTTGGGGTTGTTTCCCTCTCTTTTTCACTCACTCCCTCTCCCTTTCTCTCTTGTTTGCGCTCTCTCTTTCGCACTCTCTCTCTCTTTTTCGCATGCTCTCTCTCCTTCGCTCCCTCTCTCTCACTCTCTCTCTCACTCTCCTCGTTTCTCCCTCCTCTCTCCCCCATCCCTGTCTCCCCTCTCTCCTCTCTGCCTATCTTCATCTATCTCTTACCACCCCTCTCTCTTCCCCACTCTCCCTTTCTCTCCATCTGTCTCCCATCCCTTTCTACCCTTCTCTTCTTTCTCCCTCGCTCTCTCCCTCGTTCTCATGCGACTCTTTCTCCTCTCTTGCCCTCCCTCTCTCCCTCTCTATCTCTTTTCTCCCTCATTTCCCCTCCCTCTCTCCTCTCTTCCCATTCTCCCCCACTCTCTCCCTTCCTCTCATCACACTTATTCGAAGGGCTTCGAAAATATCTTCACAATTCTGGTCTCCCGTAGCATAATCTTCGAAAGTCCGTGAATTTTTTTTTTCTACACTCTTTCTCAAATACAGGTCTGCCGTCACGAACAAACAGGAAAATGATGACTGAGCGCTTATGGGAATGCCCCGAGTGCAATGATGTCTGTTCTTCACACAACTCAACTCAAATTCCAGACTAGAACACCGATTCACAACAGAATGTGTACATTATGTCTGAAGTTCAGAGAAGGCAATCCTAGCGTGTATCTTGATGCGCCAAACTCAAATATATCGAGTAAAATGCAAAATGTCGCTGCTTAGCCACTAAAGACATCGCAATCAACATCCTTCCCAAGAAGAACGATAGGAGAAGGCTTGGAAATAACATATCTATGCTAGGCATTTTGATGGTATACCAGAAACTGGGATAAACGTATGCCTACAGAGCAACGTGTTAGGCATTACCGTTTGTCACTAGAAATAGTAGGTAGGTAAGCAGGTAAGTGGAATGGCAGGTACAAATGCAGGGAGGTAGGCAGGTAACTAGATAGGTAGGTAGGTAGGTATGTAGGTAGGTAAGTAGGTAGATAAGTAGGTAGGTAGGTAGGTAGTTAGGTAGGCAGGCAGGTAAGTAGGCAGGCAAGTATTTGTAGGCACGTAGGTAGATAAATAGACAGACATACTGACCAACAGAGAGATCAACTAACGAGCGGAGGGTGGGATGGAGGAACGGACGGACGGATGGACGGACAGATAGACAGACGGACAGAGAGACATTGACATAAACAGATAGATAAGTAAATATATAGGTAAGCAGGTAGGTAGGTAGGTAGGTAGGCAAGTAGGTAAGTAGATAGGTAGACAGCGGACAATTAGACTGACAGACTGTCACATAGAGAGGCAAACAAATGGCAGCAATATTAGTTTTGTGCACTTAACCCATCCCTGGGATACGACCATTCACCGCTGACAAACCCATTCCATGGAAAATCTGCAACAGAATGTGTTGTAGTTCTGTGTTCTAACTAGATCGCACAACATACACGATGATGATGTCGATGAGGATGATGATATTGATAATGCCGATAATGATGCCAGCGATGATAAAAATAAGAGAAATGACGAAAAGTAATGAATTTTTAAAATACGCCTTGACGGCATGGGAGAGATAAATACGATTTCTTCTTGTAACGACAAATCCCAGATAATACCCTGTAATCAGAAGACGATTTTTATATGATTCCGTGACCGTCATTTATAACTGGAGGATAAGGATAAAAACTATAGGAAACGAGCAATCGTCTCTCGTCCGATAACACAGTTGAGGTCAATAAATATCAAGTTTACGGAGTCTCGTCAAGAAAGTTAGTTTTTGGACTGAAGAATAACTGTGTAGTCTCCAGTGAGACCGTAGGCGTCGGTTTCTTGTGATTGTGTGGCAAGTTGGTGCCGCTTAGAATCCTGTGTGTTTGTTGTGATACGTATAGTAGTTGTAAGCATGGTAGTGATACATATAGTAGTGATATGTATAGGTAGTGATACGTATAGTATGTTTTAATAATAACAGAGATAAAATGAGTAGAGATGAAAACCTGTATGATGACGTATTGACTAAACAGGCGTGCAGACAAAAAGATAGACAGTAGAGAGGTAGGTAGTTAAGTGGATGCGTAGGTAGGTAGTCAAAATTCCTTTATGATAATTCTCATTCAGCCCCGACATGGTTGGCTGTCTGTGATTGACTGGGCAATTGTTACGTTCATTAGTTTCCCACTGCTTTCTGAACGACAGACGCCTTATACCATGGAAATCAACGCAAAGCAGTGTGCTTCCAAATCGTCGTTGCTGATTTTGAACCGATATGACAGGGAGTTGTGAAACCCGCTCACTGTTCTTAAGCGACAGCACCGACAGGTAGGTAGTTAGATAACTAGTGCATAAAAGTTAGACAGACCATAATATATAGAGACAGAACGACAGACATATTTTCAAATCAAGAAAGGGGCTTGCATTATCGAAGGTTGATGTTCAGACATTTTATATTGATGGAAACAGAGTTAAACAGCGGGTTACTCAGATCACAACAGAGAAAACACAACAACGTATCAAGTACGGAGATGGCACTACTACAGTGTCTTACTTTAAACCATAATAAACAGAAGGAGACGTATTGCAAAAGTGTGTTTGTTGTTGAGTTCTCTTGCTTTTATTTGCTGATGAACGTTTTTATCATTTATTTTCAATAATTGTGTTTTATAAAGCTGCCCATACCTTCGTATGTTTTATATTGTTTACATTTCCACAGCTTTACTGAAATTTGACCCGTTTCATCAGCGTAGTTGCATACTGGTATCTGTCACAATTTTTGAATTTACATATGTGATATAACTGGTCAACATGTGAAGATTTTGATACAGAATTGATTCCGTCAATAATTGTGACAGACAACAACCCAAAAATACAACGACAATAGTATTATCACCTCACTTTGGTTCATTAACATTTCTCCCTGTCACTTGTCGTCCCTGGAGGAAAGTGGACTCGACAAGCACACCTTTAATATCCTTCTACTATTGGAACTATTGAATTACTTTTGTCTACACTCCTCCCTTCTGTCTTCCATACACTATATCTCTCTCTCTTTCTCTCTCTCTCTCTCTCCTTCATAACATACCCTGACAACAGTTTCCTCCAACAATTAATAACAAGTTTATTGTTGAAAACTATGTCAGTTGTATGTATTGAATGTGTATATGTAGTTGGTAGTGTCTGCTAATGTGAGTGCAAGATAGGACTTTTGACTTCGTATGTCTCCGTATCCCTTCTCTCGTCAGCATTCAGCCAGTCAAAAATACATCACACAGATATGGACATTTCTCACCCGGGTTTGCTCCTTTCCGATTGAGTCTAGACGTATCGTGAAGTTGTTCAAAGTCTGGTCACAGTGAAATAATAATAATCCAGTAAGTCTATGACTTCGCCAGAGTCTGCTTCAAGAAGTTAATAATCCAACAATGAAACCACATCACCACAGTCTACCACGGTGTCTATATTGACTATGACTGTTCTGACTTATCTATTGTCTCTCTTTTATTATTCTACCAGGCATAAGTATGCAGTAGTTTTCTTTTACTTTCATCCGTTTAATCGTCCTTTTCCATTTTACTTTGGTTATCTTGTTATTCTTTTATTATTGTCAGAGTTCATTTAGGGCTAGGGGTTATATCGTCTCACAATTCGAACCTGTCTTTGTTATTCATTGTTCTAGTGAGGTATTTGATCTCCGCCCAAGTGAAGTACCTTGAGTTTATCGTCTCTGATTGTATCAGGATATTTCTAGTGAACCTGTAAATGATAGATAACCAGGTGATATAAATCTGCTTCAGATTTATACTTATGTGAGAGCATTTCTCCCGGCGGCACTAAGACGCTTCCGAAAGAATACTCTGACAAAATACTTATGAGTGCACTAAAGTCTAAACGATTAACTAAAAAACAAAGAATTGATAACCGTAAAGCACAGACACCTAGTCCAATATGCTATACTATTACCTTAAGGTTAGGTTACCTTATATATAGAATTTATGTAAATCCCAGAATTGAAATCTATCAGCACATAAGCACTCTATCCCATTGCAAGGGATGATATTTCTTTTCTATTACAGGACACATAAATCCAGCTTTCCGTCCAGTTTGGTAGCACACTAAGTACAAAACCACTTTTTCACCAATTTATACCGAGTGTCCAAGTCTCCGTTGACTTTTGATGTCACTACATCAACCATCGTATTTTGCCGTATCCTTCACATCAAAAGTCTGTGAAGTCACGTATGCGGTATTGGCGCCCCGTGTCGTGTCTCATTCGTCTCGTCCTCCGTTCATCCGCTAGTATCTCCAAGCGTCCGAACCCTTTGATCGCCGTCTTCTGCGTTTTCCCCGTTCCGATGTATTCGTGTCTCCGTCTTGTCGGCCGATAAGATCGGCAGTCATTGACCCTTTGTTACTCTGTATTTTTCCTCTTTATCCTTCGGTCAATAACCCATACTTTGTCCTCGCTCAAAACTGAAGTATTCGACTGTTAACCCTCCTCATACCTTGCAATTAATCTTACTCGTTTATCAGGGAATCATTAACTCACAGTATCCCGTGACACTCCCACATAAACTATTCGTTTCAACTCCTGTAATGGTTCTCTCCACAATATGTATATAGAGTGTTGTCATATATTCTGAAGGGAGTGGGAAATCACTTTGGTGCATGCCCCATTTCTAATCAAAGAAGTTGGGCCCCATCCTCTTCTGTCTTCAATAACCCCAGAATATGACCCTCGAGTTATCTGCAGGCCTCGTCTTATTTAATTTTGTCTAGGAGATATAGATTATGGCCCTGGTGAAAATAGAAAATACTAACTGGGAATCTGCACCTTCTCCAAGGATTATTATAGCTCTTGATCCCCCCTTTTTGTTTATCAAATCTGAGGAAAGTCTGGAGAATTATCTCAGCCTGATTTATGTTAAGAAAGCATGGATGTTGAGCAGTTGATAGACCTTTAGTCTTTCCTCTCCCCAATTCAGTAATTCATCATAAGTTAAATTGTTTTTAAACAATTAAACACATCAACAAGTCTCAATAGATCTTGACAACAGGTGTACACACAAAAGATGGAGAATCACAGATAGGTTGAACCAATAATCAACATAAGATCAGTGACAGTTAATTATTTATTGAATGGGCCTGTGTCTTCTGGCCTGCTATTCATTTTCTATGTTGGTTTATACAAGATAATTTAGAAAAATGCATATAGGAGCAATGTCACAGACCATCAACAAACAAGCATCAATACATTAGATGTCAATAAGAGTTGAAACATGGTATACATTTGACTGTTGTACATGTTAAGTGTGGTGATAGTGAAATCAACATTTATGTATCAGTTCCTGAAACTGAGTGTTGTGTGTTCCTAAAAGAAAGGTACCCTTGTGACGGGAGATTTGGATAAGCCTGGGTCCATTGACTGATGGATCAACTCCAGTTCTGCCCATGACCAAGTCTTCTTCCATCTCAAGTGTGGGTCATCTCTTTCTCTCTCTGGGATCTGGTTTGGTTGGTTGGCCAGTTGGTTGCCAGCTGGTTGGTTGTGGGTTGCCACCAAGATTTCACTGGGATCCAGACATTCTGCCGTCTTTATTTGAAAATTTGGTCACACTATCTTTCACCTCTGTTCATCAGGCATGTTTTAGGAAGAGTGCGCTATTAACATATGCTAAACAGGCGTTTCGCGCGGAAGCGGTGTCACATGTCTGTTTTGTCCAATGGTCTCCTGAGCTTTGGCTGATGAAATGTTTCTTAGAATTGACGTCATCTTCTGTCAATTGTTCAAGTTTCAGTTTGCTCCTGTAGTCAATTGATATATATTTTCTCCTTTCTTTTGCGTGCAGTCTTGTAAACTGAATAATGGTGGTTAGCGTTATGCCACAAGTGTGATGGGAGCTCATGCAGCCAGAAAGTAAGTACATAAAGTAAAGGACTCTTTTACATGCTTTAAGACCAATGGTAGAGGAGACTACTGCAACACACACTGTATTCATTATGGATTCAAAGAGTATGCTTAGTATGGTAGAGAAAGGAATGTTTCGTGTTGAATGGCTATCGTCGCTTCAGAGGTCACAGATTGTGAGAAATGTATCGATATTTTGCCCTGGCCATGCGGGGGTGCGGGGGGAATTAACAAGCTGATAGGCTGGCAGGGAATGCACCTCTTGGTGGTAGAATAACTATGGTCAAGGGGGAGGTGGTCGTGCGCTTGTGGGTCCAGGTGGAGAAGGCGGGGGAATAGATTGAGAACGCTTATGTAGAAAGAATAAGATTGCTGGGGATTGGCAGAAGTTCTGGAAGAATCTCAAATCTGAGAGAGAAGACCAGGATAACTTTCAATCAGATAGCGGTGGGAACGATTAGTAGTATGACTATTCGCTGGCTGTTGAACGAGGGGACTGAGCACGTATGTGAATGTCCTGAGTGCAGTGATGTCGGTTCTTTACTCAACACAACTCAAGGCCAATGGACCACATTGTGGTAAACCTATATTATTGTATCGACCAATCGACACTCAGCAGGTGATGCAGTCAGTATCGCACCGGTCACCTTGACCCCCCAAGACATTTTCTAGTACCCAGTTAAGGCTCGATCAACCTGGGTTGTGTGTGTGTGTGTTTTTTTTTTTTTTTTTGGTGTGTGGTTCGCATATCCTTTAAAGGACATCACTGTCCACATCAGCATCTTTCAGCTGATTGTTAATTTCTTGGCAAGATTACGCTCAGTAGTTTGTCATTGCTTTCTGAGCGGCCGGCTCACATACCCCGTAAGTCACCAACCACTACCGATTCTCGCTCAGGTTACATTCCTCACGTGGGTATACGAGATTACGGAGACAGTCGCTAGCCCCTAGTAGGCCAGGTTACTTTTAAACTCCTCTAGGGTGCAGATCCAGCCCATGACCACCGGGGGGGGGGGGGGGGGCGCAAGCCAGCGTCTAGCCACGATGCCACAGCGGCTCAAATAGCGACGTTTCGGACACCTGTCTGGTGCTGTGTTTATGTGAAGACGGGTTTCCCAAACGTCTCAATATTTACACACTTCAATGTGACTGCATATTCGAGAAGTCCCCTTTACATATGTATCTGAGTTAATGTTACGACCCGACAGTACTGCACTCGGGATATTCCCATACGTGTTCCGTCCTCTTCTTCAACAGCCAGCGAAGAGTCCCGGTACTAATGGTACTAGTAGCAGTTTGATTATGTGTCCGTCTGACGTTTGCTCGGAGTTTTGAGTCGGGTATTTATAGAACTTTGGTAAAACAGTTATCCTTCTCATTATCATTCAGCGGCGTGTCCTGTGCAGAACTTTCCCCCATTAAAAAAAAAAAAAAACTTTCGAAATGTCTCTCTATCATAAGTCAGACCTGCTGTTGTCACGTGTAAATTGTCTCTTGAATGCATTTACGAAGTTGTATTTGCCGACGACATAGTGCTTTTGAGTTCAACACACCAAGATGCCCTAGAGAAAACAAACCATCTTCAAAATGTTTCAGGACAAATTGGTCTCCAAATTAACACCACAAAAACAAAACCTATCGATCTTACCAACAGTTCAGACGACACAAATTAAACAACCATGCTCTTGAAAAAGTCAACAGCTTCACATACCTAGGAAGCAAATTGACATCTACAGGGGACTCAACACCAGAAATATCATCTAGAATTGCACTGGCATCTGGTGCATTCAATAAACTGTCAAACATCTGGAAGTCAAAGACACTCAGCAAACACACGAAACTTAAAATCTTCAACTCTTGTGTGATTCCAGTGCTAACGTATGGATGTGAAAATTGGAAGTCAACGGTAGCTTTAGATAAAATAATTAGACTCTTTTGAGAACAAATGTCTTAGAAAAATTCTAAACCTCCACTGGACATATGTTAGATCCAATACGCAAATAAGACAAGTGACTAAGCATGATACTGTATCCAATTTTATTAGAAAACGCAGTTGAAACTACATCGGCCATGAACTCAGAATGGACAAGACAAGACAAGACAGATCCCCAACCAAGCCCTCATATGGACACCGTTAGGGAAAAGAAAACGGGGACGACCAAGAGAGACCCTGCGTAGAACCATCATCAGAGAGGGCTCTTTCAGCGGCCAAATAAACATCCAAGATCTACAACAGGTGGCAGCGAACCGCCAGGCATGGAGAGCCATAAAGACTAACTAACTAAACTAATTCCTCTTCACCATTTCAACGTCCATAATTACCTTTTCCAGATAACGATATCTGTTTTCATGTTTTAAATATTTCATTCTCCTGAATTGTATCTGTCTTAATAGCTAGTGTTCCTCAAGTTCTTGTTGGACAGATATGTTTGTCCCCTTTCCATCAAAGTGATTTTAGTAAACTTTTGTAACACTTATATTCAAAAGCGTATATAAGATTCATAATTTTATTTTGGCTATATTATGAGAAGACAAAAATTGGAACATGTTGTGACAACCGAAAAGATTTGTGGAAAGATAGATAGAGGAAGACGGCCTGAGAAAATTCTTGACGGTCTTGTGTAATTTCACGGAAGGGAGTCAACACATGAATTGATCCATGCCGTCGGAGATCGCAATTTGTGGAGAAGCATGATCGTCCACGCCAGCCAGTAAGGCACTGGATGTGATGTACTTCTCGACTTATTTGTTAAGTGTCTTAGCGTCACAACGTTTTGTTGCCACAGTAAATATGCATTGACTTAGTACTCTGACTTTTGTTAATTTATGTCGTCCATGCACATTTTAATTGCTTTATTTTTGCAGTAATGTGTAAGTTCTTTTAATTTCTGTCATCACATTTCCATAGCTCGTCAGCAGTGAACATAATTCTAAACTATCCACTTTCTGAAACTTCTCACAATAGATAAATACAATTGCTGTAAACGACAGATAATAAATAGCATATTCACACCAACCTTATGTTACCAATGTCAAACTTGGACATTATCCAAGTTACACTTACGCAAAATCAACCAACACATGTGAGATGAGATGCTTGGGGAGAGCTGCCAACTTAACTATCCGAGACAAATAAGAAATGATGTTATCAGACAGAGAGTGGGATCAACACTTTGTCCCACATATATTGAAAGACAGAAGATCAACTGGTTTGGTAAGTTGCATTAGTTTACTGTTTAGTTTAGTCGACGGATCAACATCACGTCACACGGGTGTAACCCATAAGTGCTCCGTTCTCCTCCTAACTCAAACCTGAGTCTGGAGAAACTCAGCTCAGTGCACGAACTCCGTAGCACCGGCGAGGATCCAGACATACTTTGGGTAGATTTTAAAACTCGAAATTTTGCCCGGGCAGCGCCGTAAGGCTACTCTTTTTCGATTTCCAACTGCCAAAGGATTTTTTACGTGCGCAACAATACACACGGGCGTCCGATCTCACTACCCAGAGACCAAAGGAAATATTTGTTACTAGAAGTCCACGTGAAAAAAATCCCGGCCCTTACTGTGAGATCTGTGGTTGGTTACTCACAGATCGGAACTGTGAGGTAAGTATGAACATTTTTTTCAATTCTCATTTTCTCTTAATTGCTTTCATTTTTTCATCCTTTTGTTCTTCTCGTCCTGTCGTCACCTTTTGATGTAGTCACAGGAGATCTCCTTGACTATATATTGTGTTTGTGAATGTGTTTGTTTGCTGATGAAGGCTAATCGCCGCAACATCCTGTATGTGTCGTAAATCTGTTATGTAAAGCTACACTACTTTGTGTCATTTTATGTTGTTTACATTTTCACAGCTTTACCGCAGTTCCACCCAATTTTATTCATATTTTTACCAAGGAAGTGAATGACCATAGGCAAAGGCAGACAGAAGTACTCAGAGCAAAGGCCCGACTGACACATAATTATATTGCAACTAGTACGTGACTCTTCGCTGATTTTTGAAGATAAGGGTGAGCACTTATGGAAATTCTCAGAATGCTGTGATGTCTGTTCTTGACTGAAGTAAACTTTTCATGTACATCTGTCGGATAAGACCAATATTTTGAGACATAACGCCAATTTATTTGTGTCATGTCTTCTATTGATATGTGGAATAAGTTCTTATATTTGTCTCTTTTGTGTGTGTGTGGGGGGGGGGGGTATGATAAGTAATCTGAAGATGTCAGTTCGCTTAATTGCTTCTCTGTCCACGATATTCCCAACAGTTTTCTCATAAGATAGCTAACATACAGTAATCCATGTATCATACCAGGGACCTGGCGTGTTATGAAATTTTCAATGACTGAAATGTGCCCAGCGAGTTGCATGGCACCGTATGACACTGAATCGTTTGTAATATCCTAGCATCTGCTTCTGTGCCCGATTACTGCTCGCAATGACGATGCGGAAGTTAAATCGATTATTTCTTAAAAACATCGTATATCGTAGCTGTAACTTCTTTAATTGGGGACTGTCGATGATGTGGTATAATGTCGGTGAACAGTCAACGCACTTAACCCCAGCACAACCTTGGGCTCTGCAAGCGAGACTTGGGTGCTGATTGCTTGCAATTACCGAGGAAGCTACCAGTGACTCTTCAGCAGCCACGCAATCTGCACATGTTTAGTCATCGACGGGTTTCATTAGAGAAGAGATGAGCTACTAATTCGGTATCCAACCTCTGACTGCCAGAAAACCACATGTGATGGTAAAAATAGTTCATTGTCGGTTCTTAAATAGCTAGCTAGATTTATGTCTGCCAAGTACACTCACGTGAACGAGGGGACTTGATCTTCACACCGTCGTTAGCCAGTATACCCCGTGTGAAGTTGAAGATATTTCTTGGTCAGTCCTTTTATTGTTAGCCAGATACGTACGTGTATGTACAATATAACAGGTGGAGTTTAAGATCTTGGTAGGTTCTTCCATTGTTAGCCAGACACGGATATTCCAAGTGGAGCTGAAGATAGTTCTTGGTCAGTTCTTCCATCGTTAGCAAGATTCGTGTCTGCCCAGTAAACTCCATGTGAAGGTAAAGATGGTTCTTGGTCGGTCTTTCCATCGTTAGCTATGCGCTTTCCTGCTGACTACACACCATGAGAAAGTGAAGATTGTTCTTGGTCGATCCCTAAGTCATTATAAAGACTTGTTTCAGTCGAGTACACCCCATGTGAAGATGAAGATAGTTCTTGTTCTGTCCATCCATCATTAGCCAGACTCGTCTCCGCTCATTAAACCCCATGTGAAGATCAAGATAGTTTTTCGTCGGTATACATCCATTGCCTCACATTTCAGCTAGTCAGCATCCAGTGCATTTGTTTTACAAATAATTCAGATTTGAAAAAGTTAATTTGAAGCCAACAGTAGTCGATCCTTCCTTCATTAGCAAGACCAGAATCTGCCCAGAATGCTACATGTGAAGGTGAAGAGTAGCCTTGACAAATATCAACCCCGAACCTGAGACAAGGTCACCAGTACATCCCGTTTCATTCGTGAAAACAACAATGAAAGAATCATCAATAAACGAGAAGTGTGTGTAGACGTTATGACGTTCACGATAAGTGTGTATAGACGGTAAGCTTTATTAGAACACGATCACGAGTAACAAAATAGACGTTGTGGTCAAAGCCTTCGTCAGCACAGTTTCAACGAACACACACCAATACAACTACATGAAAAAATACTACATGAAAATCTTATATATAAAAGTTACTTATCTGGATCCTAATAGTGGACTAAATACGTTTTTAATGAAATCGAAATCATGAAATCCCAGTGTTAATCATCAGTGAAAACGTATCTTTTCTATTGGGTAGTGAACTCTGAACACTTGAGTCGGTTCATAAGACTGCACTACGGTGGGTAATTCTATCCGGAAATTACCTTGCTTTGCCAGACTTCTCCCATAATCTATGTCAATTGGTATCCTTCCCCTCCTCCTGCCACGTCACCGCCTCCGCCTGTACAAGGGGCGCCCCACTCTCTCACACAGTCCAGTCTGTTGGTAGTAACTTCCCATTGGTATTCTTGTCTACCTCTTGCTGGCCGGCTCTCGAGGTTTCCCTGAAGTATAGTTTTTATAAGAGTGGCAGGTTTTTATTGTGGGCACAAAACTTGACTTCACAATGTGAAAACGCTAAATGTTAGCTATATTTCACAGAAATTTATATCATGTTACACCCTCATCCACCCACACACGCATACATACATATAATCCCCCCCCCCCCCCACACACACACACACACAAATACACACACACACACACACACACACACATAAGAAATAGTTATATTTCTAATGTTTTTGATTACCCGACCGAAAGAATGTCATGTTTTCCTATACTTTTTTTCAATGGGGCGTCTCATGGCATCCTGAATGGTGGATCCCTGCCAAATACTGTCTTGAAAGGCATTTTTTCCAGGTACCACTTACATTCAATGCCTTTTGAACCAACAGTTTAAAGAATGTTTTAAAAAATGATGACTGACTTCATTGCACTGGTTTATCCCGCTTACCTCGGTTTCTTAAATCCGCAAAAAACTAAATTTCGTTCGTCCGTCCGTTCTTTACTGGCCTGTTGAAAATAGCGTGCTGAACACGACCTCCGTAGCTCTGGCGACGACTCCCCGGGGGTCTCAGAACAGAAATGTCCATTAGACACCAAATTACAGAGTTAGGGAACGAATCCACCATCTTCAGAGTGCAAGACGGATAACCTGACTACTTTGCCACGAGGTCAGGTGCCCCTGTCGAACGTGAAGTGAGTCAGTAAATAGCATGTATTACCATGATGGGTATCTATGCTTACGGACAGACACGTTTGATGGTGAAACATCGTAGCCATCAGACATAGATATGTCATTAGAATACGTCATTTATAAAACTCGGCGCGGCTGTCAGCTTTTTTCTTTTTTTTGCGCTCGCTCGCTTTGAACTCAAGCGTAGTCCATACACTCTACTTCTTGTAGTGCTGGGCTGCATTTCTCATGTGGATTAGCTTTCCATATTACCAGTGTCCCTTGCCATCGGGCGAAACCGCTCCGACATCAGAGGTACCTGTAATTTATGTCCCCATGTCAGGGACAAGAAGTCAACATTTTAGTCCAACTGACTTGAACACTCTAAATTAATATCAGCACACCGGATGTTTAAGAACGAGCGCTCTTATCCATTCGGCAATCCATTCAGGAATTTGCAATCCATAGAGAGGATCTACAAATGAACTGGTCCTTTGATGGTGTTCAGATTGGTACTAAAACATTGACGAACACTGAAGTGTTTCGTCACCAAATACGGGAAGGCGTGGTAGCGCAGTTACTAGCACGCTTGTCTGGTCGACCTGTGATCGTGTGATCGAATCCCCATCGATGTGTTCGATTTTCTTCATTTACATGGATTCCTAGGCGACCCAGCCAAAAAAGAGTTTAGGAAGTTGTTTTTTAGCGGAAGTAAAAACGGCCGGCGTGAAATCATCCCACATCGTGACCACATCACCCATCGAGTACGAACTGATCTAAACATCTTGGGCTGCCATCAAAAGATGGTGCGAATTTCAGCCGGTTAAAAAAAAACAAAAGTAGCAAAGCTTTACAGAGCTGGTTGCATGTCCTTCACCGGATATTGCACTCAACTCCATAATGTCTTGGCTGTTTGTGGCGCCGACGCCCGTACCATCGAAATCAACGCAAGGCGGTCGACTGTAAAATCGTCCTCAGCTGATTTTGAACCCTCGACTGCGCATGTCGGGGAATGGGGAAATGCCTTCACTGCCTCTGTCCACAGCCAAAAGCAGATTTTTGTTTTCCGCATATGCTTTACAGGACATCGCTGTCTACACCAGCATTCTACCGCTGCCGCTGATTTCTTGGCAAGATTACGGCTGGCCGAGAGGCTAGAACGTCGGACTCTCATTCGGGAGACCCGGGTTCGATCCCTCGGTAAGGTGTCGGATTTTTTTCTGTCGGGGGCAAAAAGAAAATCCTAACCTGCACAGTTCGCGGCGACTGCACTAGCCAGGCGGCCTTTATTCCTCAGGCTCAAAGACCCCTCTGCCATACACCGCAAGGTACTATATTGGCAGTAAATGACAGTTTTGACAGTTTGCCATTGCTTTCTGAGCGGCCGGCTCACCTATCCCGCAAATCACCAACGCGGCGAGTACCGCTACCAATTCCCGCGCGATGCGTTACCCTACGTGGATAAACGGGATTACGGAGAAACTCGTTTAACACCTAAACCAGGGAGACCGGCAAAGGCAGACTACTGAACGTAAAATTGCCTAGCAATTCACCAACAACATATAAATGCCGGGATTGTTTGTAACGTCCTGTAAAAAGACATACAACTAACTTAACACTATGTATCCAAACGACGCATAGAGGGAAAAGGGATCATTTACTACTTTGCTTGCTACAAACATCCGGCCTTCCGTTGAGGCCATGAAATGAAACAAAGATAATATAATAAGAGAAAAATTTGGCTGCAGACAGATAAACAATTCTGGCAAGTCTGGGAAACTGCAGACTCAGATAACAAGAAGTTGTTAGTCGAATGGTCGAGGTAAAACTATTATGGATATGAGAGTTCTCCTGACAATATCTGTGGTTCTCGTTTTATTATTATTGATTGAGTCCATTATATAACGAATTGTATTTTATTGTTGGGGTAAAGATGGGATTAAAGTCAGATCTTAGAATTGACTGAGCTACCGTATGACATTAGACAGTACTGCCTGCTTTCTGTTAGCACCTAATGTTGGGCAGCGTTCACCAAAGCTGACTTCGCACATTGTGCCAACCGCTTCGGGTGAAGGAGCGCAATTAGGAGAGTACAATGTTTACCCAAGTGCGAGGAAACGTAACCTTAAGACTAAATGTCATGGCATGGTAGACCAGGCCCTAAGTCTTGATCGGCAACTGGTTTAGGATGGAAACTCCGAAAGGCGGACAGCTTTGCTGATCCGGCAGCTTCTGCAGCTGGTCTTGTTCCAGGCGCTTTGGTGTTACCTTTCTTATGGAGTAAACTAGGCAGGCCGAGAAAGGTATGATGCTCCATGACATCTAAATTCAGCCCAAACCTTGTTCTGTGGAGAGGCAGAATTCCATTTTACAAACTAGCATCTATCAAGTTGTCCAGGTGACAATCAAAGATGGGATAACATGAACAGACGAAGAAGACTATTATAGATGCAAATGATAATACGGGGAATATATGGAAAAGATTACAGCAGAAAATAAATTATGGGAAGCCTTACTACGAGATTCAGACAAGCTACGGAAAGTAACAACAGCCTAGTAAAACATAAACAGCCACATAGACTGGGGTTGACCGCGACGTCCCGTTAAGGACACAAAACTAACTATTTCCCACGGGATAGTTCATTCCCTATGTTCTACGAGGTGTATACCTCAGTCGACTATTTGGTGTGGTTGGTGAAGGTTGTGGCATAACCGCTAACCACCATTATTCAGTTACCAAGAATGCACGCAAAAGAGAGGAGAAAATATATAACAATTGACTGCACAAACTCAAACCGAAACCAAAACTGAAAACGAACGCAAAATCAAAACTGAAAATGAACGATTGACAGATGACGTCAATTCTTGGAAATATTTCATCAGCCAAAGCTCAGGAGATCATTGGATAGAAACAGACACGTGACAACGCCTCCGCTAGGACGCCTGCTTAGAATATGTTAATCGCGCACTTCCACTGCAGACAGCTTGACGAGCAGACGCAAAAGCTGGTGTGACCGAATTTTCAAACAAGAACGGCAGAATGTCTGAATCCGAGGTAAGTTTGTGACTCCTTAGATTAAACTGATGACCAGATGTATCAAGTATCAAGTAATGGTATCCAGTGTTTGTAAACGTCAATTGAAATGTATTATTGTAAATTAAAACCTCTGAAGTGAAAAATGCTTGACTGTTAGATTCTGACGACGCAGAGCCGTTTCCCGGGCAAACTGACAATCTACTACTCTCTTCGACGCCTCAGGGGTCTATTCTTGGCCCTCTATTATTTGCCATTTATATAAATGATCTTCCATTAAATCTGTCGTCGTCCTGTGATCTATTTGCTGATGACTGCACAGTATATACAAACGCTGTTGATCGTAATGTGCTAGAATTATCCTTGCAACAGGAAATAAATAGTGTAGTTAACTGGAGTCATGCAAACCGCATGCAAATTAACATTACTAAGACAAAGTCTATGTTAATAGGAACCAGGCAAAGACTTCACACTCTAAACTCGCAGAGAACTCTTCAGCTGCACATTGGCAGCACGCCTGTAGAAAGTGTCACCGAGCACAAGACACTGGGTGTTATCATAGATCAAAATCTAACCTTTAACTCACATGTTCATGCTCTAGTTAAACAAATAGCCAAAAAAGTATACCAACTTGCCAAAATTAAAAATTTCCTTGACGAAAACACAAGAAAGATATTCTATACTTCTCATATACAAACACATATTGATTACTGCTCCACAGTCTGGGATGGATGCTCCAAATCAATAACAAAACGCCTATATTCACTCCAGAAAAGGGCAGTGCGTTTAATTAATGGTGAAAAGCTTACCGACAATTCTAACCTATATAAACGTCTCCGGTTACTGCCACTCCACAAGCGCCTGCTTTTTAATAAGACCAAACTAATTCACAAAATCCTATTTCAAAATGCTCCAAGCTACCTTTGGCCATTGTTTAAATATAACGCTAGACATAGCGAACGACTAAATATACTTCATGTCCCTAAACCTAGGATAGACTTATATAAAACAAGCTTAGCATACTCTGCCGCTCAGTTGTGGAACAATCTTCCACAAGAAATCAAAGACACCACCAATCATGATACATACATTCGCAACCTGTTTGAACACTACCTTAGTACAGACTACATGCTCCCATAACAAACAACACAAAAAAGACAATAATGGTAACTTATCTCAAACGACAACTAGCCAAAAAACATTCCCTTATGTATGGCACGTTACACCCTCCTTAGGTATTTATAATGCCCATGTTGAACACTGCCTCAGTGAGTCATTTGTTATTGATTATTTTTCATGCGTTTTAATGTTCTTTTGTTGTCAAAAGTTGCTTCATAAGTGATGTTGAATGAAAGAATGTATGAGAGGAAATAGAGAAGAAGGGCAGAATGTCAGACGGGCCTGCGTGCCCAATTCTTAACCTTTCTGTAGTTAGTTATCCAAAATTTTGTGAGTTAGAACAAAACACAACAGAAACAAATAGTTAACTCTGTATTCAGTTATCCAGTGTGAGTGAGGGCAAAACAACAGGACATATAGTTAACTCTGTAGTTATTTTATCCAGTGTGAGTTAGGGCAAAACAACAGTACATATAGTTAACTCTGTAGTTAGTTATCAGTGTGAGTTAGAACAAAACAACAACAGAACATATAGTTAACTCTGTATTCAGTTATCCAGTGTGAGTTAGGGCAAAACAACAGGACATATAGTTAACTCTGTAGTTAGTTATCCAGTGTGAGGTAGGGCAAACAACAGGAACATATTAGTTAACTCTGTAGTTAGTTATCCAGTGTGAGTTATGGACAAAACAACAACAGAACATCATAGTTAACTCTGTATTCAGTTATCCAGTGTGAGTTAGGCAAAACAACAGGACATATAGTTAAACTCTGTAGTTAGTTATCCAGTGTTGAGTTATGACAAAACAACAACAGAAACATATAGTTAACTCGGTATTCAGTTATCAAGTGTGAGTTAGGACAAAACAACAGGACATATAGTTAACTGTGAAGTTAGTTATCCAGTGTGAGTTAGAACAAAACAACAGGACATATAGTTAACTGTGAAGTTAGTTATCCAGTGTGAGTTAGAACAAAACAACAACAGGACATATAGTTAACTCTGTAGTTAGTTATCCAGTGTGAGTTATGACAAAACACAGGACATATAGTTAACTGTGAAGTTAGTTATCAGTGTGAGTTAGAACAAAACAACAACAGAACATATAGTTAATTCTGTAGTTAGTTATCCAGTGTGAGTTATGACAAAACAACAGGACATATAGTTAACTGTGAAGTTAGTTATCGAGTATGAGTTAGGACAAAACAACAACAGGGCATATAGTTAACACTGTAATTAGTTATCCAGTGTGAGTTAGAACAAAACAACAGGACATATAATTTACTCTGTAGTTAGGTTTTCAGTGTGATTTAGGACAAAACAACAAGAGGACATTTATATAACCCAAAAACACTTCAACCACACTTATTTATAAATTACGAACCCCCGCCTTCCCTAGACCACCTCGCAGACGTTTGTGTAGTAAGTGTCTTCTAAGCATTTAATCACACTCTTTCATTATCACGCGTCTTGCCAGCTGATGTAGGCGTTCATGTCTTGTTCACAGATCTCGAGGACGGATAGAATGATCACTGCAGATATCTTGAAAGAAGCGAACTCACAGACAGAACTGGTCACTCGCATCAGAAAGAGACTGTCCACATTTTCTGGAAATGTCAAGTTGGAGTATGTCGTCACAACGAGAAGCTTGGAGGGGAAGAGAGGCAGGGGAAGACGAAGAGAGAAGGTGCTGGGCAGTTTGACATCATGACAGTGAGGAACGTCGATATAAAACATGACTGACATCACAAGAGGTAGAAGGCTATGAACAGACACGATCACCAAAGCCACGCAGAATGAACTATAAGAAGAAAAAGCCGTCCGTCCATCATCATTGTGCGTCTCGCGGGATATCGTACGTGCAATTCCCGAGTCTTTCTGTTCCTCGCAATGGGTCATTATATCACCATTACACCTGTCAGTGTGGTTATCCGGCTTTAACTGCGCACGCATAACATCTGATCTTATAAATTATGAAACTCCACCGAGGTTTGTGCTCGTACACACAAACTGAGGTATTTATCAATAATACTCACATCATAACTACATTTTTTTCAAGAATGTACAATAAAAAATGTATGCAGTCAAATACAGAAAGTTTGAATGATAACATGATTCATTCAATAATTGATTCATTCAGTAGCATGCTATTTGCAGAACCTCGCTCCCATAGCAACCTTCCGGAAAACCTCTCAATCATAATCAAGATGTCCCGCGTCCGATCATCCGCCACATCCTGCACCCATCTTCTCTTTGGCCTTCCTCTTCCTCTCTTCCCAGGCATATACCCTTCATTATTGTTCTCTCCAAACTGTCGTGACGTTTCAAGTGACCACAATATTTCAATTTTATGTGTTTTATCGTGATAAAATGATAGTGAGGTTTAAACATTGAGTTTCTTATCTTCATGTACATCTGCAAAAACAGTTGGTTCTTTCTCAATATATCTTTTCTGACGATGACCTGCCAGCGCCTAATGAAATCAGCGTCTCTCAGCCTTTCCAAAATATATGTTGCACCATGTGCTCTGAAGCGTAACGGTTTTCACAAATCACAATGTCCGATTAAAAGAGCTGTTGGAAACTTTCGCCATGTGGGAGTTCGAATACAGGTCTCTGGGAGCTGCAGTAGCATAGAGGTTAGAACGTTTGCCTGCCGGTCTGGTGAATTTCTGTTCGCATCCTCATGGAGGCGGGATTTTACAAATTCATGTGGGTTTCCAGGCCGACCCAGCGGAAAATGGGAATCATGAAATATGGTGGGAAATAAAGGCTGCCCTCGTGATAATGACCACATCGCCCATTGAATGTCGTTTGGTCTATACACAAGTGGAGTTAGCACCATATACCCGAAACGATTTATGACGTGTAAAAGAGTCCGTTAAGATGTTTGCGTCTTTCTCCGTAATCCCGTATATTCTCGTGAGTAACATAACCTGCGCGAGAATCGGTAGCGGTTCTCGCCGCGTTGGTAACTTACGGGGTATGTGAGCCGGCCGCTCAGAAAGCAATAGCAAACTACTGAGCGTAATCTTGCCTAGTACATCAACAGCAGCTGAAAAATGCTGAAGTTGACTGCAACGTCCTGTAAGGGATGTGCAAAAATAAAAAATTTTTGCTTTTATAAATAAATTGCATTCTTTGCTACTGTGAAAGACGAGGCTTTCTACAGACACGATCACATCATCCATTGGTGGCTGTGTTGTCAAGGCAGTAGTATCTAGAACCATACATCCACAGGGCAATGGTACTCTTGAAACAAGGTCCTTGACAGTTTTCTGTCACTGTGTTTTACTTGCAACGTCAGCGTTTGTTCCTTAGGGATAGTAGACGCAGTTTCACAATCCCGATACACCTGGTTCGAAGTCAGCCACATGCGATTTGGGATCAGACCAATTTGTGTAGGTTTTCATAATGACATGAGCTTCGGC
Source organism: Cepaea nemoralis (assembly GCA_014155875.1). Lineage (NCBI taxonomy): Eukaryota > Metazoa > Mollusca > Gastropoda > Stylommatophora > Helicidae > Cepaea > Cepaea nemoralis. The sequence continues at coordinate 440,050 of JACEFZ010002248.1, forward strand.
TGTTCAGAACACAATGGCAAACTAATGAAGTTAAAATTGCCAAGAAAATTACTAAAAGCAAATTAATTCTTGAGTTGAATGCGACCTTCTGTAATGGGCATGCAATTAATTTTAACATTATTTGATATAACAGGCATGTCCTAATATTGTCGAGTAAAGACATGAATAGCTCTATCTTTTCCATGGAGCCAGCTGGTGGTTGGGAAATTAGCAGGTAGACATACTGGCTGGACCTGCATCTCTGGGTGGATTATTGGTGTGCGATACGGTAGATGTGGTCAAGTCCCTCTGGGCTCAAGTCTAAAGTGTGGGAAAACAGATACACCATCATATCCTGCAGAGATTAGTATGCCAGCGAGTGATCAAGGGATCTCGGGACATTTAGTACTCCAAGAAAAGGCTAGACAGACACATAATCAGATTGCCACTGGTATCATTAGTATTGAACTCTTCGCTTGTTGTTGAAGATTAAGACAGTTCGTTCTTGACCCAGCTCAACTCAGCTGAATAATACTGGACATACTCCACATTGGAATCAATGAAGCGGTTTCATGTTTCGTTGTTTCCCTAGAGGATAACTCAGAAGTCTCTAAGTCTGGAGACACAGGATGTAACTGTCTCTACTTTTATAGAAAAAAAGGGAATATTTATTTTGAGAAAATATGTTGCCATAAATTGGGTATGTGTCTGTCTTCTGTTTGTCTATCCCAGTTGTGTGTATATGTGTGCGTGTGTTCGTGTGTGCGTGTGTTTTATGCATTGCGCTATTTGCTGATATTCAAAACGCACTTCAAGCAACGTTAACACAATACGATGATAACAAATTGAAGATGTTCGTGTAACATGCATAGAATGAAAGCGCAAGGTATCACTTACATACTTTCACGTTCATGCAAGGTTCACAATCCTTTGTTGGAATGAAGAAACATCCAAACCACACATCCGTCACAAGTTATGGGGGGTCAGCCTGACTGAATGGATACCAGCGCTCGATCTTAAACTTCCAGTGTGCTGATGTGGAGGTAGCGGGTTCAACCTCTACATCGCTCAGTTGGACTAAAATGTTGACTTCTCGGCCCATTCTTCTGGTTCCATTTGGTCTGTACATCACTGCCTATTGTGGTATAAAATCAATTGGTAGCCTAGTTAGTTAGTTAATTATTTAGCTAGTTAGTTAGTTAGCTAGCTAGCTAGTTAGTTTGTTTGTTAGTTTATGCTCCGTTCCTGTGCCAGCGAATATCACTCAAAATTCTCTTCACTGCCCAATGTGAAAAGTGGAACAGACAGGAATTCTCGGCAAGCCAACAGCCTGCACAGGTTTACTATGCAAAATGCCGCCGCCAGAATGCCAACACAAACATGCTCCACGAAGACTACAGTTCATCGTCCATGGAATCGGCAGTCACCAGAAAGACTTCATTGATTCGGGTTTTATCCCACATGGCTGAAAGTTTTCAGTGAACTTGTTTTCGTTGCAGGCAATTCACGCTAAATTTAAAACATATATTCCTATAACATTTCCAAATAAAAAAAAAAATTGCATTAACAATTCTCATGCAGGTGCGAGTCTATCTACATCGGCAGAACAGAGCTCTAGCTACACAGCAGAGTTGTTGAACACATACCAAACTGGTTTGACAAGATATTACACACAGGCGAAGGGATCATGGGAAGACTTAAACACCACAATTATAAACTTCCGTCGTCGTCCATTGCACATCATGTCTTGGAAACCGGTCATGTAATTGATAGAGACAGCTCTTTTCGCGTGTTGTTTCATATACAAAATAGTCATTTGTTACAGTTTGCAGAAGCCCTACTGATTCATCTGTATAGGCCAATTTTGTGCAAACAGGAAGATATAGTAGTCAATTTAAAATTATCATGGTAAACAATTGGTTTTACTGTGCGAACATATGTATATTTCAGCTTGAACGATGTATCTAGTTATTTTACTCTACGTTGTGTGACATCTGCAGTATGTACCTGACGAGATGCAGCGAAATATGCCAGGCAATAAATCGTACATTCTATGATTTGTGTCTTCGTTATTCAAACTTTTAAGTTATAAGTGTGACACTTCCTTACTTCCCATTTTACGCCATACATTTTTGTTTGATTCAAACCTATTTTCTTTTGGTTTGGCATTGAATCTGTTAGTAACTCGTCAAACCCCGACTGCACCTCCGTGAGGAAGAGGATGGGAAACACGTCACATTGTGACAAACACAGCTCTGGGGAACATAAACATGGCCAGGAATAAGAAACAGTCAAAACTGCTGGAGTTGACTGCTACGTCCTGTAAAGTATATGCAACTAATTAACGCTACTTACATCACACTATATTAGTCATGCTCCAGCTCTCTTTACCACCTGTTCAGTTGTATCCTGAAATCTACCACAAGCAGTTCACGGTCTGTGTCACTGCCTGCTCCCAGCAGTGACTTTGTGGATATTATTCATGTCCTACATCTTTGTTAAAATGTAATCATTGTCGTTCCTGCAGTTATCATCGACTGAGGCGCTTTCTATATAGGGTTACTTTGTCTGAAAAACTGTTTTCTGGAGACAATTTAATTAATGTATACATTCTCTCATTTCTATACTAAATTGATTATTTTCTTATTATTATAATCTTTCAACTACAATTTCTGCGTTTATTACCCCGTGATTAACACGTCTCTTTTTGTTATAATTTCTAATATATCTCTTGTACACTTCTGTAACATCCTCGTCTGATGCAGTTGTTGCCGCATTAACTTGTGTAATTGTGACACTCCTTTTTTTCCCCCTTATAAGTCTGATGTTGAGAAGTTAATTCCACGGTTATGTTATTTTATAGCCCAGTGGCAGAGAGGTGTACAGTAATACCGTGGGTCTTGCTAAGGTCATATCTGCTACTATTACTGACTTTGTCATCACTCTCGTCCTACTCTCGCATACATTATAAGAATGGCTTGAGGGATCAGTTATTAGTTATCAGTTGGGGTATCTTCGTTGCACTCCGGACATGTCCATAGGTGCTCAGATCCTCCCCCCCCCCCAGCATATGCATCAGCGTCCGGTGGCTAATAGTGCCAGTTCTGTGTTGGTTGACGAGGCACTTTGTTTTCCCGATGTACCTCTCGCGTCTGGCTGTGCCGATTCTTACTCCCAGGTCTTTCATCCTGGACAGCGATGTGGAATCACTGACGTCAAAATCCTCTGTTCTCGCCAAATCTTTAAGGACGTTAATAACATCGGCACGATCTATGGGCAGGCCATCTACAGGGGGTGCAGAGCCAGCCAGTTTGTCAGCTCGTTCATTTCCCTCGACTCCCGCATGTCCCGGGACGAAGACGAAGGTGACTTTACGGACAACAGACTTCAGCAGCGATTCAGTCCACTGTCTACGTACAGATCCAGCTTCGACCTTCTGAATCATGCTCATTGAATCACTTAGTACACACACGTTGGTATAATGCTGTGATTCCAGCCATATGAAAGCCTGTGTAACTGCCATCACCTCCATCGTCATGCTGCTCGTGGTCATAGAGTGGGCACCACTGGATTCTTGAACGGTTCGGCCCGCTGAACGGGCTGTAAATGCCCACGCACTTCTCTGCTGCTTTACAACAGATCCATCTGTATAGATGAGCACTTCGGGGCTATCTGAGTGTTCATAGATGAGCGCGTTAACCTCTGCATTGACAGCGGCAGGGTTCTGCTCTCTGCACCGTCTGTCGAGTGTGATAATGCAGGAGAACGTGCACTTAAAGGCTGGAGGCACCGGCACCCATTCCTTGCCGGGGTTGATACTGGTAAGACTGCAGACCTGTCTGACGACATCTTCCGCCCGACCCATCCATGATTTGCCCCTCTTTAGCCTGTCACCCTTTTCTCTGAATATAGCGTCATGCAGAGGGTGCTGCTCATCTGCACTTATTTTTAAGTATGCACGAGCTCTCCAGATCTTGATTCTGTGTTCCATTGTCGGGAAGTCAAGGAGGTATCTCATTGCTACACAGTTGGTGTCTCTCGTGCAGCCCAAAATGATGCGCATGGCTTCGTTTTGTACCTTTTCGAGTCTTCCAATCTGTGTAGGGCTGACAGTGAGGATGGCCAGGCCATACTCGATACGTGAAAGTACAAGTCCTTGGAACAGAAGTATTAGCAGTCTTTGCTCGATACTGGCAGTCGCCATGACTCTCATTGCTGACACACCTTTTCGAGCCTTCGTTATGACAAAATCGACATGATCTCTGAAGGACAGGCTACGATCAAGCCTCACGCCAAGATATGTCATTGACTGGGTTCTACTCAAACTGCTCCCATCCATTCTTACTGCCGGCAGGTCTGTTTTCACAATATGGTTGTTTAGTGAGAACCATGTAACCGTTGCCTTTGCAGGGTTGACAAGGGCAACGGCATCAGCACACCATGAGGAAATTCGATCTAGTTCGCCCTGCATATCATTGGCAACCGCCTGTCTATCTCGACCCTGTCGATACACGAGGATGTCGTCAACGAATGACAGAGTCCTACCCCTCCCGTCCAACTGTTGTTCAGTGATCGGCACCGTATACACGTTGAATAGTACTGGTGACAGTGGTGAACCCTGCGGCAATCCTAGACATATCGTTATCGGCTCAGAAGACCAACTCCCGCATCTTAGCACCACCTTCCTTTGGAGCAGAACTGCAGCTATCCAACGTACAAGGTGAGGGTGCACTTTCAGTCTGAGGAGGGTTTGCGTCAAGTGCTCGAAAGATACTCTGTTATATGCGTCCTCTAAGTCTATGGCGGCCGCACATGTCTCTTCTCTGACCTGAAATCCTTCGTAAACGTCTTGAGCAAAGACAGCCGCATTCAGCCATGACTCTTTGTTGCGTCTGTATCCTCCAAGTGTGGGCGGGAAGCAGCCGAGCTGTTCCAAGTCCCAAGCAAGTCTGTGTGCTACAATTTTCTCCAGTAGCTTGCCAACAGTATTCTGCATCGTAATGATTCTGTAGCCGCTTATCTTGGAATGGTCTTTGTTCGGTTTTGGCAGCGGCAGCAAGTAGCTGTGTAGCCATTCTTCTTTGACCTGACCCCTCTGGATACTGGTGTTGAATTCTCTGGCCAGTTCCTCCATGTCATCATCTGAAATCACCAGTAGGTCACAATATCGGATGCCGTCTGGGCCTGGGGCGGTGTTAGGTGATTTCTTGAGCATCGCACGCAATATCTCAGCTGTGATTGTCCATTCTTCGTCTGTCCCAACCCCCTCGCACACCTGAGAGAGTGTCGTTGTGGTCCTCTGTCTGGCGGGCTCGTCTTTCTGGTCAGTCTGTTCTATGTAGCGTGCAAGAAGAGCCTTACCTTTATCCGCATCCGACTTTTTTCCATGCGAGGTCTGTGCCTTGAAAGTCTGGAATACCCCTACATTGTGCAGCACCGTTCATGCTCTTGTGGAGGCGCCAGAATGTCGTAAGACATCGCTCGGAACACACCTTCCTGCAGAACTCGTCCCATTTCTCGGCCTTGGCCTGTTTGGCGCAGGATTTGAAAAAAGTCGTCGTCCTATCGACCTCAGTTTTCAGGTTCGCCAATTCAACCTGTGGCATATTAGCCTTTCTGGCCTTTTGCCAGTCTTTGACAGCCTGCCTCTTTCCCAGCCATGCCTTCTCGGCTTGAGGGATTTGCCCTAAGATCTTTGTCATTCTTTCTGGCTGCTATGTCGAGTGTTAAGTGAACAATACGGTGGCAGTTGACCCGCGGTTTTCACTTCGCCATGGCTGTGGGCTATGTCATCAATCTTTAGTACTCTTTTAAGATGGAAGGTAAGTAGGTACTCTGCTCTGTGGACCAATCGCTAACAGAAAAGAACACCATAAAGGCGCCTACATATCCCGGTGGTCTGAACCACAGACACTTTTACCATTGTAGGGAAACCAAAGCAAGGTGGTCTGCTTCCAAATCTCCCGCAGCTGTGTTTCGAACGCGGTATGCGGGATTACGAATTGCATTCGTAACTAATTCGCCACTGAGCTGGCGATCAGTGTGTATGATGGAAAATCTGGAAGGACGCTGCGAACGTTACGAAATCGTCGGAAGCTGGAAAACGAAAAGAGCAGATGGGATACAACACTGCCCCGGCTAAATGTGAGCAACAAATGTAAAACCTACAACAAACGAAATATATGAAACCTGTGTATTTATGGTATACATGAACTTAGATCCTCGCCGGTGGTAAGAGTTCATGCACTGAGCTGAGGTTGTGAGTTTGTGTACTGCGCTGAGATTGTCCTTGCGTGATCTGTGGGTTTTAGACCTGTTATTATGGCACAACACCAGCAAACAGGTTGCAGTAAAACGTTGTAAGAACTTGCAACTTTACCGCGGGAACACATGGATGCGAGTTTTGAGAACTTGCAACTTTACCGCGGCAACACATGGATGCGAGTTTTGAGTACTTGCAACTTTACAGTGACAACACACGGAATCAAGTTATAAGAACTTGCAACTTTACTATGGCAACACTTGGAATCGGGTTTTGAGAACTTGCAACTTTACCGTGCCAACACCTGGATCTGAGTTTTGAGAACTTGCAACTTTACCGCGACAATACTTGGATGTGAGTTTTGAGTACTTGCAACTTTACCGTGTAAACACATGGATGCGAGGTTTGAGAAATTACAACATTATCGTAGCAACACTTGGATGCGAGTTTTGGACAATTTCATAATCACTAATGAAGAAACTTGGAGTTTTTTAGCTTAAATGTTACAGAAAAGCTCTTAGAATACTGTCTACCAAGAAGCAGAAAAACGCTGTCAAATTTGTAGGATCTGAACATCAAATAAAACTGGTTCATTTTCAGTATTATGTCGCTGAAACTAAAATACTCTGGCCATATTAGATGTCACAGTGACTGAGAGAGAACAGTGGTGGAAGGTGTAGTTCCTGCAAGAAAGGGCAGAGTTGGACGAGCACAAACATTGATACAGGAGGCTCCAGACAATATGCGTGACCATGAAGTAGGATAAATGGCAACAGACAAGGAAGCTATTCAGTGGACCAGGATAAGCGCCACGTTCTGTAAAGAACCGCTACAAGATGATGATCTATGCTAGAAAGCTGGAGCACTTATACAGATTTCCGTATGCAATGAAAGTATTCATAAACAATACCAAACCAAAAGGCTGTTAAGGCAATATTGAATGTGTCGAAATATGCCTACATAGACAGACACAGTGGTATATCATTGCAAAGTTGGAAAAGTAACATAGAAGCATTGCAAATGTGGACTTAAATAAAGCTTCTGTGAATGAGAATAATATTAGACGAATCAAATATACAGCCCACATAAAGATACACACAACACTATTACAAAATGTACTGACGTGAACACACATTGCAAGTAAAAATAATGTAGTTGGGTTTATTGTGCTAGGCACATATTTCTCTACACCAATAGGCACTCTGTGGGTGAGGTGGGCAGTATCGCACCGGTCGTCTTTGCTTCCCAACAAGAATTGTGTGGGTTGATCAAATCAAGGCGTTGGTAAGAAGGCAAGCTGCAGAAGCTGCCGGATCAGCAAAGCAATACTCTAACTGTCCGCCTGTCGGAGCTTCCATCCTAGACCAGTTGCTGACCAAGGCTTAGGACCTGGTCTGCCCTGCCATGGCATTTAGTCTTTAGGTTGCATTTCCTTGCACTAAGGTAAGGCTTGTACCCTACCATTTACATTCCTCTGCCCGAAGGCGTTGACACAATGTTGATGACGGGTTTGGTAAGCACCGTCCAACATCGGCGCTAACAGAAAGCAGGTAGTACCGTCTACTATCATATGGTAGCTCAGTCATATCTGACCTAAGACCTGAAACCAAGCACATAACAAGTATGTTGCTTAATGCGTTAGGAAACACTGATCATCGTTAGGTTGACATGAATAAAAGCCACATGACTAGGTGCATCGAAATATTCCAGGTAATAAATCGTGCAACATTTTGTTTGTGACTTTTGTCTTTTAATTCATATTGTTTTGAATAAAGGCCACGTTTATTATAGATAAATGTTAAGGGTATTTCACCAGTTTAAAAATTAACAGTACAGAATCAAATACACACCGTTCTTTCTCTCCCCTGCAACAACATTTAAGATAGAAGAGAAGCGTGTCAACACCCGTGACACGTTTTATGTTGAGCTTACGAGAAAGGTGATTTGTTTGTTGTGTTATGTTTTTTTTCCCGAATACAAGAGATGGAGCAATGGGGGAATTCACTGTAATTATGTCTGTTAGTGTTTAGATTTAAAACACGCAGTTTCTGGCTAGGTCAAAGGGGGAGAAAACTCTTATAGTGCATGACGTTATGGTGATTAGGATGCTGTTTTCTATAGCTGGAGAGACACAATGCGCATGCATACACATACATAATACTCACACACGCACACGCATACACATCCACAGGTAGAGGAGTAGGTTTGTGATACACTGAGAGATTACAACACTCACACACAAATACTAACGCAGGTACACACCAACACATTCAAATCCGAATGGAGAGAGTTGAGATATAGAACTACGTTACGGTACATATACTCAAATATACGTGTACACAATTGCAAAAGTAGAGAGAAAGAGGGAATGAGAGTGAGAGAGTGAGAGAAAGAGAGAGAACGAGAGAGAGAGAGAGAGAGAGAGAGAGAGAGAGAGAGAGAGAGAGAGAGAGAGAGAGAGAGAGTTTATGACACGCAATGCAGAAGAACGCAGACACTCAGGTCGTTACAGGACATGCATTCTCCACTTAGAGGGAGGAGGAGGAGAGACAGAAAGTGAGAGAGATAGAGAGGGAGAGAGAAGAGTTGAAGCACACGTATTTTCCAAAGAGAAAATTAATCATGTTAAGGCACTCACACTCATTCAGGCAATCGTTGTAAGTTACTCTGGCAGTCCAAGGAATTCGCAACATTCGTCGCAGGAACCACATCTCTGTTGCTTCCAAGTTCTTCCTAATTTGTTCATTTACATTCCAAGATTCACTACCATACAGCAACACAAGCTCTATATAGCACTTCAGCACTTTCTTTCGTACATTCAACGATAGTGACTTAATGGATAAGATACTCTTCATTTTCTGAAATGCAGCTTTTACTTGCCTTATTCTGCTCTTAATCTCTGTTGTGCATCTTCCATCTGCTGTTATAAATGACCCTAAGTATTTAAAATTATCCACCAGGTTAAGAATTTTTCCTTCTATTTCCATTTCACATTTGAGTGTTACCTTTTTTCTTTGATATCACAATTGTTACCGTTTTCTTGATATTCAAGGCGAGTCCTTTTGCATTTTCCGCCACCAATAACGTACCATCTCCATAGTGTATATCGTTTATATTATAACCTCCGATTAGTATTCCTGGCTTATCTGTGATCTCTCTCATTATTACTTCGCTATATAGGGAGAGCCGTCTCCATGGCCAGGGCGTTACTGTCGCGGTTCGTGATCCATCATACCCGCGTTCGAAAAGCAGCTGAGTGCGATTTGGCAGCAGATCGTGTTGCGTTGGTTTTTACGAAATGGTATGGGTGCCGATCGTTCAGAAAGCAATGTCAAACTACTGAACGTAAACTTGCCAAGACATCACAACTGCAAAAAATGCTGGTGTTGACTGCAACGTCATGTAAAGGATATGCAACTAACTTTTTATTTTATAGAGGGAGAAGGAATCCGGTGACAAGACACATCCCCGTCATACTCCTAGTTTTATTTATTCACAATTGTCCTATTTATTTCCCAGTTTAGGTGCTGCTATTTAGTTCCAGTAAATATGCATTATTATTCTGAGATCTATCCCATCAATGTTAATATCTTCCAACATTTTAATCAGTTCATCATGTTTTACTTTATCAAATGCCTTAGTATAATCTATGAAGCACAAATATATGTCTTTCTGTGTCATTATTGATCTTTATAACAGTAAATAAAGCGTGTGTTCTTAGCACACTACTTTATGGGTCTGAATTCTGGACCTTGTATTCACGACAGGAAAGAAAGTTGAATTCTTTCCACATGAGCTGTCTGAGACGTATCCTGGGCATATCGTGGAAAGACTATATATAACAAACAAACACGTGCTTGAAAGAACGGATATTACACAGTGCATTCCCTCCCCAAGCAGAGACGCCTCCGATGGCTGGGCAACGTATCTCGAATGGAGGATGAACGTATTCCCAGAGATTTCCTATACGGAGAAATATTGAAGGGGAGAGGCCAACGGGAAGACCCCAAATGCGATAGAAGGATGTGTTTAAACACGATATGAAAACCCTTGGCATAAATCCAGACAAGTGGGAAAGGGTTGCAGCAGACAGATGTTCCTGGAGAAGAGATGTACTAAACGGACTGGTGCTTTCTGAGCGTAATCTGATCCGACAAACTGAGGATAAGAGGCACAAGCATAAAATGCAGTCACTTGCTGCAGGACTTGAATCGTCTTGCAGGTGATGAAATGTAACAGAGATTGTCACTCTCGCACTGGAATATACAGTCAACAGCGGTGCTGTCAGGGGCCTTCCAAGCAGCACAATTCTATAGTCCTACTGGACTGAAAAAGGCCTACTACTACTACTACTACTACTACTACTACTACTACTACTACTACTACTACTACTACTACTACTACTACTGCTACTACTACTACTACTACTACTACTACTACTACTACTACTACTACTGCTGCTGCTGCTGCTGCTGCTGCTGCTACTACTACTACTACTACTACTACTACTACTACTACTGCTGCTGCTGCTGCTGCTGCTGCTGCTACTACTACTACTACTACTACTACTACTACTACTACTACTACTACTACTACTACTACTACTACTACTACTACTGCTGCTGCTGCTGCTGCTGCTGCTACTACTACTACTACTATGTTTTTTATAAGTCAAATGTCTTTCCCATCAATTTTTAGATCTGCAAGCATATCCACCATGGTGACATGATAGGATATGAAAGAAAAAAAAAACAACATATGTTTGATAGCGTCAGCGACTTCTTCTTTTAAAATATATGGGCCTTCTCTTGTAGCTGTATATATCATTCTACTTTTATTAGCCCCCTCAAGACACTCATTATTAATAACTCTGGCCGCTCTAGGTGTTCGCAGTACTAATCCCAGAAACCACACTCCGTTCCCTCGGAGCTTTTCGTTCATCAACATTCCAAGATTCATTGCCATACAGCAAAATCTATTTGATATAACATTTCAGTCCCCTCTCCAGCAGGCTGCAGTATGACACACCCGGCTGGTGATATCGTTTGCAGAAATATGTAAATTTGAACTTTTGAAGTGCGGCTGGTTCGCTGGCACACTTTCCTACTCCGTGGTCATTTTAAGACACGAGACAGGCTAATGAAGAAGGAATCCTCACCTCAAGAACTTGTCTTACAACAAGTGCACTATAGCTAATATAATGCAATTGTCGTAAGAAAGACATCTTCAATTCTGTGGACAGTTCTAGCCAATATTGCTATGCCTATTGGTATTATACTCGTTCTATGATGAAATCTTTAGTTGTGTATGTCGTATTGGAGCATGAAAACAGTAGCTACTGAAGTACATTTGGCTTTGCACCAGAGTTTTTATAACAATATGTTTTTAACGCAAAGTGTTGATGGGGAAATGCAGTCTCGGTAATTATTACTCCTTACAGGTAAACCAAGCAACAATTGAGTTTGTTTTTCATCGGCATTCTTCTATATTTAGATTAATAGATACAACATATACGGGAAAATACACTTCTATTTTGTCTTCTTCGTTTGGCTCTTGGTGTCAGGATCTTCTTTTAGGCTCGTTGGCTAACACATGTGAGACAGTACAAGTACAACGTGATTCGACGTAAGACACAGCAACACAATTTATATGGATTTATTACCACGTCAAATACATAACAATAGTTACAGCAATGTACAACATATAACAACTCACAACCACAATACAGCTCATAGGTCTGACGCTCACGATATCAGTCGTTCAGCTCACAACCACGGAGATTCACACAAAACGCCTTGCTCTCGACACACACGTCCGTTCAGATGTCCAGTCCCAGCTTGGTCTGAGATTAACACACACTGCCCACTGCCTCTGGTGGGGTCACGTGGCTTTGCGTGCGTCTGTCGTCAGCGCTGGTCGCGTGTCAGGTAAGAATCTCGCCAGCGCGACAACTCTTGTCCGCCGGGCGCCGTAACGATGTTGCTGCTAGGCTCTGACACTTGGTATCAGCATTTTGAAAGTAGCTCTTGAAACAAATCTGTGTGTTGTAGTTATGCCATTCGTACCATTACTGATGTGTACCGGGAGAGTATTTACGGGATGGGGTGTATAGGCTGCATGTCCACGGAGTCGCCAAGTAGTACAAACTATCATCATCATCATCATCATCATCATCATCATCATCATCATCATCATCATCCAGTGACTTGCCGGCTGGTGTGAGCAATCATGCCTCTCTACAAATTGCGATCTCCGACGGCATGGATCATTTCGTGTGTTGACTCCCTTCCGTGCCATGACACAAGATTGTCAAGAATTTTCTCCCGCTGTCTTCCTCTTTCTCTCTTTCAGCAAATCTTTCTCGTTGTCACGACACGTTCCAGTTTTTGTCTTCTCATAATGTGGCCAGAAACGATGACTGCCTCTTGTACGATGGTAAGTTAAAAAGTAAGTCACTAATGGCTGTAGAAAAATAACTAACTATGATAATAACTTGAAAACAGTTTATTTTTATACACACAGTGTCCCTTTATTTCTCAACATAATTTCCACCAACATTGATGCACTTATCCCATCGTTTTATCAGTCCTCCCAAACCGGCTGCAGAGAATTGCGTGCTCTTTTTTCTAAACCACGTTTTCACTTTATATTCAACTTCGGCGTCATTCGCGAAATATCTCCCCCCCCCCCCCAAGGTGCGTTTTCAGTGGACTTAGCCCCTAGCGATTTCCCGTAAAGCGGTGCATAGCTGGGAAGACAAAGTTACGAGAGCTAGTCAATAAGTAAGTCATACAGTTCTGTGGGATGGCAGGTAAATGAAAACAGGGCACGCAGATCTATGCAGCCGGTTTGGAAGGACTGATAAAACGGTGGGATGAGTACATGAAAGTTAGTGGAAATTATGTTGAGAAATAAAGGGACAATGTATGTATAAAAATAAATTGGTTTCAAGTTGTTATCATAGTTAGTTATTTTTCTACAGCCATTTGTGACTGACTTATTAACTTACCCTCGTAGTATAAACTGTAATTGTTTATAATAAACCCCGAGCCTTTATGACGGTTGAACACGCGTCCCATAATGTTTGAGATATATATCATGACCCTGGGCTACCAGTTCCTCTTTCAAGTATTTGTCATTCTCAAACGCGTGTTGATTTGTTTGTTGGTCTATTTGGTGAACCCAGAAGAAGAACAACAATGGCATTCTACAAGATCTGAAAATAGAAGAAAACTGGCTGATAAACAGAAGAACCGGAAACTATACCTGCAACATAAAAATCATCTTTGAGAAGTGCAGAGATTTTAATGTAGAACTTCATATTTGTTTTACGGACACAGTAAAACCTTCAACTATGTTTAACATCAGAAATTGTCGAACAAGATGGAGTTTCTAACACATATGATCCACATATTAAATCATTATATCATGAAAAATAAGCAGCTGTCAGAATAGCCGAGAAACATCAAACTGGTTAGAGGTGTAAAATAGAGTAAGACAGCACTACATCCGCTCTCCATATTTATTGAACATATGCAGACATTATAATTGGAAACGTCAAAATTTATGAGTTCAGAAGCAATTTTGCTACATATACAATTGATGGAAATCCAATTCCGTAACTTAGATATGCAGATCATACTGTTATTCTCTCAAGTACTGCCAGATGATTGTTGATTTTTTTCTGTCAAGAGACACAGAGAAAATCCAACTCTTTGTTTTTCTGAGCTGAAACAATACATAAAAAATGTACCAGATAGAACTACATGCTAAGCAAAGATGACAATTTGAAATAAAAACAACGCAAATGCCAATATCTCGACTCCAATATAAACAACAATGGACAATGTTGACACAGGTTGACCATAGAAATTCAGTAGATAAACAAACCTTACGAGCCTAAAGTACAATACCAGCAAATAAGTGTAACATGTTTGAGACAGTGGGCAAGAGAGCAAGATTTTATTATTGAAAATACCTGGTTTCAACAGCACCCAAGGAGATTATGGACATGGAGGAGTCCTGATAATAAGGTGAGAAATCAGATTGATTACATCCTCATCAACAGAAGATTTCGAAATGCCTTAAAAGTCGCAAACACAATACCAAGCGCAGACTGCTACAGCGACCATAGATTAATCTTAAGCAATTTACATATAAAATTTTTAAAAGTCAAATATTCACCAAGAAACACAAAATTTGATCTACAAGCACCGAAGAATGAGGAAATAAAAGATAAATTCAACGTGCATGTAAAGAACAGATTCGATGCATTGTCCGATATGGAAATATTATTTCAAGACGTCAGTGACCAATGGGAAATTTTAAAGAAATCAGTCAACCAAGCTGCAAAAACAACCATTCCAAAAATAAAAATAATAGGACGCAAGAAATGGATGACGGAAGACATCTTAAAACTCATGGAAGTAAGAAGAAATAACAAAAATAACAAGGAAAAATATGAAGAGATTCACATGAAAATTAGGAAGCTATGCAAAGAGGTTAAAGAAACACGGCTTGAGGAAAATTGCAAGGAAATTGAACATCAACACAACACCCGAAATACCAAATTAATGCACACAAGAATTAATGACATCACTAACAAAAGAACACACACATCAACGGGTTGCCTAAAAACCAAACATGGCAAAATCATAATAGAAAAAGATCAGATTTTACATGTGTGGTCAGATTATGTGAATAACCTTTATGATGATAACAAAGAAGAATAATATGATATTCAAAATAATAATGAAGGACCATCAATTTTGAAGATGGAGGTTCAGAATGCTCTTAACCATATGAAATCTGGCAAGACACCCGGTTCAGACAGCATCACAACAGAAATGATTAATGCTTTAGAACAGTGTTTCCAAACGTGGGGCCCACTCCCCACAGGGGGGCAATTCGATTGTTAAGGGGGGGGGGGGGGGGGGCAATTCGAAAATCGAAGAAATCGGCTGGATATAACAAAACGGGCAGACTTGAGACTGAAGTTTACTAAATTGGAACCTGACATAAAATCTCTTTGCAGCAAGCATCAAGAGCATGGATCTCACTAAATTTAAATAATAAATAATTACTAATAATTAAAATAATATAGAAAAATCTTTCATTACAAATTTCAGCTCCCCATTATATGTTTTGAAAATTTACTTACTGTGTTTGCTCAATATTTTCCTAGGGATTTTTTCCTAAAACCTATCATTCAGGTTTCTTTAGTGAACATTTCAATTTTTAAATATTAAAAATAATGTATATGTTGGGGGGGGGGGGGAATAAGAATTTTAGAAAGGCTTAGGTGGGGCATAGCAAAAAATAGGTTGGGAAACACTGTTTTAGAAGAATACGGAATAAAGTTACCAGACTCCTGAATACCTTATATGATACTGGAGATATACCTCATGAATTATGTAATTTTGTATTTATTGCAATCCCAAAAGAAATCAGGAGCCTTGGAATGTGATCAACATCGAACAGTTAGTATAATGAGTCACATCACGAAGATTTTGCTAAGAATTATAATGCAAAGAGTTAGGAAAAAATACAACCTGAAATAGGAGAGGAACAATGTGGGTTTGTAGAAGGCAAGGGTACAGTAAATGCTGTGTATATACTGAGAACAGTAATTGAACGTTCTATAGAAGTAAACACAGAACTACACCTCTGCTTTATTGACTACACAAAGGCTTTCGATAAAGTGAGACATGTCAACATGATAAGGATGCTTGAAGATCTACAAATTGATGGAAACGACCTTAGACTTGTAAAAAAAAAAACATATTGGAAACAACAAGCTGCCATAAGAATTGATAATGAAGTAGGTCAATATCAGCCTATTAAGAGAGGTGTGAGACAGGGATGTGTAATGTCTCCAGATCTTTTTTCCCTGTACAGTGAATATATTTTCAGAAATATAGAAGATATGGAAGGAATCAACATTGGGGGACGATACATCAATAACATTAGATACGCAGATGATACAGTCTTGATTGCAGACAATGAACAGGACCTGCAAAATTTAGTAGATGCGGTTGTTGCACACAGTGAACAACTAGGGTTAGAATTGAATTGTAAGAAGACACAGATTATGGTCGTCACTAGGAAGGAAGAAATACCACAATGTAATATACAAGTAAATGGGCATATTCTTAAACAAGTGAATCGGTACAACTATCTCGGAACAGTCATAACATCTGATGGGAGATGCCTTGAAGAGATTAGAACAAGAATTGCCATGGCGAAGGTAGCCTTTTGCAAGATGAAAAACATACTGACCAATAAAAAGATATCAATTGAAACGAGAAAAAGAGTGTTGAAGTGCTACATAGAACCTGTACTTTTATATGGATGTGAGGCGTGGACAATGAGCAGACAAGCTGAAAAACATCTGATGGCTGTGGAAATGTGGTTTCTGAGGAAAATGCAAAGAATACCATGGACAGATAGAAAAACCAATGAACAAGTCCTTCAAGAAACAAATGAAGATCGTAAACTGATTAGAGACATTAGATGTAGACAGTCAAATTTTTTGGGCATGTTATGAGAAGAAATGAATTGGAGAACTTGGTGACAACTGGCAAGATCGAAGGGAACAGACCAAAGGGAAGACCAAGAATTAAATACCTGGATGGCTTGGCCACGTGGCATGGTCGAGACAGAAACACGGAGCTGATCCACGACTCTGGTGATCGAGTGAGATGGCAGAACATGACCGCCCACGCTTATCGGCATGGCACATAATGAATGAATGAATGAATGAATGAATGAGAAAATTTTTGTCTTGAGCCGAAAGGGCAAATGTAATAGACGGAGATGAAAACATACGAAACAATAGAAATATAGACATGTGTGAATAAGACTGGGAGAACCTGGAGGAAATTGAAGGCAATATCAAAAGAGGATGACTTGCTTCGAGCTAGCTGAGTCCCTGTGCTCAGACAGGAGGCGTTAGTTAGTTAGTTAGTTAGTTAGTTAGTTAGTTAGTTAGTCCACGTTCAAAATTCACGGTAAAGGGTCGTCCCTATAATGCTCCGTTCCTGTACCAGTGAATATCACATAAAATGCTCCTCACTGCCCCACGTGCACAGTAGAACAGGCTGGAGTCTCGACAAACCAACGGCACGCACAAGTTTACTTTGCATAAGGCCGCTGCCATATTGCCATCACAAAAGTCTGCGACGAAAACTACAGTGCATCTTTGATGGAAACGGCAGTGACAGAAAACCAACAGCCACACATTACTGCATAAGGCAACCTCAGTTAGTTCAACAACCGGCTGGCAGACAGTTATCTTAACATGCAGTTCACGATATAAACAACCTCGGACAGATGTAAATGCATTCTATACGAAATCAAGTTACAGTGTCGCTCCGCACACTTAATTCAGTAGCTGGGCTACGGAACAAAGCCTACCAGTCCTACAATAGGAAAATGCGTAAGCAAACCGTAGCCACAAGCATAAACCCTACAGTGGCCTCAACAGCTCAACCGCCTAACCTCCATATTGGACCAGAAGTCAGATGGGAGATAATAAAAACAGGAAAAGGATAGATACGACGAAATGTGAACTTGCTGCTTTCAAGGAACGACAACGCCTCGCGGAAAGAATACGTGTACAACGACCCACATTGTCTCATTTTCTTACGGTGGCCCCCAAACGGCTACCGACGGTTGATAAAACAGAAGCACAACATGTTAGTCAGACTATACGCTGTAATATGAACTCATCAACGGTTTGTGATAATGCCTTTTATTGTCAAATGAGACATGGACACATGCAATATACCCCTCAATATGTACAAACAAACATGACATGACACTTTACAAGGATGTTCACGAAAAACATAAATATGTTTCTACCAGTTACACGAACATATAATGGGACAGCTTATTAACTAACTGATATGCTACATGCCAATCAAAATATACATCATAATATATAAACTCTTCTTTATTCTGTATCTCCTTTTTCGGTTAAAGAACTTGTATATGTTCTGTTTAATCTTTGCACGCTATTATTGTTTTCTTCATCATCACCATTATCATCACCAGTATCATCATCATTATTAACTTCATCACTACGACAAGTATCCTCATCACCATTATCTTCATCAATATCATCATCATCAGTATTATCATCACCATTATGATCATCAATATTATCATCACCATTATCATTATCAACCTCATCATCATCATCGCCATCAGTATCATCATACCATTATCATCATCACTATTATCATAATAAATACCACCATCACCATTATCATCGTCATAATCATCATCATCATGATCATCACCACCATTACCATTAACAACCTCATCATCATAATCATTATAATCATCACCACTATCATAAGGTTAGTGTGTCCAATGGCTGGCGCTGAAGTCGGTTGTCCCCAATTTTCAGCAATTCTCATTGGCCTTGCATATAGCGAAACCCCAATATTCTTACATCCCCATGTGATATGGCTATATCTTGGATGTCCTCTTTTTTTTGTTTTCCATAATTTTGCTCTCAGTTTCTTTAAATAGTACACCTTCTTATGTCATACTAGCGAAGACCTCCTCCTCTTCTTCTGCCTCCTCCTCCTCCTCATTCTTCTTCTTCTTCTTCTTCTTCTTCTTCTTCTTCTTCTTCTTCTTCTTCTTCTTCTTCTTCTTCTTCTTCTTCTTCTTCTTCTTCTTCTTCTTCTTCTCCTTCTACTCCTCATCTCTTTTTCTCCTTCATCTCCTTCTCTTTCTTCCATCCACCTCCTCCTCCATCTTCTTCTTAGTATTATTCTTATATCCTACAATGGGTACCTGTCCTTAACCAACGACTCCCAAGAGCTTCATTTGTAGGCTTGCTCATGACTGGGTAGAATTTGCAGCTAAATTTGACCACCTGTGAGGTAGCCAATTCCACGTCATCCCACCTAGGTAGTCTTTTGGGACATGCACGCTAGGTTAAGTGTTACTATTCTTTACTTGCCTTATGGGGCCCGATAACACACGAACGGAAGACATTCTACAGTGTCTGCCTTTCCAATAGTTGTATATATTCCCACATGTTATTACACTGGTTTTTTTGTGTGTGTTTCGTTCCTGTGGAATTCACTCTTTGCAAATTGCGACAAAATTTGAGAATGTGTGTGCGTGCGTGCGGATGCGCAGCATCGCGCTCGTGTGTGTTCCTCAAATGACTTCTCAATCTGATTCTGTGTTTTTATTCGAACTTCGGTGAAAGCTCGGCGGCTGTAAATCCCTTTTATGATATCTTTTTGATCTGTGGATAGTGGATCGGAAGTAGAGATGTTTCAGATAACAGTGAATAATCAGCAGGATTTCTGCACACGCCGCGCACTCTAAAATTCCCTTGGCAGCTGAGGGTATAATTGGGCAGGTCGAATACGTTGCTGTTCATATAAAACTTCAAAATTAACAAACATATCTACAAAATCAATATAGCATGTGTGATTCTTAATAGCTAGTTTGAGCCATTCGTGATGTTGAAATGCGAATGATGGACAACTAGCAAACAAGTAAGGAATTATGTGGAAGCTGATAAGATGTGGTTTTATAGAAGAATAATGTTAATGAGAACACATTGGACAGATAGAACGTAGCAATGAAATGTCTTGTAGTAAGTTAACTCACAGATTGAACCGGTTACTCAAATCAGAAGAGGAACAGTCCATATTCTTCGGACATGTCATGAGATGAGGAAAGATGACGTATGTTGTCACAACGGGGAGCTGGGTGGGGGGGGGGGGGGAGGGAAAGAGAGACAGAAGGAGAGGAAGTGATACGATACTTGGCAGTTTGATATCATGACATGGAGGAACGTCAGTATAAGTAATGATTGTCAGTACACGAGACAGAAGGCTGTGGACGGACATGAACAATAGCGCTATAACGGATGAACTATAAGAAGAAGAAGGAGAAGGTCTGTTGTGTTGTTTTGTGATACTAAATTAGTGTCTTGTGATGATAAAATAGTGTCTTGTGATGCTAAAATGTTGTCTTGTGATGCTTAAAAAGTGTTTTGTGATATGAAAATAGTGTTTTGGGAAGCTAAATTAGTGTTTTGTGATACTAAAATAGTGTTTTGTGATACTGAAATAGAGCTCGTTATACTAAAATAGTGGTTTATGATACTAAAATAGCTGTATATGTATGATGTTTATGAGCATATGTGTATAGTTTTGAACGAAAGTATAATATGAATCAATGTATTCTTCTTTCTGAAAGTTTAATTTGTGTGAAATTTAAATATTGAGCACAACCCACTACTGGCAACACCGATCGCATTCTGGTATGAACCTAAGGCCCATCCACGTCAATATGGAAGCACTATACTCGAGTTTCGCCCTCATTTGAGCTCGTCAGTAGTGCATATCCCTGACCGGATCCGGAAACAGTCCCGGATCACGCGTGTGAAGCGGGTGTGTAACCACGCAGCACACACTGGACACACCAAATTATCACAACAGAACATCACAACGCTACCCATCGTAGGCTATGCTCAAGATTGCCCAATCGCCGCGACCGACGTCCGTCAATCGATGGACCCGAACGATCAGGACTTCTCACTGGCAAGGAACACCAGGCCTCCTAAATCCAGTGAGCAATAATCAATTGATTATGTGGTTGTTTCGGGATTTGAAATTTAAATATTGAGCACAACCCACTACTGGCAACGCCGATCGCATTCTGGTATGAACCTAAGGCCCATCCACGTCAATATGGAAGCACTATACTCGAGTTTCGCCCTCATTTGAGCTCGTCAGTAGTGCATATCCCTGACCGGATCCGGAAACAGTCCCGGATCACGCGTGTGAAGCGGGTGTGTAACCACGCAGGCACACACTGGACACACCAAATTATCACAACAGAACATCACAACGCTACCCATCGTAGGCTATGCTCAAGATTGCCCAATCGCCGCGACCGACGTCCGTCAATCGATGGGACCCGAACGATCAGGACTTCTCACTGGCAAGGAACACCAGGCCTCCTAAATCCAGTGAGCAATAATCAATTGATTATGTGGTTGTTTCGGGATTTGAAATTTAAATATTGAGCACAACCCACTACTGGCAACGCCGATCGCATTCTGGTATGAACCTAAGGCCCATCCACGTCAATATGGAAGCACTATACTCGAGTTTCGCCCTCATTTGAGCTCGTCAGTAGTGCATATCCCTGACCGGATCCGGAAACAGTCCCGGATCACGCGTGTGAAGCGGGTGTGTAACCACGCAGCACACACTGGACACACCAAATTATCACAACAGAACATCACAACGCTACCCATCGTAGGCTATGCTCAAGATTGCCCAATCGCCGCGACCGACGTCCGTCAATCGATGGGACCCGAACGATCAGGACTTCTCACTGGCAAGGAACACCAGGCCTCCTAATTTAGGAGGATTTTAGGAGAAGATTATAGGAGAACATTTATGGGTACCGTTGTGATGTTCTGTTGTGATAATTTGGTGTGTCCAGTGTGTGCTGCGTGGTTACACACCCGCTTCACACGCGTGATCCGGGACTGTTTCCGGATCCGGTCAGGGATATGCACTACTGACGAGCTCAAATGAGGGCGAAACTCGAGTATAGTGCTTCCATATTGACGTGGATGGGCCTTAGGTTCATACCAGAATGCGATCGGCGTTGCCAGTAGTGGGTTGTGCTCAATATTTAAATTTCAAATCCCGAAACAACCACATAATCAATTGTATGAAATTGTCGACGTCTTTGTCGCATAGGTTGGTGAACGCTAGTTAACAATTCTCCGACATGTTGGGTGGAGATATTGAAATCAACCTGCAGACGATTTGGAAGAAGACCGCTTTAGTTTGATGTCGTAAGCGTCGACCGTTCAGCAGGACAATGACAAACTACTGAACGTAAATCACAAACAGCCAATAAATAATGGGGTTAATTGTAACATATTGTAAAAAGATATGCAACTAACTTTTGCCATGAAATTACAATAGACATATATAGTAGTTTATGAACTGAAATAGGATGGTGCATAAAGCAATTTATGACACAACAGTAGGAAGACATGTATAGTTTATTACGAAACTACAATAGTTAGATACATATAGTTATCTATGGTAATACAGTAGATATAAACGTTCTTTGGTGTTTGCACTACAATAGGTACGTTAGTGTAGTTCTTTATGAACTACAATAGGTCCGTTAGTGTAGTTCTGTGTGAAATACAATAGGTGCGTTAGTGTAGTTCTTTATGAACTACAATAAGTGCGTTAGTGTAGTTCTTTATGAACTACATTAGGTGTTAATGTTAGTGTTTATGTTACGGTAGGCATGAGTGTATTGCCTTGTATGATACCACATTACATTCCCATGTTCATTCTTTGTTTTTAAAGAAACGGTAGTAGATATTTACGTGTGTATAGTTCTTTAAAAATTATAATGGTGTTATATGTTATGGTATGGTTCCTCGTGAAACCATAAATACAATGTGCGTACAGTCACTTCATAGACATATGAATCA
Organism: Cepaea nemoralis; assembly: GCA_014155875.1. Classification (NCBI taxonomy): domain Eukaryota; kingdom Metazoa; phylum Mollusca; class Gastropoda; order Stylommatophora; family Helicidae; genus Cepaea; species Cepaea nemoralis. Next base: position 462,804 of record JACEFZ010002248.1, read on the forward strand.
CACAAATCTTGTGTGTATGCAGATTTCAAACAACTGCAAACAGTATGTGCATATCTCATGGTAAAATTCACACAATGAAACGAAATAGAAATAGTGCATGATATCACATTATGAAGCAATACGTGAAGTGATTATAATAAATTAATGAACATTACATTATTAAATAGAAAATTATGGCTAGGGATATACTATTGAAATAATATAAAGTAATGAAGATAGCCCCATAGCAGACATTGCTTATGGGGTGAAAGCGACGTATGATACAGATAATTCACAGAAAATTGTATGGTACCAATTATTATGGACCTGGGTAGGGTCCCTGGGTCGTACTGGTCTGAAAAAATAACCTTGCGTCTATTAGGGATGAAATTCGGACTAATGTTTTGTCAGGTAAGCTTTCTAGTCACTATACCACAATAGTTTCTATAAATTAATACAATGTAGTCATCATTTATGTATATTTATACATATAGTATACATATACATATAATATCATATAATTCACTTGTACCATTGGACTTTGTTGGGAGGTGCCATTTTCCCCAAAATGTCCAATTGCGTCGTCACGCTTATTATTGCGGCACAGATGGTTATTATTGAAGAAATCAGCGTCACTATTCTGTAACCTCTTCATATTCTATGATCTCGTTCCTGTTCCATCATCACTAGAGTCCCAGAAGGTCACAGCTGATGCCAGCGTCGGGCAGAAAGGACAAAAACAAATGCCCAGTATGCCTGTATGACCAACACACACACAACAACTTGAAAGAGTAATACCTTCACAGCAGTCACGTATACACACCGTATATACAGTAAACATGTTGCTACGATTTGTTTTGTATAATAATAATTTGTCCCGACGCAATTTACTGCTATGGAACTGTAATAGAGCCATCACATTTTGTAGGCCTGAATGCCAGAAGGAATGGGTGGCCCCATATTTCCCTCCCTTAGCAGGCGACCTAGCCTGATCCCATGGTCAGACCGAGTTCAAGACATTGTCAGCACAGTTCCCTTATTAACTTCTCTAAAGCGTTTGTTTAGTATGCTCTGACTAAACGTAAGAAATGCAATGACACACGACACCTTGATCGGTACTCACGCAGGAGTTGCCTGTGACAAGGTAACGTTGCTTAGAGCATAGTAAGTCAAGTACATGACCCTCCACACGTCTTAAGGCGCGTTGGGAATATGGTGTAAGGTCAGTATTTGTATGGGTCAATCGGCATTTTTGAAATCATAATATGATCGTACATTGCACGAATATATTGATTGACTTATACGTCGGTTGACTTATTGAATAGACTTCACTCTACAACTCATACGTGCTCGGTCTCCATGAGAAAATGTCGGAGGTACGAATGTCGATTGTTCCCAATGTTGTGTCCGCCATCGATAGTTAGTGCAAGTCATTTCATTGTTCATTCTCAGTGCCAAAACGTTGACACGTGATTAGTGATTCGTGAGGGTCATCAGTCATAGCATTCCGGACTGGTTTATATGTGCTTCGATCTCCACCTTAACGTCTCCGCCAGCATATATTGACTGACTGTATCAGTTCTGTGTTGGTTAATCAAATGCCTTGTGCTCTTGACAAACTGTTCACCCCAGGCTTTTCCCCGCTTCACCCCCATTTATCTCATTATGGACGAGGAAGCAGATTTCCAAGTTTCCTCAAAATCTTCTGTTGGTCCAGCATCTCTAATGGTGTTGATGATGTGCGGCCCATCCATTGCTCGTCCTATCTCGATTATCGCCTTGCTCACCAATCTATTGGCTCGCTCGTTGCCTTGCACGACTTATAGCACATTTTATTGGCATGTGAAATTCATTGAGTAAATGCACCACGTAGCAAAAAGGCACGCATTCATAGGCATTCAAATGTAGAATGCGTTAGTTACCGTTTAATGGTTACAGTCAGGTGGGTCTCTGTGTTAAAAGCTGCTTGTTTTAAAGTTGTAGTGTAGTGGTCCAATAAATGTTTATTAGCTTGCTGTACATAGGACAATCCTGCAACACATTTTCAGCAATGTGTTTGCTTAGTCCACTCCAGAATAGTGGTGAAATATAGAGACGAAGCCTCCCTGAGAAGATTGAAGAGAGGTAAGCTTCTTACAGAATGACCTGCTTCATTTAAAAGATGGGAAGCATCCGTTGAATCATTTCCGCAGGACATGTTGCTGGTGTTGGGAAACGAATAGGCAGACAGATTGGTTGGATCTTCACCGCTGAATTGTGTATTGGTGCGTGATGAGACAGATGTGATCAGGGTCTTTTGGGAACATACGTGTAGTGGGAAAGAACACCATTATTGCCTGGAGATAATGATGCGGCACTGAGAGACCAGAGAATCTGGCGCACACTCAGGTGCCCACTCCAAGAAAAGACCATGCGGATATACAATCTGAATGCAACTGGTGCCATCAGTACTGGAAATCTTCGCCTGATGTTGAAGATGAGGATAGAGCGCGTATGGGAATGCCCCGAGTGATGTGATGTCAGTTCAAGACCAGCTCAATTCAGTTCAAGGCCGAAAGCTCTGCATGTGTTTATTCTGACTGGTACCCCTTGTCCTAAGGCAAAGAACGGGGTTCTGTCACTCCTTGAACATAATGTGATAATAGACGACGGGTCTATTTCCACGTCTCTCATTATCTGAATAGCTCTATTTACTCCCATAATTGATGGCATTGAAGCCTGAATGCTAGCTCTTATTTTGCCGCCTACCAAGATTATATATCCTCATAAGTAACAAGGTGTACACATGTGGATACATGAAAGATTAAGTACATTAATATGACAGTGTGATCAGCACACTTATGAAATCATTTCATGAGTATCGATTGACGCGTGTAGGAGATAAGAAGCAGCAAACAGAAACTTGCATAAAATATGTCAAATAAAAATGTGAATCACTTGAAACATTCGAAATGTAACACATCAGATTCAGATGACCAAAGCATCTATCTGAAGCAACAAGTATACCCCAGTCTCACAACCAGCCCGATCTCTTATCAAAACAGAGGCAGTTTATAAATATACATACATGTATTATTTGGCGCTCATAGAGTAGAGGAAAGAAGCAGGGATTTGAGGACGCACTAGACAACATACAAACTAAAAGCTATAGTTGCCGACCAGGATTCGAACCTGTCACCCTCAAATGACGACAGCACCTTGTTGTACGAACAAGTGTTCTTAGACGCATGACCAACTAGACAAACGTACACTTGTGCCTGCAGCGAGGCGCTGTTCTCATTTGGAGGTAAAAGGTTCGAATCCCGGTCGGTGACTATAGCTTGCAAATTGTATGCTGTCTTAGTGTGTCTCTAATCCCTACTTCTTGCTTCTACTTCTCTGAGTGCCAAACAATACATGTATATTTATTTATGAGCTGTAACTTATGGCCTCACAGGGTTCCCCAATTGACATCAACACAGAAAATCTACTCGGGAAATCCTCTCAGTCCACGGCTTTCGATTTTCCTGCTGTTCATCGTATCCTCTAATTTCCACTTCTATCTTATATTCCCATGCGAATGTCTATAACTTCTTGCCAATTTATTTCTCAAATTATTTCGATGAACTTAAAATATCCCAGAAAGCTTGTAGTTCACAGTAAGGATAAAAGTCACGATCGTATTGTCAATGGCGTGATATGTCATTTCTATATATTCACTGTTCTATGTGCATGTATTTATTGATCCGTAACAGCTATATTGAGTCAATCCTGATGTATGGAAGCAATTCATAGGACAATTGGCAGACAGGATGAGGAATTATGTGTAAGACGGCGAGATGTGGTTTTATAGAAGAATTATGAGAACATTGTGGACGGATAGAGAGATCAACGAAGATAACTTGAAAGAAGTTAACTCACAAACAGAACTGTTTACTCGCACCAGGAGACGATAGTCCAGATGCTTTGGATACGTCATGAGTAGGACAAAGCTGGAGTATGCAGTCACAACGGGAAATTTAGAAGAGAAGAGATTCAGGGGGAGATCCAGATCAGAAGATACTGGACAGTTTGACATCATGGACTGTAAGATGAAGACGTTATTTATCCAGCCAATCGTGAATAAGTCTTCAAAGGGTTAATCGTGAGTTAATTGGAGGACTGTGGTCTATTAGGAGATGAAAAACACAAGAGGAATTCACTTGTTTACTCCTTTGTTGTCACGTGAATGGGTAAACTGGAAAATGTGAATCTTGGACAGGAAGAGAAACAGCGGGAAACTTAGAAAGTAGATGATAGAGAGCTTGACACCGGACATAGAGAAAGTTGACAGTTTGGCATTGTGTCTTAGAGACTGTTGCAAATTTGACATCGTAACATAGAGAAAGACATTAGAAATATTGACACACTTAAAGGAAAAAAGCCCAACAGATGGGGCTGGTTATCAACCAAGATAAGACAGAATATATGGTAATTTCAAGAGAAGGAATGGCTAAAAACTCTGGCCACATACAAATAAATAATATGACCATTAAAAGAACGGAAACATACAAATACCTGGGTACAATTTTCATCTGCTCCAACATCATAAGGGAAGAAATACAAACTAGAATTAATTCTGGAAATAAGATATACTATGCACTACAACATCTACTAAAATCAAATGCGCTATCTCGTAACACTAAAATCACAATATACAAAACACTGATCAGACCAGTTGTGCTGTATGGCTCTGAAACCTGGAGTACAATGACAGGAGACGAAGCCTTGTTACAAACCTTTGAGAACAAAGTTTTAAGACGCATCTTTGGACCCATTAGGGATACACAAAGTGGAGAGTGGAAAAGAAGAAGTAACAAAGACAATTGTGATCTGTTTAAGTCCCCGCTAATCACTGGTATCATGAAGGCTAATAGACTACAATGGCTGGGGCATATAGAAAGAACGGAAGACAATAGGGAAACAAAACTCGTTTACACTCAGGAAATAAATGACCGTAGACCCCGAGGTAGACCAAGAAGACGGTGGAGAGACAATATATATACAGACCTACAAGCACTTGAAATCAACGACTGGCAAGAGAAAGTCAACCAGAAAGACGAATGGAGACGGATTGTATCTGCAGCAAAGAACCTCAATGGCTCGGAACGCTGAAGAAGGAGAAGAAGAAGAAGAAGAAGAAGAAGAAGAAGAAGAAGAAGAAGAAGAAGAAGAAGAAGAAGAAGAAGAAGAAGAAGAAGAAGATAGAGAAAACTGACAGTATGGTATTGTGGCGTTGAGAAAATTATGTGTCGGAAATAACTGGCAAAATGCAACACATTCAAAGAAAGACAAAAAGTAGATGTAAACATGTTTAAAAAATTACTATTATCTAGTTGTTATCCACAATCTATATTATACATTAAAAACACATATCCTTGTCAAGCATTGATGAATGTTTCAAGCTATTTCATGTGTGTCGTGTGATATTTCTCTTCACGTAAAAGGGTCTTCTATTTTGTCCTGCAGTCGAAGTTGAAGCCCTTAATTATGAACTAGCTCTTGTAATGATTCCACATTATCGCGAGGGTTAGTGTATAGTGATGTGTCACGTAAGTTGATGTTTAACCGGCCACCCGTCACGTAGGCTGATGTTTAGTCAGGTTATGTCCTGAAGAGAACAGTCTCCGTCAGCACATTGACTGTGAGTGCAGTAAAGACATATTCGTAGGGCTGGCCCTTCTATTGGTACTATGCAAACTATGCATTGCAGACGCAGAGTCCAGACTGCTGTACCGCACACGTCGACAGCAACAGAATAAATATCGGTTGTAATACTTCCTGAACTGCCCACTAAGAAAGTACAGGGCGAAAGGATTTACGCATGAATTGATGAACTGCAGGCAGAAGGCTGTGATTTGGAAGACGTGCCAAAAGATGTTGTAATCTGCCACATCGTAGAAGTACCACATGTGGTAAATGTGGCGCGGCAGCCAGCAGACAATGAAGATGACAACAAAGCTGAGGACTACACGAGCAACTTTTTTCCTGGCGGCAACTTGGCGGTGATGGTTCGCCGCTCCAGTTTTGGATTCAGTTGGAACACTTTCATTGCTTCTAATCAGCATACGGGCCATCATGACGTAGAAGAATCCGATGATGAACACTGGGAGCAGGAAAAAGATGACAAATCTTGTTGTGTAAGCGACCTTAGGGTACATTAAGCCAATGCTTCTTGGAGAGTTAGTGCAAAATGATTGTGTAGTAGTATTGGATATCTCGTGACTTTCTTCCATACTCACAACAGCATCAGGTATGGCTAGAAGAGCGGACAGAAGCCATATAGCCAGGGCGATGCCGATGGTGGTGCGCTGGGTGCAGCCTGTCAGTTTCGCCATGGGGTTCACGATGGCCACGTAACGGTCGGCACTGAGGGCTGTTAGTGTGAACACCGAGACTCCCAGAGATAAGGTTTGCATATAATGGTTCACTTTACAGCCCACTGTCCCAAACGGCCATTCGACGAATGTGTACAGAACTGATGTCAGTGGCACGGATATAAGTATTAGCAGGAAATCGCCCAAAGACAAGCTTGCAATCAGAATGTTGGGAACGTTTCTCATCACCTGCCAATGAAAACAAAATTAATATAAATTGATATATTCACATCACAGTAATTTTAACAAGGCAAGCATTATGATTGGAATAATGCAATGGTAGAGTTAAAGGGGTTCAAGGCAAGGATATCGATTTCATTGCACCGGGTTTCCATTCAATATGGCTGGGTCCTCTTTCCTCAGACAGGTCGGTCGAAAGCATCGCACAGAGCACAAACATAGGAGCTCCGGCGATGACTTCCTGGGGTCTCCAAAGAAAACTGTTTCTGGGTACTGAATTATTGAGTGCGAAATAGAACCCACGACCTACATAGGGCGATGTAGACAGCTGACCTCCGCCATAAGGCGAACTCACTCCGAATTCTGAGGTACTTGTATTTTACGTCCCCAAGTCAGGGACAAGAAGTCAACATTTTAGACCAACTGACTTGTGTATGGGGTTGGACCCGCTCTACCCATGAAATCAGCTCACCGGAATTGTATAGTATACAGCAAAAGACCTTGTACTCGCCTGCATGCGTAATGAGTATAGAGCAACAATCCAATAAATAACACACACTTGTACACAACTTCAGGCACACTGAGCAAATGGTGCCAGAGCTATAGTTTTATAGCCCAATACGCATTGGATGAGTGATAAGCTCGATAGCACACCGACCGTCTTTACTTCCCAATATATTCCCTGTACCCACCTTAAGCTGAGTTGACCTGTGACATCTGATCAATTAACAAAACTACGCCTTAATGAGGTTTGAACACATTACTACCGGATCGACAGACAAGACTGCTATACGCAGCACTATCTCAGTTTCTCGAGGTTTGTTTAAGACTTGTTTTATCTTTTAAGGTGGTAAAACTGTATTACATGTCTCGTGTTTATTTCTTCCATCCGCTGTTTGTATTTACAAGGATAGCAACAAGATTAACGTATAATGTAGAGTAAATTGGACCACAGTTTTATTGTACACAGTGAAATCAAAATGTGCACTGTAACAAATAAATGATTACTAGGGGGAAGGGGCGTGGTTAAGAGATTACGGTTTCCGCCTCGTGCTATCAAAATGCTAGGTAATCTAATTGCATATCCTTTACAGGACGTAGCAGTGAACCCCAGCATCTTTTAGCTGTTCATGATTCCTGGGCAAGTTTTCAGTAGTTTGCTTTTGCTTTCTGAACGATCCGAAGCCATACTATTTCATGAAATCCAACGCAATGCGGTCTGCTGCCAAATATCCCACAGCTGTGTTTGGAACGCGGGTATGCGGGATAACGAAATGCTCCCTTAACACCTTCGCTAGGGAGCCGGCGCTCAAGAAGTACAGGGTTCAATTGTTACATACAGTTTTTCCAAGAACCATTGGTATCTAATGACATCACACGTCCACCTAATGTCTCTGGTAGTGAGACAGGATACCTAGCCATCTTCGACAAGGGCGAAAACAGGAGGTGCCGTTTGGAAGTTGTGCACGTGAACAATCAAACAGCAATTGGAAATAACAAAGAGTAGGCCGTAAGTCCGCAATGCCAAAATTGTTAGGAAACATTAAACCAAGCCACAGGTAGATAGAAGGCAGTACTTAAGATAGAATACTCTCTAGGAAGCAAACTTTACACACATGCATGCTGAAGTCGCACACACTGACCTCTGAGGGTCATAACTAGGTGTGATGCACTCACAGAGAAAGAGGCACGAAGAAGAAGAAGAAGAGGAAGAAGAAGAAGAAGAAGAAGAAGAAGAAGAAGAAGAAGAAGAAGAAGAAGAAGAAGAAGAAGAAGAAGAAGGAGGAGGAGGAGGCGGCGGAGGAGGAGGAGGAGTAGAAGAAGAAGAAGAAGAAGAATAAGAAGAAGAAGAAGAAGAAGAAAGAAGAAGGGGAAGAAGAAGAAGAAGAAGAAGAAGAAGAAGAAGAAGAAGAAGAAGAAGAAGAAGAAGAAGAAGAAGAAGAAGAAGAAGAAGAAACAATTAACGGACATAATTTATTTAAAACGATAAAAATGAAGTTAACACAAAGTAAATCAATTATTAATAGAATTTTTAAAATGTGCAAATTTAGACTCTTTTTTTTTTGTTCTGTTCCGAACTCAGGTTTTCGAATTTCGATATTGGGTTCATGCTAGCAATGCTTTCAGGCGCAACATGGTGCGCTAATGTTTCGTCACATACAGCGATCTTTGACAAAACTGTCTCTCCTTCAGCATAGAAACGCTGCAACATTTCAGAGCAAATTGTTTTTCTGTAAAATCTTTGCTCATTTGTGAGACTTCGCGGAACCCATCTTGACCATAATTTCGAATAAGAGAGTTTTGAAAATTAAAATTGCACTTTTCTTGCTTGCTGACAGCTGCAAAGCCAATTATTGACTTGTAATATTCCTATCATTACGAGAAATGGCATCAGCGCGGTTCAACACGTCATGGCTTGTAGCGGTGGCAGAATGTCCAGAGCGCGGAAGATCATACAGCTCCGTCTCTTCACTTTCTGAACCTTTAACTCTCTGAGCCCAGCCCCTGACGGTGATCCTATCGACTGCACAACTTCCAAACACAACACACACACGTTTGTAAATGTTAACCACAGTTTCTATTGTCTGCAATCATAAATTTACAGCAACTCGCTGTTTGTAATGGAAGTTGTTCACCACGCTATTTTAAAGGGTGATTGCAGCTGTTTTAAATGTCCACATGTGGTGCAATTTCACACAGCCAATATAAATATTCCACAGGTGAAATGTGCAAAGATTCATGTTATTATTCGTTGAGAAAAAAAATAGGCGGTGCATTATTTTTAGAATTGTCCTTGTACTTCTGTTTCTCACAAGGACATTATTATCGTAGTCTCTCATTCATTGTGTGATTTTACGTTGTTACTGTACATTTTCAACTTGTTTCCCGCAGGTTCTGGCAACAGAACAGATCTGGTGATGATAATTTTGACATTTTACTTCCCAGCCTTACGATTATATTTCGTTCATTAAATCATATGTTACTAATATTTATTACAAACTTTGCTTCAAAGAGTATATATTTACCGTTCTATCTGAACGCGCTGGCAGTGTATCTCACAGCATGGTTAAATTATTGGACATAAGCATCAAAACGTTGTGTGAAGTGAATTAATGTTAGATAGTAATAAAGATTGATTAAACATTTGTGACACATCAAAAGAAACATTAACTTACTAAATCAGAACGCACGAGCGACAGGAGTCAGAATAAAACACAGGTAAGTAACAGAAATAGTGCAAATAAATACAGAAGTTGGCAGCAATAGAAGGAATATGTCCTGGATTTTTGAAAGGAAATGACATTACAAATGTAATTGTCACAATTTATTAATACGTTTGTCTGATAAAATGTTTGTTGTTATCATGTGTTTCCTTTTCCAGTAATTTTGTTGGCAAGATTTGATGGAAGTGGTTTGTTTCCTTGTCTAGAGACCGGATATTTAATGACAGTGAAGTGTTGTTTCTTTACTGCTTTGCCTGCATTATTTTTTTTTTGCCAATTTGCCCGTTTGTGTTACCAGGAGCTTTGAGGAAAACACTGTAACCGCCATGCATATGGTAAGAGGCGACCAAGAAGGGTTGACGTGTGACTGGCTACCATGTCCCTTAGAAAACTTTAACTGCAGAAGCAAGCATCTATGTTTAATTTTAGATAAGAAATGAAAACTAACTCAGTCAATTAAGACGAATGGAAGCTCCCACAGAAGAATCGTTTTTTATTTTTTTAAAATAAAATTTATGTGTGCCGGTCGTTCAAAAAGCAATGGCAAAATACTAAACGTAAATTTGCCAAGAGATCACAAACAGCCAAAAAGGCTGGGTTGACTGCGAAGTCCTGTAAAGGATATGCAACTAACAGAAGAAATGTGACGCAGTAGGGACACAGTAGCAATGCATCTGGATATCCGATTTACTTACTTCATGTAGGAAAAATTTCCAGAATTGAAATCTGGAGTGTATGATATGTGGAGGACACGGGAAAAGCTGCAGTAGATGGGAACAGCAAAGAGGGTTTGGTGAGGGTTGGTTGAAGGTCTGTACTCCAATAGGGGATGCTGGTCGACAGAAGTAGAATCTGGTTGACGATTCCTTAACGTACAGAAGGTCAGTATTTGGGTCGATATTACCAGGTGTTCGTGACAGATGATCAATATTGGTAAACAATATATGTCAGCATACTGGTAAGCATTAAATATCTTCATATTGGAAAACAATAAAGACCTTCATATTGGTAACCATTAAATGACATCATATTGGTAAACAATAAATGTTGGTAAACATTAAATAATTCATATCGGTAGCCAATAAACAGCGTATATACCTTTGAGTATAAATGTTATAGACGAGTTCTAAAAATATCTTGGATAAAGAACAGAACAAATGCATCCGTACTTCAAGAGCTGGATATTGAAGAAGGTTGGCTATTAAAGACGATAAAACAAAGAAGACTGAAATATTTTGGTCACTTGAAACGTCACGAAAGTTTAGAGAGAACAATAATGGAGGGGTATATGCCTGGAAAAAGAGGAAGGCCAAAGAGAAGATTGGTGCAGGATGTGGCGGATGATCTCCAGATGGGTGAATCTGAAGCGGGACATCATGCTTATGATCGAGAGGTTTTCCGGAAGGTTGTTATGGAAGCGAGGTTCTGCAAAGGACATGCTACTGAATGAATGAACCAATAAATGCCATCATATTGGTAACCAATAAATGTCATCATATTGGTAAACAATAAATGAAGGTAAAATATAAATGTTGGTAAACAATAAATGCTTTTATATTGGTAAACAATAAATGCCAGCATACTGGTAAACAACAAATATCATCAATTTCTAATAATTAGTTGTCTCATGGTTACGTTTGTGTATTCCTTGTTCAACTATATAAAATATGAGTATATATTGGTGGTCGGTGTAGATTAGAGGTTTAGCGCGCTTAAACATTCACTGCTGACCAAGCGGTTCATGACACACACCTCTAAGTTTGTATTTACATATTGACATCTCGTCCTAGATTTGTGAACTTAAGAAGCCGTTGAGGGTAGAAGAAGAAGAAGAAGAAGGAGGAAGAGGCGGCGGAGGAGGAGGGGGAGGAGGAGGAGGAGGAGGAGGAGTAGAAGAAGAAGAAGAAGAATAAGAAGAAGAAGAAGAAGAAGAAAGAAGAAGAAGAAGAAGAAGAAGAAGAAGAAGAAGAAGAAGAAGAAGAAGAAGAAGAAGAAGAAGAAGAAGAAGAAGAAGAAGAAGAAACAATTAACGGACATAATTTATTTAAAAGGATAAAAATGAAGTTAACACAAAGTAAATCAATTATTAATAGCATTTTTAAAATGTGCAAATTTAGACTCTTTTTTGTGTGTTCTGTTCCGAACTCAGGTTTTCGAATTTCGATATTGGGTTCATGCTAGCAATGTTTTCAGGCGCAACATGGTGCGCTAATGTTTCGTCACATGCAGCGATCTTTGACAAAACTGTCTCTCCTTCAGCATAGAAACGCTGCAACATTTCAGAGCAAATTGTTTTTCTGTAAAATCTTTGCTCATTTGTGAGACTTCGCGGAACCCATCTTGACCATAATTTCGAATAATAAGAGAGTTTTGAAAATTAAAATTGCACTTTTCTTGCTTGCTGACAGCTGCAAAGCCAATTATTGACTTGTAATGTTCCTATCATTACGAGAAATGGCATCAGCGCGGTTCAACACGTCATGGCTTGTAGCATTGGCAGAACGTCCAGAGCGCGGAAGATCATACAGCTCCGTCTCTTCACTTTCTGAACCTTTAACTCTCTGAGTCCAGCCCTGACGGTGATCCTATCGACTGCACAACTTCCAAACACAACACACACACGTTTGTAAATGTTAACCACAGTTTCTATTGTCTGCAATCATAAATTTACAGCAACTCGCTGTTTGTAATGGAAGTTGTTCACCACGCTATTTTAAAGGGTGATTGCAGCTGTTTTAAATGTCCACATGTGGTGCAATTTCACACAGCCAATATAAATATTCCACAGGTGAAATGTGCAAAGATTCATGTTATTATTCGTTGAGAAAAAACATAGGCGGTGCATTATTTTTAGAATTGTCCTTGTACTTCTGTTTCTCACAGAGACATTATTATCGTATCTCTCATTCATTGTGTGATTTTACGTTGTACTGTACATTTTCAAATTGTTTCCCGCAGGTTCTGGCAACAGAACAGATCTGGTGATGATAATTTGACATTTTACTTCCCAGCCTTACGATTATATTTCGTTCATTAAATCATATGTTACTAATATTTATTACAAACTTTGCTTCAAAGAGTATATATTTACCGTTCTATCTGAACGCTCTGGCAGTGTATCTCACAGCATGGTTAAATTATTGGACATAAGCATCAAAACGTTGTGTGAAGTGAATTAATGTTAGATAGTAATAAAGATTGATTAAACATTTGTGACACATCAAAAGAAACATTAACTTACTAAATCAGAACGCACGAGCGACAGGAGTCAGAATAAAACACAGGTAAGTAACAGAAATAGTGCAAATAAATACAGAAGTTGGCAGCAATAGAAGGAATATATCCTGGATTTTTGAAAGGAAATGACATTACAAATGTAATTGTCACAATTTATTAATACGTTTGTCTGATAAAATGTTTGTTGTTATCATGTGTTTCCTTTTCCAGTAATTTTGTTGGCAAGATTTGATGGAAGTGGTTTGTTTCCTTGTCTAGAGACCTGTCATGATTTCACTGTGTATCAACCTGATAATAACAATACAGACGGTCATAATTATGGCCTGTGTGCAAAGCTACATTTGTTTTTTGTAACCGGGACAGAAAAACAATAAAGTCGGACTGCACAGCTGCAGTTGTTTACCAGTTAGATCAAAGACAGTCTATGTTGGCAGCTACAACTTGTTGGGAGCGGTCGGGAGACCTGGAGAAGTTTCTGACATCAAAAGGAATTGGCGGCTTGTTGTTGAGACAATGCAGCAACGCGGGCTTGTTTGGGTGTCAAACCAAGAAAAGGACCACTCGTACATTTGATTAAGTCTTGGATAGACAGAAGATATGTCGGGGAATTGTGGACACGTGGTTTTAACACGCTGGCTTGTTGAAGCTGTCAGGACAGGAGAAGTTAACTCCTGCATTAAGATTTTGAACTAGGTTAGGGCCCTTGAGCGACAACCGCGGAACATCAAAGATTTCTCGGGAACACTCCTGGCGCTGTGAATAAACAAGACTGGGATAAATTAGTGTGGCCAAGGATTGTGACTAAGATTGACGTGTTTGTGTGTGTGCTGCAGTTAGGAAATTCGGAGAACATCTATTGTGTTAGATTTAAGTAACATTAGATAACATATGCCTTAATGGCAAGTTATAGATGTCATCCAGGATTGATGCAGTTGTGCTTAAGGTATTGTAGAGAGTATATTTAAGCCTAGTTAATATAAGCAGTAGCCTCGGTAAAACTTGCTAGAGTAATGAATAGAATTAGCTCTGCTAGTGAGAATTGTGTAGTGGGGTGATATTGGGGAAATTGGGGATGGGGAGAATGTACAATGATGGGATCTTCTAGTGATGTCTGCTAGGGGTCTACACTTTACATTTTGCTCTGTCCTGATCTTAACCCACTGCAGACCGGAGTGAAGAACTCCTATGCCCATGACAGAGAATGTTCACTGTCATGTATCTGAGTGAGGCGGACACCCCCCCCCCCCCCAATCCAATGGAGGTTGGGGACAGTTGCTATCACCCAATGTGTTGTTCTCTCGTTGACAGGTTCCTTTAGGTCACTCAAGTCACTGAGAATGGAGACCTTGGTGCAGGCAGTTGGTCAACATCTTTTGCACTTAGCCCATGATAAAAAGGGTTTACGGAAACAAGTATAGGAGGGATTATCAAACGTCACACATTAACAGAATACAAGAAATTGTTTTCTCCACACCATTTTGGAGGAAGACCAATCGTCAAATTAATGTTTCAAACATCACTTGGGAACAGAATAGTAGAAAGTGAATTTCTTTTACACCACCTGGGAAAAGACCAGTGGGCAGTATGTTTTACACGACAGGTGAACAAACAAAGAGATACAGTTATTCCCCAACACATGGGAATAAATCAGTATAAACAGATTAGGAAGTTAGTATAACAATGGTCTTGTGAACAGTAGACACCTTGAAACAGGAAGTACATTTATTTCAAAGAACAGTATATTCTTGTGCTTAAGACAAGGGTGTTATAAGTATAAGAACAAATTAGACATATATTAACTGTGTGATCCAGACAGGATTTAGGGTCGGACTGTGACTAGTTCTTTTGAGTGATCAAACAGCCACCGGTGGAAATCTACATCTAGCAGGATGGACACATACCTGGGTGAGGTCTTCGTGGACTGAATGAGGATATGGTGTGATCCTTTCTGTGATGATAGGGCTGGGCTCTTCAGCTACCTGGTCTATGTCCGCACCCAATAGAAATATTCGACACACATTCTACCCTTTACACACACACACACCTCTCACACCTATACTCTTGGTTTAATAAATTCTTTTGTATTTATTTGTTAAAGCTTGAGTTGTGGAATATGTTATGTTGGGGAAAAGTGAGAGGGGGCAGGATAGAAGGGTGAGTGAGAGTAAGAAAGAGGTGTTTGCAGACCGACGGAGTTTTGTGGACGGAGTCTAGTGGTTTCTCTAGGACAATAATATTGGGGTAATAAAAATGTAGTGTTGATTCCCCCCACTCCAGGGACAACACGAAAGTAAGTAAGGAAGACTTACGACATTTATTGGGGGCTCGTAAACGTGATCTTTGGACAGCGGGATCTCTTGTAAGCGGGATCTCTTGGAAGCGGGATCCTTTGACAGTGGGATCTCCTGACAACGGGGTCTTTTGACACGGGATCTTTACTAAGAGGACGGTGATATTGTTAGAGAGAGAATCCAGCTAGAGTGAATGTGGATAGGGGTTAGGATACATATCTTACCTGTTCACACCTCACACGTCTGCATAGGTCTGTGGTCCTGATTCTTCTCTTGTCACTGAGTGATTGTGTTGTGTGTGGTCTTAATTATTAGATTAACAGTGATTGTTCATTATATATATATTCCTCTTGGAGATAATCTGCACCCTATCTGCTGACTTACCTGTCTGAAAAATGGCCACTCCTAAATTAACTGGGGCAGAACTAAGGGCAAAGGGGGAAGGAATGGGTTTGTCTGGTTCAGCTTTAACGGATTACATACAGGAAGTGGAGAGAGAGTATCGTCAATCAGAAAGAGACGATCGGAAGGCCGAATTGGAATTGAGGAAGATGGAGTTAGAAACTAAGAGGATAGAAGCTGAGCAAGCCACTAGAAGGATGGAACTTGAAGCTGAGCAGGCAGCTAAGAAATTAGAAGCTGAGCAAGCAGCTAGGAAACTGGAAGCTGAGCAAGCAGCTAGGAAACTGGAAGCTGAACAAGAAGCTCAGAAAAGGGAGCACGAGTACAGGATGCGGGAACTCGAGCTCAAGAGTCAATCTAATGGGGAAACTGAGGGAGCAGTTGGAGGTTCCTCAGTCCCAGGCTCAACACCAGTAGGTGGACAGGGGTACCATGCTATGAAGTTTCCTTTGGCGGTCTACGAGGAGGACAAAGAGAAGATTGACCAATACCTTCAACGCTTCGAGGCTATGTCAGTTGCTATGGGTCTGGAGCGTAACAAATGAAATCTTAAGCTATCCCAGGGATTACGCGGGACGGGATACGAAGTTTATACTCGCCTGCCACCAGGACATGAGAACAATTATGATGAGTTAAAGACGGCTCTGCTGAAACGATTCGAGGTTACGTCACATACCTACCGGAAAAAATTTCGAGCAGCGAAACGAGAACCGGGGGAGTTGTTTGCCGCCTACAGTTTGCGTCTTAAATCTTATCTCCATAAGTGGATGGATTTGGCTGGGTTCGCACATGACTATGAGAGTCTGGAAGAACTCATGGTGGTCGACCAGCTGAAGAAGCAAATGTCAAAACCTCTCAGGACATTCCTGGGAGAACAAGGAGCGGAACGTATTGACCTCGTGACAAAATTAGCAGAACGGTTCGTAGAGGTACATGGGGAGGCCGGGGAAAACCTTCCCACCAACACCAAAAGTCAGGAGAAACATGACAAGAAGAAAGCCAAAAGCTCTGGAACAAAAAAGGGGGAACCTTATGTGCAAAAATCAGAGGATAGTTCAGAGAAGACGAAGGAGGGAAGCAAGAGCTCTTCGAGCTCTACACCAAAACGACCATGGTCGGAGAAGTGGTGTTCAATTTGTAAGTCACCCACTCACAATACGAGGGACTGCAAATCGAAGGCTAAGAGCCCTCACTTCGCAGCATGTCAAGTGATTTCCAAGGAGGTTGTCACGGAGAATGCCAAGGTCAGCAAGATAGCTCACCATCAGGAGAGCTCACTCAAGTCCGGCACAAGAAAATCTAGGACAGAGAAATGGTGCAACCAATGCAAGTCAAACACGCACAATGCTATTGACTGCAAGAGAAAGTCAGGAGAATCTAAATTCATCGTGTGCCCCGGGAGACCTAAGGTGGAGCCCACTGAACAGGTCGAGGCCGACGAGGAAACTCCAGACCAGGAAAAACCACCTGTAGTGGAATTGGTAGAGGTTAACGGTCGTCAAGTGGAGTGTTTGTACGACACAGGACTGGACGGGGAGGCCGTGATTTCTGCGGATCTGGTACACCCAGAACAATTCACAGGTGAGACCATGGAAATACAGCCTGCACAGAAGAGTGCTGTGGCCATGAAGTTGCCCATTGCTAACGTGGAGATTCGGTCAAGATATGTCACCGGCACAATCAAGGCTGCTGTATTGACCGATCCCATTTCCCCAGTAATCCTAGGTTGCCGGTATGTCTTTCTGGGAATGCCCAGGGAGCCAATCCATATGGGAGCAATACAGACTCGCTCTCAGACGAGAACGGAAGAGGCAGACGCAATTGTGACTAACCCAATGCCGGGGGAGCTACGAACTGCCCAGAGTGAGGATGGTACTTTACGTCCTTGCTACAAAAAGCTGCAGAAAAGTGCTGATCCACCAGGACGGGGGCAGTACTACATGAAGAATAGGATACTCTACAGGAGAGCAGGAAGGGGAGACAACCTATACGGTCAGTTGGTCGTCCCAAAAGCTCACCGGTCCCAGATTCTTCATATGGGGCATACCATCTCCTTTAGTGGACATATGGGTATTGCCGCCACCATGCAGCGGATTTCCTGCCACTACTATTGGCCGGGAATGACAGATGATGTGCGTCGGTATGTGAAGTCATGCCCTGAGTGCCAGAGGGTGGCACCGAAACACTGGACAGCACCGGTGGTACTGGGTGAGATGCCCATCATGAACTCTCCTTTCGAGAGGGTAGCCATCGATATCGTGGGTCCACTTCCTAGGACTAGGAAGAGGAACATGTATATACTCACAATGGTGGATTGCTGTACAATGTGGGGTGAAGCCATACCGTTGACCACGATTGACTCGAAACGAGTGGCGGATGCACTGATGGAGGCCTTTACAAGATTAGGCTTCCCAGATCAAATTCTGACGGACAATGGGTCCCAGTTTTGTGGAAAACTCATGGAGGAGGTATTTAGAGTGTTTCACTCTAACCACATACATACCAGCCCTTACCATCCTCAAGCCAATGGACAAGTAGAGCGTTTCAACGGCACGTTGATGACAATGCTCAGGAAACTAGCGCAGGAAAAACCTGATAGGTGGGATGAATATATCCCTGCAGCACTCTTTGCCTATCGGGAAGTTCCTCATGGCTCAACAGGACTACCACCCGCTACGTTGCTGTTTGGTCGTCCAATCAAAGGACCGTTGGAAGCCATGTTGAGGAGTTGGACTGAAGAGGGGACGTCAGAAGAAGTAATCTCATCCTATCAATACGTGGAGGAACTGAAAGAAAAACTCCACAAAGGATGGACTCTGGCAAATCAAAACTTGAAAAAGGCCAGGAAAAGACATGCGGCTTACTACAACCGTAGGTCTAAAGACAGATCTCTAGAGGTGGGAGACAAAGTTTTGTTGCTACTCCCAACGGGAAACAACAAACTGGAGATAGGTTGGCAAGGACCATTTCCCGTGGAAAGGGTAATATCCAGAACCAACTATCAGATCCGGATCCGGGGAAAGTCGAAGATTTTCCATATCAATCTCTTGCGGAAATACGAAGAGAGACCCGGAGAAAAAGCAGCTCACCTCATGGCAATGGCAGTTGCAGTGGAGACAGAAGTGGGAACCAGCGAGGGCAGGGAATATCCCCTGGTACACCAGGAAACCTACAAGGATGTGCAGGTGAACCCTGATCTGACCTCCCAGGAGAGGGAGAAGATAACCCAGGTTCTCAGGTCTCATAAGGAGATACTGACTGATAAACCAGGACGAACGAGGTTGGTGGAGTTCGAGATGACGTTGACTACACGGGAGCCTGTTCGCCAGAAGGTTTACCCAGTGCCCTTCTCTAAAGAAAAGGCCCTGGAGGAGGAAATACAAAAACTGCTGGAGGATGACGTGATTGCACCATCCACATCCCCATACAATGCGGGGGTAGTTTTGTTACGGAAACCAAGTGGAGAACACCGGTTGTGTATAGACTACCGACTTCTGAACAGTCATACACAATTTCAGGTGGAACCTTTGCCGAATCCAACGCAGTTATTCGCTAGGCTCCATAAGGCTCGGTACTTTTCAAAGGTGGATCTGAGTCGGGGGTACTATCAAATACCAGTCAAACCGGAGATTCGACCACTGCTGGCCTTCAGTACACCCAGTGGACACTACGAATTCAAGGTCATGCCCTTTGGTCTCAGCAACGCACCTAGTGTGTTTACACGTATGATGAGGACTTTACTAGATCCTTTACAGGATCCGGCCATCATCTCATTCATGGATGATATTCTGATTTCCAGTGACAGCTTGGATGACCATTTGCAATCCTTGGAGAGAGTGTTTAATAGACTCAAGGAAGCAGGGCTTACCGCTCGTCCAACCAAGTGCATGATTGGTTACCAGACTCTGGAATTTCTAGGTCACACCATCACTCCAGGACACATTGTCCCAGAAGAGAAGAACCTAGAGAAAATCAGAAATGCCCCAAGGCCAAAAACGAAGAAGGACGTGCGATCTTTTCTCTCGTTGTGTGGATTCTACCAGAAATTTATCCCACATTTCACTGAACTGGGAGCTCCATTGACGGAAACCTTGAAAAAGGGATTCCCGGACCAAATCATTTGGACACCAGAATGTGAGACTGCCTATAGTCAGTTAAAGGAGGCCTTGGTCAGTAAACCTGTATTACAGCTCCCGGACCTTTCCAAACCATTTGTGTTGAGAACGGATGCAAGTGGGATTGGGATTGGGGCAGCGTTGTTACAGGAAGGGAAAGACGATGCTTCGGTTTTGAAACCTGTGGCATACGCAAGCAAGAAACTACTCCAGGCTGAGAGGAATTATTCGACCGTCGAGAGAGAATGTTTGTCTCTCGTATGGGCCGTGCAAAAATTCCAGCCCTATTTGTATGGAGTTAAGTTTCGGGTCCAGTCAGATCATCAGCCCCTGATGTTCCTGGCTACTTCTCAGAAGCTCAACGCCCGTTTGATGCGGTGGTCGTTGTTACTTCAACCCTACAATTTCACAGTTGAGTATATTCCTGGGAAGGAAAATGTTGGAGCGGACTTCTTATCAAGACACCCAGCTCCTGAAGAAGAGGAATGAATCATCTGGATTGAATTCACAGTGGAGAAGAGTGAGATGGACTACTCTCTTAAGAGGGGGCCTATGTCATGATTTCACTGTGTATCAACCTGATAATAACAATACAGACGGTCATAATTATGGCCTGTGTGCAAAGCTACATTTGTTTTTTGTAACCGGGACAGAAAAACAATAAAGTCGGACTGCACAGCTGCAGTTGTTTACCAGTTAGATCAAAGACAGTCTATGTTGGCAGCTACAACTTGTTGGGAGCGGTC
Organism: Cepaea nemoralis; assembly: GCA_014155875.1. Classification (NCBI taxonomy): domain Eukaryota; kingdom Metazoa; phylum Mollusca; class Gastropoda; order Stylommatophora; family Helicidae; genus Cepaea; species Cepaea nemoralis. The sequence goes on from JACEFZ010002248.1 coordinate 483,373, forward strand.
GGGAGACCTGGAGAAGTTTCTGACATCAAAAGGAATTGGCGGCTTGTTGTTGAGACAATGCAGCAACGCGGGCTTGTTTGGGTGTCAAACCAAGAAAAGGACCACTCGTACATTTGATTAAGTCTTGGATAGACAGAAGATATGTCGGGGAATTGTGGACACGTGGTTTTAACACGCTGGCTTGTTGAAGCTGTCAGGACAGGAGAAGTTAACTCCTGCATTAAGATTTTGAACTAGGTTAGGGCCCTTGAGCGACAACCGCGGAACATCAAAGATTTCTCGGGAACACTCCTGGCGCTGTGAATAAACAAGACTGGGATAAATTAGTGTGGCCAAGGATTGTGACTAAGATTGACGTGTTTGTGTGTGTGCTGCAGTTAGGAAATTCGGAGAACATCTATTGTGTTAGATTTAAGTAACATTAGATAACATATGCCTTAATGGCAAGTTATAGATGTCATCCAGGATTGATGCAGTTGTGCTTAAGGTATTGTAGAGAGTATATTTAAGCCTAGTTAATATAAGCAGTAGCCTCGGTAAAACTTGCTAGAGTAATGAATAGAATTAGCTCTGCTAGTGAGAATTGTGTAGTGGGGTGATATTGGGGAAATTGGGGATGGGGAGAATGTACAATGATGGGATCTTCTAGTGATGTCTGCTAGGGGTCTACACTTTACATTTTGCTCTGTCCTGATCTTAACCCACTGCAGACCGGAGTGAAGAACTCCTATGCCCATGACAGAGAATGTTCACTGTCATGTATCTGAGTGAGGCGGACACCCCCCCCCCCCCCCCCAATCCAATGGAGGTTGGGGACAGTTGCTATCACCCAATGTGTTGTTCTCTCGTTGACAGGTTCCTTTAGGTCACTCAAGTCACTGAGAATGGAGACCTTGGTGCAGGCAGTTGGTCAACATCTTTTGCACTTAGCCCATGATAAAAAGGGTTTACGGAAACAAGTATAAGGAGGGATTATCAAACGTCACACATTAACAGAATACAAGAAATTGTTTTCTCCACACCATTTTGGAGGAAGACCAATCGTCAAATTAATGTTTCAAACATCACTTGGGAACAGAATAGTAGAAAGTGAATTTCTTTTACACCACCTGGGAAAAGACCAGTGGGCAGTATGTTTTACACGACAGGTGAACAAACAAAGAGATACAGTTATTCCCCAACACATGGGAATAAATCAGTATAAACAGATTAGGAAGTTAGTATAACAATGGTCTTGTGAACAGTAGACACCTGAAACAGGAAGTACATTTATTTCAAAGAACAGTATATTCTTGTGCTTAAGACAAGGGTGTTATAAGTATAGGAACAAAGTAGACATATATTAACTGTGTGATCCAGACAGGATTTAGGGTCGGACTGTGACTAGTTCTTTTGAGTGATCAAACAGCCACCGGTGGAAATCTACATCTAGCAGGATGGACACATACCTGGGTGAGGTCTTCGTGGACTGAATGAGGATATGGTGTGATCCTTTCTGTGATGATAGGGCTGGGCTCTTCAGCTACCTGGTCTATGTCCGCACCCAATAGAAATATTCGACACACATTCTACCCTTTACACACACACACACCTCTCACACCTATACTCTTGGTTTAATAAATTCTTTTATATTTATTTGTTAAAGCTTGAGTTGTGGAATATGTTATGTTGGGGAAAAGTGAGAGGGGGCAGGATAGAAGGGTGAGTGAGAGTAAGAAAGAGGTGTTTGCAGACCGACGGAGTTTTGTGGACGGAGTCTAGTGGTTTCTCTAGGACAATAATATTGGGGTAATAAAAATGTAGTGTTGATTCCCCCCACTCCAGGGACAACACGAAAGTAAGTAAGGAAGACTTACGACAAGACCGGATATTTAATGACAGTGAAGTGTTGTTTCTTTACTGCTTTGCCTGCATTATTTTTTTTTTGCCAATTTGCCCGTTTGTGTTACCAGGAGCTTTGAGGAAAACACTGTAACCGCCATGCATATGGTAAGAGGCGACCAAGAAGGGTTGACGTGTGACTGGCTACCATGTCCCTTAGAAAACTTTAACTGCAGAAGCAAGCATCTATGTTTAATTTTAGATAAGAAATGAAAACTAACTCAGTCAATTAAGACGAATGGAAGCTCCCACAGAAGAATCGTTTTTTATTTTTTTAAAATAAAATTTATGTGTGCCGGTCGTTCAAAAAGCAATGGCAAAATACTAAACGTAAATTTGCCAAGAGATCACAAACAGCCAAAAAGGCTGGGGTTGACTGCGAAGTCCTGTAAAGGATATGCAACTAACAGAAGAAATGTGACGCAGTAGGGACACAGTAGCAATGCATCTGGATATCCGATTTACTTACTTCATGTAGGAAAAATTTCCAGAATTGAAATCTGGAGTGTATGATATGTGGAGGACACGGGAAAAGCTGCAGTAGATGGGAACAGCAAAGAGGGTTTGGTGAGGGTTGGTTGAAGGTCTGTACTCCAATAGGGGATGCTGGTCGACAGAAGTAGAATCTGGTTGACGATTCCTTAACGTACAGAAGGTCAGTATTTGGGTCGATATTACCAGGTGTTCGTGACAGATGATCAATATTGGTAAACAATATATGTCAGCATACTGGTAAGCATTAAATATCTTCATATTGGAAACAATAAAGACCTTCATATTGGTAACCATTAAATGACATCATATTGGTAAACAATAAATGTTGGTAAACATTAAATAATTCATATCGGTAGCCAATAAACAGCGTATATACCTTTGAGTATAAATGTTATAGACGAGTTCTAAAAATATCTTGGATAAAGAACAGAACAAATGCATCCGTACTTCAAGAGCTGGATATTGAAGAAGGTTGGCTATTAAAGACGATAAAACAAAGAAGACTGAAATATTTTGGTCACTTGAAACGTCACGAAAGTTTAGAGAGAACAATAATGGAGGGGTATATGCCTGGAAAAAGAGGAAGGCCAAAGAGAAGATTGGTGCAGGATGTGGCGGATGATCTCCAGATGGGTGAATCTGAAGCGGGACATCATGCTTATGATCGAGAGGTTTTCCGGAAAGTTGTTATGGAAGCGAGGTTCTGCAAAGGACATGCTACTGAATGAATGAACCAATAAATGCCATCATATTGGTAACCAATAAATGTCATCATATTGGTAAACAATAAATGAAGGTAAAATATAAATGTTGGTAAACAATAAATGCTTTTATATTGGTAAACAATAAATGCCAGCATACTGGTAAACAACAAATATCATCAATTTCTAATAATTAGTTGTCTCATGGTTACGTTTGTGTATTCCTTGTTCAACTATATAAAATATGAGTATATATTGGTGGTCGGTGTAGATTAGAGGTTTAACGCGCTTAAACATTCACTGCTGACCAAGCGGTTCATGACACACACCTCTAAGTTTGTATTTACATATTGACATCTCGTCCTAGATTTGTGAACTTAAGAAGCCGTTGAGGGTAGAAGAAGAAGAAGAAGAAGAAGAAGGAGGAAGAGGCGGCGGAGGAGGAGGGGGAGGAGGAGGAGGAGGAGGAGGAGTAGAAGAAGAAGAAGAAGAATAAGAAGAAGAAGAAGAAGAAGAAAGAAGAAGAAGAAGAAGAAGAAGAAGAAGAAGAAGAAGAAGAAGAAGAAGAAACAATTAACGGACATAATTTATTTAAAACGATAAAAATGAAGTTAACACAAAGTAAATCAATTATTAATAGCATTTTTAAAATGTGCAAATTTAGACTCTCTTTTTTTGTGTTCTGTTCCGAACTCAGGTTTTCGAATTTCGATATTGGGTTCATGCTAGCAATGTTTTCAGGCGCAACATGGTGCGCTAATGTTTCGTCACATGCAGCGATCTTTGACAAAACTGTCTCTCCTTCAGCATAGAAACGCTGCAACATTTCAGAGCAAATTGTTTTTCTGTAAAATCTTTGCTCATTTGTGAGACTTCGCGGAACCCATCTTGACCATAATTTCGAATAATAAGAGAGTTTTGAAAATTAAAATTGCACTTTTCTTGCTTGCTGACAGCTGCAAAGCCAATTATTGACTTGTAATGTTCCTATCATTACGAGAAATGGCATCAGCGCGGTTCAACACGTCATGGCTTGTAGCATTGGCAGAACGTCCAGAGCGCGGAAGATCATACAGCTCCGTCTCTTCACTTTCTGAACCTTTAACTCTCTGAGTCCAGCCCCTGACGGTGATCCTATCGACTGCACAACTTCCAAACACAACACACACACGTTTGTAAATGTTAACCACAGTTTCTATTGTCTGCAATCATAAATTTACAGCAACTCGCTGTTTGTAATGCAAGTTGTTCACCACGCTATTTTAAAGGGTGATTGCAGCTGTTTTAAATGTCCACATGTGGTGCAATTTCACACAGCCAATATAAATATTCCACAGGTGAAATGTGCAAAGATTCATGTTATTATTCGTTGAGAAAAAAAAATAGGCGGTGCATTATTTTTAGAATTGTCCTTGTACTTCTGTTTCTCACAGAGACATTATTATCGTATCTCTCATTCATTGTGTGATTTTACGTTGTACTGTACATTTTCAAATTGTTTCCCGCAGGTTCTGGCAACAGAACAGATCTGGTGATGATAATTTTGACATTTTACTTCCCAGCCTTACGATTATATTTCGTTCATTAAATCATATGTTACTAATATTTATTACAAACTTTGCTTCAAAGAGTATATATTTACCGTTCTATCTGAACGCTCTGGCAGTGTATCTCACAGCATGGTTAAATTATTGGACATAAGCATCAAAACGTTGTGTGAAGTGAATTAATGTTAGATAGTAATAAAGATTGATTAAACATTTGTGACACATCAAAAGAAACATTAACTTACTAAATCAGAACGCACGAGCGACAGGAGTCAGAATAAAACACAGGTAAGTAACAGAAGTAGTGCAAATAAATAAAGAAGTTGACAGCAATAGAAGGAATATATCCTGGATTTTTGAAACGAAATGACATTACAAATGTAATTGTCATAATTTATTAATACGTTTGTCTGATAAAATGTTTGTTGTTATCATGTGTTTCCTTTTCCAGTAATTTTGTTGGCAAGATTTGATGGAAGTGGTTTGTTTCCTTGTCTAGAGACCGGATATGTAATGACAGTGAAGTGTTGTTTCTTTACTGCTTTGCCTGTATTATTTTTGCCAATTTGCCCGTTTGTGTTACCAGGAGCTTTGAGGAAAACACTGTAACCGCCATGCATATGGTAAGAGGCGACCAAGAAGGGTTGACGCGTGACTGGCTACCATATCCCTTAGAAAACTTTAACTGCAGAAGCAAACATCTATGTATAATTTTAGATAAGAAATGAAAACTAACTCAGTCAATTAAGACGAATGGAAGCTCCCACAGAAGTATCTTTTTTTAAATTTTTTAAAAATAAAATGGTATGTGTGCCGGTCGTTGAGAAAGCAATGGCAAAATACTAAACGTAAATTTGCCAAGAGATCACAAACAGCCAAAAAGGCTGGGGTTGACTGCGAAGTCCTGTAAAGGATATGCAACTGACAGAAGAAATGTGACGCAGTAGGGACACAGTAGCAATGCATCTGGATATCCGATTTACTTACTTCATGTAGGAAAACTTTCCAGAATTGAAATCTGGAGTGTATGATATGTGGAGGACACGGGGAAAGCTGCAGGAGATGGGAACAGCAAGGAGGGTTTGGTGAGGGTTGGTTGAAGGTCTGTACTCCAATAGGGGATGCTGGTTGACAGAAGTAGAATCTGGTTGATGATTCCTTAATGTACAGAAGGTCAGTATTTGGGTCGATATTACCAGGTGTTCGTGACAGATGATCAATATTGGTAAACAATATATGTCAGCATACTGGTAAGCATTAAATATCTTCATATTGGAAACAATAAAGACCTTCATATTGGTAACCATTAAATGCCATCATATTGGTAAACAATAAATGTTGGTAAACATTAAATAATTCATATCGGTAGCCAATAAACAGCGTATATACCTTTGAAGAACACCAACTCGCATTCAATTCAGAGGTACGAAGCAGCTATGCTAACAAAGAAAGTGTATCGAGCAATGCGAATATTAAAAACAACATTGAAGAAAATTGGAATTTCCTAAAAAATACCTGCTAAATGCTGCAACAAACACAGTCGGCTACGTACAAAGACAGAAGAAGAAGTGGCTAAGCGATAACACCTGGACGAAGATACAAGAAAGAAAACAAGCAAAACTAACACTTCTTTCTGCAAAAGACACATCTACATATGATACCCATAAGCAAAAATACTCTATGTTGGATAAAGAGGTGAAATCAAGCGCACGAAAAGACAAACAGAACTTTATTCACAGCCTGGCCTCCGAAGCCGAAGCAGCTGCCAGAACTGGAAACAACAGAGCCGTATTCCATATCATGAAGCAACTATGCAATCACTCACCTACACCAAATATACCCATCAAAGACAAACAAGGCAATCAATTGTTATCCGATGACCTTCAAAAGCAACGATGGGCAGAACATTTCAAAGAAATATTAAATAGACCGCAGCCTGACACTGTTCCGAACCTGGATGGAGAAATTACTATGCCCCCACTAGATGCCTCCTGCGAGTCATTCACCATGGAAGAGATTAAAGCAGCCATAAAAAAATTGAAGAACAACAAAGCTGTTGGTGAAGATGAAATCTCGGGAGAAATGCTCAAAGCAGCAGATGAGAACACCTTACAACGTTTGTTACAGCTGATCAATGAAATCTGGCAAAGCGAATCCCCACCACAACAGTGGAAAGATGGTGTAATTTTCAAACTGCCTAAAAAGGGCGATATGTCTGATTGCAATAATTGGCGTGGTATCACTCTATTGTCAGTACCAGGAAAACTTTTTTGTAGCATGTTACTTGAGAGATTGAAAAAGGCGATAGATGAAAGGCTCAGAGAAGAACAAGCAGGCTTCAGACCAAAACGGTCATGCATAGACCACATTTTCACCCTCAGAATAATCATTGAAGACTCCGTAGAATTCCAGTCGAAATTAATCACCAACTTTGTCGACTTTCAAAAAGCCTTCGACAGTATCCACCGTCCTTCACTTTGGAATCTACTTAACATCTATGGTTTTCCTACCAAATATACCAACGTCATAAAATCTTTCTACAAAGAAACACGTTGCTGCGTAAGAACATGAACAGGCAACTCTGACTGGTTCTCAGTCGAAACAGGAGTGAAACAGGGTTGTGTCTTATCACCGATGCTTTTTGGAATAGCTATCGATTGGGTCATGCGCAAATGCACAAACAACACAAATATGGGTATCCATTGGGTTGACAAAATTCTAGAAGACCTGGACTTTGCCGACGACATATTGCTTTTGAGTTCAACACACCCGGATGCCCAAGAGAAAATAAACCACCTCCAAAATGTTTCAGGGCAAATTGGTCTCCAAATTAACACCACAAAAACAAAGACTATTGATCTTACCAACAGTTCAGATGACACCAAATTGAACAGCTACGTTCTTGAAAAAGTCAACAGCTTTACATACCTAGGAAGCAAAATGACATCTACAGGGGACTCAACACCAGAAATATCATCTAGAATCGCACTGGCATCTAGTGCCTTCAATAAACTGTCAAACATCTGGAAGTCAAAGACACTCAGCAAACACACAAAACTTAAAATCTTCAACTCTTGTGTGATTCCAGTGTTAACGTATGGATGTGAAAGTTGGAAATCAACGGTAGCTTTAGATAAAAAATTAGACAATTTCGAGAACAAATGTCTTAGAAGACTTCTAAACATCCACTGGACAGACTTCAGAACCAATTCGCAAATAAGACAAGAGACTAAGCAAGATACAGTATCCAATTTCATAAGAAGACGCCGTTGGAACTACATCGGCCATGTACTCAGAATGGACAAGTCAAGACTCCCCTACCAAGCCCTCTACTCTGGTGCTTTCACTGAAACCACAAGTAGCCTGACCATGGAAGTCATGGCAGTAAGTAAAGCAATAACATGGCTCGAGACACAGACATTCACTAGGGCTTGTTTCCTTAGCGACTCAATGAACATGATCAAGAGGATAGAGGAGGGGTCGATCCGAAGAGAATGGTTGCTGCCTCTGAAGCGGTCTCGGCTGGCAAAGATTAGTTTCATCTTCGTGCCAGGGCATGAGGGAGTACAAGGGAATGAGCGGGCTGACAGGCTCGCAGGTGAGGCTACTGTGGAGAGTGGACGCGCCATGGACCAGGCTGACATTCTGAATGCTCTACGAGAAGTGAGACTTTTGCAAGAACCAAGTGATGGCTGGGAATCTACAACAATGGCCAGACTGCGGGAGCAGCAAATTAAAAGAGGGGTGGCCAAACAAGAACACTACGCAGGAAGCCAAAGAAGATTGATAAACCAACACAGAACTGGCGTCGTTAGCCGCTACACGCTGCGGGATTTGCTGAGGAGGGGATCCGAGCACTTATGGACTGAATGGTTCGATGTGCAACGAGGATGATCTGTCGACTAACTAACTAACTAACTAACTAACTAACTACCAAGCCCTCATATGGTCACCAGTAGGTAAAAGAAAACGGGGAAGACCAAGAGAGACCCTGCGTAGAACCATCATTAGAGAAGGCTCATTCAATGGCCAAGTAAATATCCAGGATCTACAACAGGTAGCAGCGAACCGCCAAGCATGGCGAGACAGGACTTCTGCCCTATGCGCCCCCTTAGGCTCAAGAGGAAAGACTAACTAACTAACTAACTATACCTTTGAATATAAATGTTATAGACGAGTTCTAAAAATATCTTGGATAAAGAACAGAACAAATGCATCCGTACTTCAAGAGCTGGATATTGAAGAAGGTTGGCTATTAAAGACGATAAAACAAAGAAAACTGAAATATTTTGGTCACTTGAAACGTCACGAAAGTTTAGAGAGAACAATAATGGAGGGGTATATGCCTGGAAAAAGTGGAAGAGGAAGGCCAAAGAGAAGATTGGTGCAGGATGTGGCGGATGATCTCCAGATGGGTGAATCTGAAGCGAGACATCATGCTTATGATCGAGAGGTTTTCCGGAAGGTTGTTATGGAAGCGAGGTTCTGCAAAGGACATGCTACGTAATGAATGAACCAATAAACGCCATCATATTGGTAACCAATAAATGTCATCATATTGGTAAACAATAAATGAAGGTAAAATATAAATGTTGGTAAACAATAAATGCTTTTATATTGGTAAACAATAAATGCCAGCATACTGGTAAACAACAAATATCATCAATTTCTAATAATTAGTTGTCTCATGGTTACGTTTGTGTATTCCTTGTTCAACTATAAAATATGAGTATATATTGGTGGTCGGCGTAGATTAGAGGTTTAACGCGCTTAAACATTCACTGCTGACCAAGCGGTTCATGACACACACTTCTAAGTTTGTATTTACATATTGACATCTCGTCCTAGATTTGTGAACTTAAGAAGCCGTTGAGGGTACACCTGATGGCGGCGAACACAGGAAACAGGGAAAGTTAACTCTCACGCTAAACATCAATCCAATACACTCACTACTAGTTGCAGCACATGTCTAGACTATTCTAGAGATAAAAACGAGATAACAAAAATAAAGGCTTCCGCATTAAAACGAACAAAACCACGAGAAAATGTAACTCATAAACATTAACAATGCATTAACATCCGGTGGGAGAGAGAAAAGATCACTTCCTTTCAGAGATAAACATGGAGTCATATTAGTATAACAAATCTGTTATACAATTTTAATTGTGTTGACTTTGTTACTGCATTCGACAGACTCAGCGAGCCGCAATAAATAAAGGTACGTGTCCTTCGCAGGACGTTGCAATCACATTCAGCCCCTATTGGTTGTTTTGTTATTACTTGGCAAGGTTAAGTTCAGTAGTTTGCCATTGCTTTCTGAAACGGTAAGTTACACATTTAAGTCCAACTGACCGTCGTGTTGAACGATGCCCACTATGCCGCCGTCAGAGGACAATAGTTTAAGCTAGTTAAACCTTTCAACCACGGCGACCTCCAGCTAGTCGCTAACTCAAGTCAAAATAAAATGTTCACCAACAGTGCCCTAGTCATGACGCGTCAAAGATATAATACTTCGGTCATCTTTGGTCAGTTGACCTATTACAGCCACGACGTGTATGGTAGGTTAGAGTGTGTTAGTATTCTTTGCTTCCCTTAAGGTCCCAGTAATTATCGGGAGTCTACTTCAAACCCGCACTGCTAAGAAAGAAACAATCGCTACTGCGATGGACTGAACCTACACTACTTTCTAGCAAACACACGCTCTAACTACTTCGCCACTGCTAGGAATTGAACCTGTACCACTCTCTAGGTAAAGAAACTCACTAACATCTATGCCATCGCGGCTTTTTCAGGGCCCTTCACCAAAGGGATCAGTCATTGAACAGATTTTGACGTGTGTTAATCAAATCATTGTATTGCCCGTCTCTTCACTGACAGATCTCTGCCTGCTTGAGTAATGGGTGAGTTCCGTATTCAAAGAATGTAATGTGAATTATACAGTTTTTTGATCAGAGATGAATAGTAAGAGGAGAAACATTTAGATACGTCTGCAGGCTCAACTCCAAATCTTTTCACCACAAGATTCGTTCATTCACTAACTTGCCATTGATTTCCCCTTGAAGGTCGATTTTCAGCGGGCCTTCATACTTCAAGCCGTGTCCTAGCCAAGACAGAATTGGCTTTCTAGAAGGTTAATCATCACTATCGTGTGCCGTGCCAAGTGCCGCAGGCGTTCATATCTCTCAAAATATTTCTTTCCTTGGTATTCTTAATCAGATCTATTGGTGGCATTTTTTCAAGTCAACATCGTCTTAGACCGTAAACCATTAGTACCTTCATGTTTAACGTTGTCTTAGACTATAAAACATCAATTATCTCGACTTGTATCTTCCTGTCTTGCATCGTTTTAGACCATAACAGACCAGTTCTCTCTACCTGATCTTCCTGCTTTACATATTTTTAGACTAAATAACATCAATTCTCTCGACTTGTATCTTCCTTTTTACATCGTCTTAGATCAAAAAACATAAGTTCTCTCTAGCTTGATCTTCACGTTTTATTTCTGATCTTTCCAATCGTCACGACGTTCTCCAGCGCCTCTCTTCACATTCTATGGCCAGTTGTTTGTCTCTTTCTTATATTTTGCATTATGTTCTACTTTCAGTAGCCTCTTCCAGTCAATCATTTTTAGTTACGCAGGTTTTCGGCGCATTCGCAACATTCAGAATATATTGACATCAATGAAGTAGTGTGACTCGGCAATTATATGCGAAAGAACCACCAACAAGTTCTTCTGTTTGCCTACAGTGATTACAAATCTCACTTCTACTCATTCACTCACAAACAACGCTTTGTTTTATACTGTTTCACAAGCCGTTACTAGCTGTCAAGATCTCCTCAAATCCAACCTCATCGTACGAGAACATAAACTGTAATCACCACCGGTATGATTTCAACTTGGGGGGGGGGGGGGGGGGGGGAAAGAGTCAATCGACACCGCCCTAGATTGAAAACCGCGCAGATCACGAATCGGAGCGAATACGTGAAAAAACGGACTGGATCAAAGAATATAACAGATGGCGCACAATTAAACATCTTCCTATTTTAGACAAAGCCAAGACGCGAGGTAGAAGGCATTGAGGGATGGCCGGCAACATCTACAAACAAATGTGAAAGACAACAGAAGTAGAAGCCTACAGCGAAGTTGAACAACGCTGAGTCCTGAAGCCTAAAACCAGTGTCGGTGTTTACAGCCATTCAAGAGAATGCAGAACGGGATACAATAGATTACGCAACCACATATATACAAAATTCAAGATTGGTGACTCAGCCATGTGCACATGTGATTTGGTGTCGCAGAAAGCAGAGCACATACTCCAGGATTTCCAAAACTACAACATATCCAGGCGAACCTTCTGGCTTAGAGAGACAACAGTGGAAGATAAACTCTATGGACCGCTGAGTGAACTAAAAAAGACTGTTAGATTCATACAAGAGATAACATTGCAGTTATAAAAATAATTAAGGCGAACGAAAGAAGAAGAAGAAGAAGAAACTCAATCAGCAACAATTTAGGAGTTGATAGTGGCTAAGTACAGCTAGATCCAGACCTGACTAGGTTGAATGCAGCACTTTTGAATGCAGCACTTTGTGAAGCAGCACTTTGTGAATGTAGCACCTTGTTGAGTGAGCACCTTGTAGAGTGATGCCCTTGATGATGTTCGTCCGTCATGAATGATGAGGACCATTCATTCACTGCATCTTTGATGAGGAACGAATGACTTGCGCTTTAGGTTTGATTATAGCGAGGTAGTGGTCGCGCAACTCCATCGTCCTCGCTCTCTCGTCTGCGTCCATCTGGCTCCAGTGGTGAGCGTGGCGAGACGACTGGAAGACGGACACAGATGCAATGGACGATAGGCTGCCACGGCCAGTTATCCCTGTATATATTGGCTCTCGAGAGCCTCGTGCAAACGGCCCTTCCGTCAATTCCTTTAATTTTCAGTTTTAAGACAAGCGTAGCGACAAACAAATGAACGTATGATTACTGATAGGATCATCCAGATATCCATCGCCGAGACGGACTGACCGCCAGGACAGGCCACATACACATGCTAGCGAGAAACTGCCCACAGAAGATATTGCTCGTCTAAGTTGCGAACAAATCTCCCGATTTACGGTTGAGCCTCATCAGCTCGCAATGCATCTGGCCACTGACAGGACAGACGTTCACGCACACGCAAGCCAAGAGTAGCATCGCTAAAGCGCGCCCTCCCGGTACAAGGTGATACATGCAAAACCACTGGACGCCTACCGACGAGCTTTCAAGCTACGCCGGCAGGACTGACCGAAAAGCTATACCATTTTACTGACTGCAGGCCCACTACTCATCGAGAGAGAGTGGGCGCTTATCGAGACTTTGTCGAACGGTCGTACAAATTTGCTCTTTTGCCCGCTCAAACCACGACCCTGGCTGCACGATGCGGTTACATTCTCGAAACGCCTGCCTCGCTAACTTGCGTTGGCTGGGAAGATCCCATTTTGGTGCACCTCACACAGCCATCCGAGACAACGAACGCTAGACGCGGAACTGATCTTGCGAACCAGACCTAGAGTAGTGCAGACAGCTATTCACCCGCAAGATTTCCTCTGCAAAGGACAGGTATCCAAATTTACTTAATCTATTTAGTAAAGGAGAAATAGAGCCAACATTCTGCTCAGACCTGATCAACACGAAGAGGAAAACAACATACATCCATTGATTGTAGCCAGAGCTATCCACAAACCTGGAGGTGCAGAACCCATAGTGCATATTTCTGTATGTCAGTTACCCTCATTCCAATTGAAGATGAGCAGCACATGTAACTGAGAGACAGAGATATTGTCGGTGATATAACCAATATGTGTATCACATAAATGATGTATTGTTATCATTAGATGTATATGTCTTTATTGAATGAATAAGATTGAAAGTTTTTGAATGCAATGCTTACCACCTAGATTTATGTTTATTTAATCATAAAAATGAGGTCATGTCATCTATTGAGTGTTTTTACTTGTCATAGTCAATTGTTTTAACAACCCTGGATAAAATTAGGTTAACTGAGAGAGGAGAGGCAAGGAACCACCAAAAGGGGGTTTTGGGTATAAAGGGGAAACACTTGTAATTGTTTTCCTAGAGGTATTCCTTGGTTCTCTGAAACTCTGTTTATGGACTCAAACAACTGAACCATTAAAGGTTAACATAATTAAACGGGCAGAATCACATTGGGAAAGAAGAACTTAGTATCCTTTCTCTCTTTGGAATTGAGCCATCATTCCAGATATCCGACACGCTTGATGTGTGATTGCCTTAACTCACGAAGCTTAGCCATCGCACAATGAGCCCTATAACTTTCGACATCTGGTACGACATCTGGTAGGAACAAACTAAACACATCTGGCTTCCCAGTAACACATCTAATTAGCCTCTTCAAGAGTAATGCACTTATGAGCTTTATTTATGACTATTCTCTCATTTAGGCATCTACAGCGAAGCTTCCTGCTATGAAAGGCTTAAATAACGATGAAAAATTAGACAGCTGTGTTGACAGCTCACATATATTCTACAACTGTAAACGATCTTGGAAAGGCACATTCACACTTCCCACAAGGCTTGATTACGGTCAAGGACCATAGGATAACCACTGCAAATGTCTTCATTCCGATAGGTCTGGCAAGATAATACCAAAATGACAGAAAAGCCCATGCAACTGAGTTGAAAGTAGTTGAACATTAGTGAGTACATAATATTACTGAGGGTAAACAATGATTTCTGCTAACAGTAATGAAAATAATACAGAAGTGAGAAGTTTACATAAATGAACATCTGCTTTAAAGTCAGAATCCGCTTTCATAAATAAGACTAATCGCAGAAATGAAACTCTGATCAGAGAAATTAGATTCTGCTTAAAAATGGGATTGCTTATATAAATGAGACTGCTTACAAAAATGAGACTGGTTATATAAATGCCACTGCTTACAGAAATAAAGCTCTCCATACAGAAACGGGACTTCACTCAGATAAATTATGTTTTGCTTACACAAAATGAGACTGCCTACAGAAATGAGACTCTCTATATAGAAATGAGATTGCACAGAGAAATTAGATTCTGTTTACAAAAATGAGACTGCTTAGAGCAGTGGTTCTCAACTGTTGGGGAATTCCCCCCCCCCCCGGGGGAATTTTAGGGTTTCCGGGGGGGGGGGGAATGAAGACCATTTCAAGATCACGTTAATACAAGAACCGATTACTTGATATTGTTTTTCCCTTCATACTTTACAGTTATCTACGCCTCATCCTTCTAAAATTCATTTTATAAAGTAAGTAGACCCACAAATCATATTTTATGTAGATGTCTAGACTTGTTTTAGTATATGCTATTAAATTTACCTTCCATATTTGCGTATACTGTGTAGGGGTGGGGGGATTTTTAGATAGGAAATATGAAAGGGGGGAATGTCGTTCTGAAAATACGGTGAAGTGGGGCACGGGCCACATTTTTGATAGGAAGAGGGGGAATGACGTTCTGAAAATATGGTGAAGTGGGGCACGGGCCAAAAAAGGTTGAGAACCACTGGCTTTGAGAAATTAGACTGCTTACAGAAATGAAACTGCTTACAGAAGAGAAACGGCTTTCAGAATAAAACTCTTGAAACTGATACAGAAGAATAAACACTATTTCAGATGTTCTTTGTTCTTTAGTCTTGATCAGACCAAAACCAGTTGTAGTGTAATGTTGTATTACTTCCATTCTTTCCATCCCAAAGTACTGGATCGTTTACACACAGTACCTTTACTTCTACAGCAAAGTCTTCAACCCCAGACAATTATTCTTTTCTCCAGTCTTGGCCCAGATAGTTATTTATGTAAAGTGGTAACTTGTTTCTAAGACAGAAAATGTGAAGAGTTAATAATAATCTCCCAGAACGCGATTGCATCTGACGTCTCTAACACGTCTCGGATGTTACCTGGCCCAGGTTAGTTAGAAACTTTTCATTGCTGTCTTCGCCGTTAAAATATGTGGCGGTTTTTTTGCTCTCGGTAAAACCCTCATTATAATGTGTCAAGGTTGAGCTTGCATATTTGTCGGGGCGTAAAGTGGAAACCTGGTTATGTATGAAATAATGTTAGAGATTGACTGTAAACCGGATCACGTGTATTTCACATGTATTTCACATGTTTAGACATTGAAACAATTCCTGTAAGATGTGCCACATATGTTTTCGCTTCACTTTCAGCCGGCGAAGTCAAGGTAATTTCCTTGCAGATATTTCTATTTAATCCGCAGTGGCGCGGTGGCTGGCACGTTTTCGTACCCGTCCAGCTAATGGTCATGGGTTCGAATTCCCATCGATGTGAATGGTTAAAAATTAACCCTTGCTCCTATGTCAATTTAACCTAAAATGAGTATCAGGAAATGATTTGAGAAGTAAAGACGGCAATAGTTATATTGACTACGTCACCCGAGTTTCCCTTCGCGAACGGGGGAACATAGACACCCGTTCGTAATTTGTAAAACACAAATATAATTCAAGCCTGACCGAAAATTGAACTTGGTATGCACTCGTTGAGACGTTAGGTAGATTGCATCTCTATACCAACCCACCAGAAGTCGGGGTCTGAAACACTGAAAAATCTCCCAATCCCATTTTACCGCCAAGTGGCGAATGAATGGCGACCGCAGTGATTACACAGAGACACGCAGTCTCAATGGCGCAGTGGTTACGCCGCCTGCCTGTTGCTCAGAAAGTTTTGGGTTCGATTCCGGACTACGTCATTCGGTTCACGAGTGCAGTTTTCTCAGATACTCCGGGGGGAGTCGTCGCTGGAGCTAGGGAGTTCGTGCTTTGTGCGACGTTTTCGGCAGGCCTGAAAAGAGACCGAGCCATACGGGATAAAACCCGGTGCTTTGAAGTCGATCATCGTGTATGATAACCCCTTTTTAAACAGACACATACAGTCCCTAGTGGGGTAGATTATGTGCGGACTGAACAGGATAAAAACTATGATATTGTGTGACACTAAAATGCTTACAAGTACTTCTTCCCTCGCTATACGCTAGAAGGATTTTTCAAAGCTGACATTCGTGAAACAGAAATAATATTTGAGCTTCACCACGGGACCGGCCAAATCTATTTCCATTTTGCCATATTGTCAGTTTGATAATAAGAGCCGTTTGGTTTGATTTTTATGCAATCAGTCCCTATGCTCACGACCAACTCAGCAAGCCGCTTAGATTCCTATAGATCAGACACGGATAATCCATCCATGAGCTTAATTTCTTTTCTGGTTTCTAAGAATATTCTTCCATAGCATTCATAGCAGACCTATGGTTGATCCGACTTACTCATAAAATGTAACACGAAGACGCCAACGGTTCCATCACGACACTGGTTGAAAACAAGTTGGGGTCGTCTCGTCATACTTTCCTCCTTTTTCGATAGAAAAACGTAGAAACGCTGCAACATTGCATAGAAACGCTGCAACATTTCAGAGCAAATTGTTTTTCTGTAAAATCTTTGCTCATTTGTGAGACTTCGCGGAACCCATCTTGACCATAATTTCGAATAATAAGAGAGTTTTGAAAATTAAAATTGCACTTTTCTTGCTTGCTGACAGCTGCAAAGCCAATTATTGACTTGTAATATTCCTATCATTACGAGAAATGGCATCAGCGCGGTTCAACACGTCATGGCTTGTAGCGGTGGCAGAATGTCCAGAGCGCGGAAGATCATACAGCTCCGTCTCTTCACTTTCTGAACCTTTAACTCTCTGAGCCCAGCCCCTGACGGTGATCCTATCGGCTACACAACTTCCAAACACAACACACACACGTTTGTAAATGTTAACCACAGTTTCTATTGTCTGCAATCATAAATTTACAGCAACTCGCTGTTTGTAATGCAAGTTGTTCACCACTCTATTTTAAAGGGTGATTGCAGCTGTTTTAAATGTCCACATGTGGTGCAATTTCACACAGCCAATATAAATATTCCACAGGTGAAATGTGCAAAGATTCATGTTATTATTCGTTGAGAAAAAAATAGGCGGTGCATTATTTTTAGAATTGTCCTTGTACTTCTGTTTCTCACAGAGACATTATTATCGTATCTCTCATTCATTGTGTGATTTTACGTTGTACTGTACATTTTCAACTTGTTTCCCGCAGGTTCTGGCAACAGAACAGATCTGGTGATGATAATTTTGACATTTTACTTCCCAGCCTTACGATTATATTTCGTTCATTAAATCATATGTTACTAATATTTATTACAAACTTTGCTTCAAAGAGTATATATTTACCGTTCTATCTGAACGCTCTGGCAGTGTATCTCACAGCATGGTTAAATTATTGGACATAAGCATCAAAACGTTGTGTGAAGTGAATTAATGTTAGATAGTAATAAAGATTGATTAAACATTTGTGACACATCAAAAGAAACATTAACTTACTAAATCAGAACGCACGAGCGACAGGAGTCAGAATAACACACAGGTAAGTAACAGAAATAGTGCAAATAAATACAGAAGTTGGCAGCAATAGAAGGAATATGTCCTGGATTTTTGAAAGGAAATGACATTACAAATGTAATTGTCACAATTTATTAATACGTTTGTCTGATAAAATGTTTGTTGTTATCATGTGTTTCCTTTTCCAGTAATTTTGTTGGCAAGATTTGATGGAAGTGGTTTGTTTCCTTGTCTAGAGACCGGATATGTAATGACAGTGAAGTGTTGTTTCTTTACTGCTTTGCCTGTATTATTTTTTTTTGCCAATTTGCCCGTTTGTGTTACCAGGAGCTTTGAGGAAAACACTGTAACCGCCATGCATATGGTAAGAGGCGACCAAGAAGGGTTGACGTGTGACTGGCTACCATGTCCCTTAGAAAACTTTAACTGCAGAAGCAAACATCTATGTATAATTTTAGATAAATGAAAACTAACTCAGTCAATTAAGACGAATGGAAGCTCCCACAGAAGAATCTTTTTTTTAGTTTTTTAAAATAAAATTTATGTGTGCCGGTCGTTCAGAAAGCAATGGCAAAATACTAAACGTAAATTTGCCAAGATATCACAAACAGCCAAAAAGGCTGGGGTTGACTGCGAAGTCCTGTAAAGGATATGCAACTAACAGAAGAAATGTGACGCAGTAGGGACACAGTAGCAATGCATCTGGATATCCGATTTACTTACTTCATGTAGGAAAAATTTCCAGAATTGAAATCTGGAGTGTATGATATGTGGAGGACACGGAAAAAGCTGCAGTAGATGGGAACAGCAAAGAGGGTTTGGTGAGGGTTGGTTGAAGGTCTGTACTCCAATAGGGGATGCTGGTCGACAGAAGTAGAATCTGGTTGACGATTCCTTAACGTACAGAAGGTCAGTATTTGGGTCGATATTACCAGGTGTTCGTGACAGATGATCAATATTGGTAAACAATATATGTCAGCATACTGGTAAGCATTAAATATCTTCATATTGGAAACAATAAAGACCTTCATATTGGTAACCATTAAATGCCATCATATTGGTAAACAATAAATGTTGGTAAACATTAAATAATTCATATCGGTAGCCAATAAACAGCGTATATACCTTTGAATATAAATGTTATAGACGAGTTCTAAAAATATCTTGGATAAAGAACAGAACAAATGCATCCATACTTCAAGAGCTGAATATTGAAGAAGGTTGGCTATAAAAGACGATAAAACAAAGAAAACTGAAATATTTTGGTCACTTGAAACGTCACGAAAGTTTAGAGAGAACAATAATGGAGGCGTATATGCCTGGAAAAAGAGGAAGAGGAAGGCCAAAGAGAAGATTGGTGCAGGATGTGGCGGATGATCTCCAGATGGGTGAATATGAAGCGAGACATCATGCTTATGATCGAGAGGTTTTCAGGAAGGTTGTAATGGAAGCGAGGTTCTGCAAAGGACATGCTACTGAATGAATGAACCAATAAATGCCATCATATTGGTAACCAATAAATGTCATCATATTGGTAAACAATAAATGTCATCATATTGGTAAACAATAAATGAAGGTAAAATATAAATGTTGGTAAACAATAAATGCTTTTATATAGGTAAACAACAAATATCATCAATTTCTAATAATTAGTTGTCTCATGGTTACGTTTGTGTATTCCTTGTTCAACTATATAAAATATGAGTATATATTGGTGGTCGGCGTAGATTAGAGGTTTAACGCGCTTAAACATTCACTGCTGACCAAGCGGTTCATGACACACACCTCTAAGTTTGTATTTACATATTGACATCTCGTCCTAGATTTGAGAACTTAAGAAGCCGTTGAGGGTACGCCTGATGGCGACGAACACAGGAAACAAGGAGAGCTAACTCTCACGCTAAAGATCAGTCCAGTGCACTCACTAATAGTTGCAGCACGTGTGTGGACAATTCTAGAGATAAAAACAAGCGAACGAAAATAAAGGCTTCCGCATTAAAACGAACAAAACCACGAGAAAATGTAACTCATAAACATTAACAATGCATAAACATCCGATGGGAGAGAGAAAAGATCACTTCCTTTCAGAGATAAACATGGAGTCATATTAGTATAACAAATCTGTTATAAAATTTTAATTGTGTTGACTTTGTTACTGCATTCGACAGACTCAGCGAGCCGCAATAAATAAAGGTACGTGTCCTTCGCAGGACGTTGCAATCACATTCAGCCTCTATTGGTTGTTTTGTTATTACTTGGCAAGGTTAAGTTCAGTAGTTTGCCATTGCTTTCTGAAACGGTAAGTTACACATTTAAGTCCAACTGACCGTCGTATTGAACGATGCCCACTATGCCGCCGTCAGAGGGCAATAGTTTAAGCTAGTTAAACCTTTCAACCACGGCGACCTCCAGCTAGTCGCTAACTCAAGTCAAAATAAAATGTTCACCAACAGTGCCCTAGTCATGACGCGTCAAAGATATAATACTTCGGTCATCTTTGGTCAGTTACTTTTCTATTAAAGACTAAACCTATTACAGCCACGACGTGTATGGTAGGTTAGAGTGTGTTAGTATTCTTTGCTTCCCTTAAGGTCCCAGTAATTATCGGGAGTCTACTTCAAACCCGCACTGCTAAGAAAGAAACAATCGCTACTGCGATGGACTGAACCTACACTACTTTCTAGCAAACACACGCTCTAACTACTTCGCCACTGCTAGGAATTGAACCTGTACCACTCTCTAGGTAAAGAAACTCACTAACATCTATGCCATCGCGGCTTTTTCAGGGCCCTTCACCAAAGGGATCAGTCATTGAACAGATTTTGACGTGTGTTAATCACATCATTGTATTGCCCGTCTCTTCACTGACAGATCTCTGCCTGCTTGAGTAATGGGTGAGTTCCGTATTCAAAGAATGTAATGTGAATTATACAGTTTTTTGATCAGAGATGAATAGTAGGAGGAGAAACATTTAGATACGTCTGCAGGCTCAACTCCAAATCTTTTCACCACAAGATTCGTTCATTCACTAACTTGCCATTGATTTCCCCTTGAAGGTCGATTTTCAGCGGGCCTTCATACTTCAAGCCGTGTCCTAGCCAAGACAGAATTGGCTTTCTAGAAGGTTAATCATCACTATCGTGTGCCGTGCCAAGTGCCGCAGGCGTTCATATCTCTCAAAATATTTCTTTCCTTGGTATTATCAATCAGATCTATTGGTGGCATTTTTTCAAGTCAACATCGTCTTAGACCGTAAACCATTAGTACCTTCATGTTTAACGTTGTCTTAGACTATAAAACATCAATTCTCTCAACTTGTATCTTCCTGTCTTGCATCGTTTTAGACCATAACAGACCAGTTCTCTCTACCTGATCTTCCTGCTTTACATATTTTTAGACTAAATAACATCAATTCTCTCGACTTGTATCTTCCTTTTTACATCGTCTTAGATCAAAAAACATAAGTTCTCTAAAGCTTGATCTTCACGTTTTATTTCTGATCTTTCCAATCGTCACGACGTTCTCCAGCGCCTCTCTTCACATTCTATGGCCAGTTGTTTGTCTCTTTCTTATATTTTGCATTATGTTCTACTTTCAGTAGCCTCTTCCAGTCAATCATTTTTAGTTACGCAGGTTTTCGGCGCATTCGCAACATTCAGAATATATTGACATCAATGAAGTAGTGTGACTCGGCAATTATATGCGAAAGAACCACCAACAAGTTCTTCTGTTTGCCTACATTGATTACAAATCTCACTTCTACTCATTCACTCACAAACAACGCTTTGTCGTATACTGTTTCACAAGCCGTTACTAGCTGTCAAGATCTCCTCAAATCCAACCTCATCGTACGAGAACATAAACTGTAATCACCACCGGTATGATTTCAACTTGGGGGGAAAAAGAGTCAATCGACACCGCCCAGATGAAAACTGCGCAGATCACGAATCGGAGCGAATACGTGAAAAAACGGACTGGATCAAAGAATATAACAGATGGCGCACAATTAAACATCTTCCTATTTTAGACAAAGCCAAGACTCGAGGTAGAAGGCAATGACGGACGGCCGGCAACATCTACAAACAAATGTGAAAGACAACAGAAGTAGAAGCCTACAGCGAAGTTGAACAACGCTGAGTCCTGAAGCCTAAAACCAGTGTCAGTGTTTACAGCCATTCAAGAGAATGCAGAACGGGACACAATAGATTACGCAACCACATATATACAAAATTCAAGATTGTTGACTCAGCCACGTGCACATGTGATTTGGTGTCGCAGAAAGCAGAGCACATACTCCAGGATTTCCAAAACTACAACATATCCAGGCGAACCTTCTAGCTTAGAGAGACAACAGTGGAAGATACACTCTATGGACCGCTGAGTGAACTAAAAAAGACTGTTAGATTCATACAAGAGACAACATTGCAGTTATAAAAATAATTAAGGCGAACGAAAGAAGAAGAAGAAACTCAATCAGCAGCAATTTAGAAGTTGATAGTGGCTAAGTACAGCTAGATCCAGACCTGACTAGGTTGAATGCAGCACTTTTGAATGCAGCACTTTGTGAAGCAGCACTTTGTGAATGTAGCACCTTGTTGAGTGAGCACCTTGTAGAGTGATGCCCTTGATGATGTTCGTCCGTCATGAATGACGAGGACCATTCATTCACTGCATCTTTGGATGAGGAACGAATGACTTGCGCTTTAGGTTTGATTGTAGCGAGGTAGTGGTCGCGCAACTCCATCGTCCTCGCTCTCTCGTCTGCGTCCATCTGGCTCCAGTGGTGAGCATGGCAAGACGACTGGAAGACGGACACAGATGCAATGGACGATAGGCTGCCACGGCCAGTTATCCCTGTATATATTGGCTCTCGAGAGCCTCGTGCAAGCGGCCCTTCCGTCAATTCCTTTAATTTTCAGTTTTAAGACAAGCGTAGCGACAAGCAAATGAGCGTATAATTACTGATAGGATCATCCAGATATCCATCGCCGAGACGGACTAACCGCCAGGAGAGGCCACATACACATGCTAGCGAGAAACTGCCTACAGAAGATATTGCTCGTCTAAGTTGCGAACAAATCTCCCGATTTACGATTGAGCCTCATCAGCTCGCAATGCATCTGGCCACTGACAGGACAGACGTTCACACACACGCAAGCCTAGAGTAGCATCGCTAAAGCGCACCCTCCCGTTACAAGGTGATACATGCAAAACCACTGGACGCCTACCGACGAGCTTTCAAGCTACGCCGGCAGGACTGACCGAAAAGCTATACCATTTTACTGACTGAAGGCCCACTACTCATCGAGAGAGAGTGGGCGCTTATCGAGACTTTGTCGAACGGTCGTACAAATTTGCTCTTTTGCCTGCTCAAACCACGACCCTGGCTGCACGATGCGGTTACATTCTCGAAACGCCTGCCTCGCTAACTTGCGTTGGCTGGGAAGATCCCATTTTGGTGCACCTCACACAGCCATCCGAGACAACGAACGCTAGACGCGGAACTGATCTTGCGAACCAGACCTAGAGTAGTGCAGACAGCTATTCACCCGCAAGATTTTCTCTGCAAAGGACAGGTATCCAAATTTACTTAATCTATTTAGCAAAGGAGAAATAGAGCCAACATTCTGCTCAGACCTGGAACAGATCAACACGAAGAAGAAAACAACATACATCCATTGATTGTAGCCAGAGTTATCCACAAACCTGGAGGTGGAGAACCCATAGTGCATATTTCTGTATGTCAGTTACCCTCATTCCAATTGAAGATGAGCAGTACATGTAACTGAAAGACAGAGATATTGTCGGTGATATAACCAATATGTGTATCACATAAATGATGTATTGTTATCATTAGATGTATATGTCTTTATTGAATGAATAAGATTGAAATTTTTTGAATGCAATGCTTACCACCTAGGTTTATGTTTATTAAATCATAAAAATGAGGTCATGTCATCTATTGAGTGTTTTTACTTGTCATAGTCAATTGTTTTAACAACCCTAGATAAAATTAGGTTAACTGAGAGAGGAGAGGCAAGGAACCACCAAAAGGGGGTTTTGGGTATAAAGGGGAAACACTTGTAATTGTTTTCCTAGAGGTATTCCTTGGTTCTCTGAAACTCTGTTTATGGACTCAAACAACTGAACCATTAAAGGTTAACATAATTAAACGGGCAGAATCACATTGGGAAAGAAGAACTTAGTATCCTTTCTCTCTTTGGAATTGAGCCATCATTCCAGATATCCGACACGCTTGATGTGTGATTGCCTTAACTCACGAAGCTTAGCCATCGCACAATGAGCCCTATAACTTTCGACATCTGGTACGACATCTGGTAGGAACAAACTAAACACATCTGGCTTCCCAGTAAACACATCTAATTAGCCTCTTCAAGAGTAATGCACTTATGAGCTTTATTTATGACTATTCTCTCATTTAGGCATCTACAGCGAAGCTTCCTGCTATGAAAGGCTTAAATAACGATGAAAAATTAGACAGCTGTGTTGACAGCTCACATATATTCTACAACTGTAAACGATCTTGGAAAGGCACATTCACACTTCCCACAAGGCTTGATTACGGTCAAGGACCATAGGATAACCACTGCAAATGTCTTCATTCCGATAGGTCTGGCAAGATAATACCAAAATGACAGAAAAGCCCATGCAACTGAGTTGAAAGTAGTTGAACATTAGTGAGTACATAATATTACTTAGGGTAAACAATGATTTCTGCTAACAGTAATGAAAATAATACAGAAGTGAGAAGTTTACATAAATGAGCATCTGCTTTAAAGTCAGAATCCGCTTTCATAAATAAGACTAATAGCAGAAATGAGACTGATCAGAGAAATTAGATTCTGCTTAAAAATGGGATTGCTTATATAAATGAGACTGCTTACAAAAATGAGACTGGTTATATAAATGCCACTGCTTACAGAAATAAAGCTCTCCATACAGAAACGGGACTTATCTCAGATAAATTATGTTTTGCTTACACAAAATGAGACTGCCTACAGAAATGAGACTCTCTATATAGAAATGAGATTGCACAGAGAAATTAGATTCTGTTTACAAAAATGAGACTGCTTAGAGCAGTGGTTCTCAACTGTTGGGGAATTTCCCCCCCCCCCCCCCCCCCCCCCCCCGGGGGGAATTTTAGGGTTTCCGGGGGGGATGAAGACCATTTCAAGATTGCGTTAATACAAGAACCGATTACTTGATATTGTTTTTTCCCTTTATACTTTACAGTTATCTACGCCTCATCCTTCTAAAATTCATTTTATAAAGTAAGTAGACCCACAAATCATATTTTATGTAGACGTCTAGACTTGTTTTAGTATATGCTATTAAATTTACCTCCATGTTTGCGTATACTGTGTAGGGGTGGGGGATGTTTAGATAGGAAATATGGGGAAATTACGTTCTGAAAATACGGTGAAGTGGGGCACGGGCCACATTTTTGATAGGAAGAGGGGGAATGACGTTCTGAAAATATGGTGAAGTGGGGCACGGGCCAAAAAAGGTTGAGAACCACTGGCTTAGAGAAATTAGACTGCTTACAGAAATGAAACTGCTTACAGAAGAGAAACGGTTTACAGAATAAAACTCTTGAAACTGATACAGAAGAATAAACACTATTTCAGATGTTCTTTGTTCTTTAGTCTTGATCAGACCAAAACCAGTTGTAGTGTAATGTTGTATTACTTTCATTCTTTCCATCCCAAAGTACTGGATCGTTTACACACAGTACCTTTACTTCTACAGCAAAGTCTTCAACCCCAGACAATTATTCTTTCCTCCAGTCTTGGCCCAGATAGTTATTTATGTAAAGTGGTAACTTGTTTCTAAGACAGAAAATGTGAAGAGTTAATAATAATCTCCCAGAACGCGATTACATCTGACGTCTCTAACACGTCTCGGATGTTACCTGGCCCAGGTTAGTTAGAAACTTCTCATTGCTGTCTTCGCCGTTAAAATATGTGGCGGTTTTTTTGCTCTCGGTAAAACCCTCATTATAATGTGTCAAGGTTGAGCTTGCATATTTGTCGGGGCGTAAAGTGGAAACCTGGTTATGTATGAAATAATGTTAGAGATTGACTGTAAACCGGATCACGTGTATTTCACATGTATTTCACATGTATTTCACATGTTTAGACATTGAAACAATTCCTGTAAGATGTGCCACATATGTTTTCGCTTCACTTTCAGGAGGCGAAGTCAAGGTAATTTCCTTGCATATCTTTCTATTTAAGCCGCAGTGGCGCGGTGGCTGGCACGTTTTCGTACCCGTCCAGCTAATGGTCATGGGTTCGAATTCCCATCGATGTGAATTGTTAAAAATTAACCCTTGCTCCTATGTCAATTTAACCTAAAATGAGTATCAGGAAATGATTTGAGAAGTAAAGACGGCAATAGTTATATTGACTACGTCACCCGAGTTTCCCTTCGCGAACGGGGGAACATAGACACCCGTTCGTAATTTGTAAAACACAAATATAATTCAGGCCTGACCGAAAATTGAACTTGGTATGCACTCGATGAGACGTTAGGTAGATTGCATCTCTATACCAACCCACCAGAAGTCGGGGTCTGAAACACTGAGAAATCTCCCAATCCCATTTTACCGCCAAGTGGCGAATGAATGGCGACCGCAGTGGTTACACAGATACACGCAGTCTCAATGGCGCAGTGGTTACGCCGCCTGCCTGTTGCTCGGAAAGTTTTGGGTTCGATTCCGGACTACGTCATTCGGTTCACGAGTGCAGTTTTCTCAGATACTCCGGGGGGGGGGGGGGGGGGGGGGGGGGGGGGTTGTCGTCGCTGGAGCTAGGGAGTTCGTGCTTTGTGCGACGTTTTCGGCAGGCCTGAAAAGAGACCGAGCCATACGGGATAAAACCCGGTGCTTTGAAGTCGATCATCTTGTATGTTAACCCCTTTTTAAACAGACACTTGCAGTCCCTAGTGGGGTAGATTATGTGCGGACTGAACAGGATAAATCCATGATATTGTGTGACACTAAAATGCTTACAAGTACTTCTTCCCATCGCTATACGCTAGAAGGATTTTTCAAAGCTGACATTCGTGAAACAGAAATAATATTTGAGCTTCACCACGGGACCGGCCAAGTCTGTTCCATTTTGCCATATTGTCAGTTTGATAATAAGAGCCGTTTGGTTTGATTTTTATGCGATCAGTCTCTATGCTCACGACCAACTCAGCAAGCCGTTAGATTCCTATAGATCAGACACGGATAATCTATCCATGAGCTTAATTTTTTTCTGGTTTCTAAGAATATTCTTCCACAGCATTCATAGCAGACCTATAAATGATCCGACTTACTCATAAAATGTAACACGAAGACGCCAACGGTTCCATCACGACAATGGTTGAAAACAAGTTGGGGTCGTCTCGTCATACTTTCCTCCTTTTACTAGACACAATATTATTATTAAATATCTCGTTTCGTCTGCTATTTGAGCACAGTAGGACGAGGTGTCTATGCCAGCTCTCGTCGTTCGCTACGAAGGTAAAGGCCGGCCACCTATTCATCCATGCACTAGGGCCTACCTGGACAATGACAGAAAAGAAGAAAAGAAAAATCACGACAACAGAAATATGATTTATGAGAAGAATACTCAATGTATCAAGAAGAGAGAAACTAAGAAATGAAGAAATCAGACAAAAGTTGGGGTTATAGTAGCGCTAGATTTTATCAGAGAACAGGAAGTTACATGGTTTGGTCATACAACTAGATTACCAGCAATATTGTACAGACCAGACGGAAGCATAAGAAGAGGCCGGCCACATAAAGGATGGATAGAGGGAATTACAAAGACCATGGGAAGCCCACACAAGGGCTCTCCCATGCTGTTTATGCTTCACCGCGACACCGCAAGGTAAAAGAGGAACCTGATGAGATGAGATGAGACTAGGGCCTACACAAAAGTGATAGTTTAGTTTAGTCGATGGATCGACATCACGGCACACGGGTGTAACCCAAAGTGCTCTGTTCTCCTCCTAACTCAAACCTGAGTCTGGAGAAACTCAGCTCAGTGCACGAACTCCGTAGCACCGGCGAGGATCCTGAAATACTTTGGGTAGATTTTTAACTCTAAATTTTGCACGGGCAGCGCCGTTAGGCTACTCTTTTTCGATTTCCAACTGCCACGGGATTTTTTACGTGCGCAACAATACACACGGGCGTCCGATCTCACTACCCAGAGACTAGGGGAAATTTTATTACTAGAAGTCCACGTGAAATAAATCCCGGTCCTCACCGGGTCTTGAACCCGGGACCTCCAGGACTCGAGGCGGACACCATACCTCGAGACCACGCAGCCCCCCCCCCCCCCCCCCCCCGCCACAAAAGTGATGGTCCTAACATTTTAGATACTCACAGAGGTTCCTATTATGGGACGTATTTCTCTTATTGTATCTTCACTTATGCTCGTAGCGTTAATGACCGTTGACCCATTGACCCTCGCGCTTCCATAGTAACCATATGTCCGGTTCAGTCGATTTATTTTTAGATTCATACACGCGGATGTCATGAAACAGGTGTCCAGTCCACAACAAGGATGTATGTATGTTTTTGTTTTAAAAATGTCATTATTGCCTATAGTACCTTGCGGTCTAGGACAGAGGAATCTTGAACCTGAGGGATTAAGACCGCGTGGCTTGGGCAGTCGCTGCGAACTGAGCAGGTTAGGGTTTTCTTTTTACTCCGACAGAAAAAAAACCTATTACAGTACCTTACCGAGGATTCTTCTTCTTCTTCTTCTTCTTCTTCTTCTTCTTCTTCTTCTTCTTCTTCTTTCTTTCTTTCTTTCTTTCTTTCTTCTTTCTTTCTTTCTTTCTTCTTCTTCTTCTTCTTCTTCTTCTTCTTCTTCTTCTTCTTCTTCTTCTTCTTCTTTCCTTCTTCTTCTTCTTCTTCTTTTTCTTCTTCTTCTTCTTCTTCTTCTTCTTCTTCTTCTTCTTCTTCTTTCTTTCTTTCTTTCTTTCTTTCTTCTTCTTCTTCGTCTTCTTCTTCTTCTTCTTCTTCTTCTTCTTCTTCTTCTTCTTCTTCTTCTTCTTCTTCTTCTTCTTCTTCTTCTTCTTCTTCTTCTTCTTCTTCTTCTTCTTCTTCTCTTTCTCTTCTTCTTCTTCTTCTTCTTCTTCTTCTTCTTCTTCTTCTTCTTCTTCTTCTTCTTCTTCTTCTTCTTCTTCTTCTTTCCTTCTTCTTCTTCTTTCCTTCTTCTTCTTCTTCTTCTTCTTCTTCTTCTTCTTCTTCTTCTTCTTCTTCTTCTTCTTCTTCTTCTTCTTCTTCTTCTACGTCCTCTTCTTCTTTCCTTCTTCTTCTTCTTTCCTTCTTCTTCTTCTTTCCTTCTTCTTCTTCTTCTTCTTCTTCTTCTTCTTCTTCTTCTTCTTCTTCTTCTTCTTCTTCTTCTTCGACAGTCAAACCAATGAGCATGTCCTACTAGAAGCAAATTAAAACAGTAAACTAATTACAGAATTCTGACGTAGACAGTCATAATCTTTGAGCAATTTAGGAGAAGAAATAAACTAGAGAACGTGTTGACAACTAGCAAAAGTGAGGGGAAAAGAATGGTAAAGACAGAGAAGTAAATACATGGATGGCTTGGGCACGTGGTATGGTCGAGACAAGAACACAGAGTTGACCCACGACTCTGGTGATCGTGTGAGGTGGTGAAACATGCCCGCCCAAGCTTATCGGTATGGCACATGATAACATTCGAGATATCGGGGAACGTAATACGACTAAGCCGTTCCATCTCTGATTCACGCGCTCTCAGCCTTGAAGGCCGGGAAAGTTCTGATGTATTCATAGACAGAAAGGAAATACATGTTTCGGTGTATTCGTAAAGAAAAGGGAAATACAAGTTCTCGTGTATTCGTAGATAGAAAAGATATATAATGTCTGATGTATTCATAGATAGAAAGAAAATAATTGTGTTAATTTATTGATATGTAATATGAAAGCACAATTTCTTATTTATTTTGAAAGGAAGCAACAGTTCTGATTTATTTATAGATGGAGATGAAAAACAATTACTAATGTATTCAGATGCGTAAAGGAATTGGAAGTTCTGATTTATGTTCAGATACAACGGAAATTAAAGTTATGATTTATGTTGATATGTAAATACATATAGGAGTTTATTTTGTAATACATGGACCAAAAAGGTTCTAATTTATGTTTAGTTAAAAAGCAAAAATATTTCTGATTTATTCAAAGATATAATGAAAATAATAGCTCCAATGTTTCATAAACAGAAAGGCAATACAAGTGTTTATTTATGTAGTGATATATTGGGGAACAAATACTGATTCATCCAAGGACAGAAAAAAAAATGATTTATTCAAAGACAGAACATAATAAAATAAAATGATTTATTCAAAGGTTAAAGGGATTAAAAATAAGATAATCGACGTCATTGCACCACATTAAATCGCGAAAAGCTCGGACTACTTTACACAGTGTTGCCTTCTGAAACCGCTGCACAGAGCATATACTCCGTGGCTTCACTGACGAGATCCAGGGATCTCATCAGAATAAAGACGGTGAACTTCGAACACGAGGCAATTGACGTGACCACTTCGTCCCAGACACCTTAATTATTTATCCATAGACATAATTACCGGAATCTATAAGAGAAACCAAGTAGAAATGTAACCTGCCGTGCCATAAGAGGAGACTAAGGAGAGATGGCGAAGGAGTAGTTGCCACATCCCATAGAAAAATTTAGCTGAGAAAAATAATCTTACCAAATGTGAACAAGTCTAAAGATAAGAAAAGAAGAATAACCCAGCCAACCATGATAAAAAGGTTGCTCTTCTAACAAAAAGTAGAACCCTGATGTTAAGAGAGCCGTAAGGAGTCGGGATAACACACTTATCTGAATATTTTCAGAATTCGTACCTGGAGCGTTGGAGGTTTGTACGGATTTGGAAACACAGCACAGGGGGTCTTGGAAGTATTCGAAACAAGATGGAACAGAAGAGCCAGACAGTTTTTGAACACATGTGGAACAGGGCTGTTGTCAGGCTACACAAAGGAAAAGGCATCTCACAATGAAGGGCAGAAATGTTATCTAAATTAACAGAGAAAACACTAGTAGAGTGGGAAGCAGTGAGTTCTATAATAATAACAACACCATTTAGAACCACAAAAAGGTAAACATTAATGGGATCCAGTGTTACGCAGCAATAAATTGTAAGGATGAATCACTTAAGCGGGAATTTTACAAGAAAATTCTAATGACTATAAATACTTTTTAAGGGTTATATAAACATGTTCATGAGTGACGTGAATGTCAAGACGGGATCAAATAAAACTCGTTATAAGAATATCATGGGAAAATTAACGAAAAAAGGAGAATTAATTGCCATGTATTTTCGCAATGAACCCACATGTCATAGGCTAACGTGCGCCCCCCCTCCCCCCCCCCTCCCCCCCCCCCCCCCTAAAAAAAGTACATAAAACAGCGTGGATATCACCAGACCAGAATACAGCAATACAAATTGAAAACAATTTAGTATGTGTAACTCCTGCGAAAAGTGAGAGATAATAAACACAGACACGGTGTACATACATACCTTACAGAGAACGCAAATCCGTCAAACGGAAATCGCAGTGTAAAAATAACAATGATAAAATTAACGTAACAATAAGTTACACCACAACACAACGTTTCGAAGTTTCAATCTCAACAGGAACAAACACGAACAATTCTAAAGAAAAACATGAAATAAGCAAATGTAATTAAAAATTAAAAATTAAACCGTAAACAAACAAACAAACAAGTATTGGTATCACATGATGTTAGGCTCATTTCTAGGAAGGCTGCGTAGAAGTTCATTTGTGAAAAGTGCTAAATAAGAAAATGTGAAGCCCAACGTGTATAAACGGTTAGATATGGATCTAAATTGAAAACCTTTAGGTATGATTTTGAGGCGGAGACAGTTATTAAGAAAATTCAAATGACAAGAGAAACGAGCGACCACCTTCCCCTGTTCTGTGGATGGCACAAAGGGGTAGGGGTCAGAGCTATTGTCAAAACCCCAGGATACTCGACACACCACAGTAGAATGCTAACAGAGTCCTTAACTGATGCAGTGCAGAAGGATAGTATGTCGCAAAATGTGATCTCCCATTTGGACAGAAGGACGACATATCGCCATGTTAGGGTTATCATGTTGTTTGTTTTGTTTGATTGCATCATTATGTTCCTTAACAAGTCGTTATTGTGAAGACAAAACTGATGTGGGATGCATTCAAGAGACACCCCTCAACGCCTATCACAGATTTTCGGTCAGAGACCATCAGACAATATGTTTCAATTGCAAAGGACACAATGGATGAGTCCTAATGCTTACTCAGTACCAAGAAGTGAAGTATCTGCAACCTCTAACAACCAGACATGATAAAGGTTGATAAAGGAGGTGAACATAAATTCTAATTTATAATCTATACAGCCAAGCAAATAAACATCTAACACTTTGAAGCATGGACATGAATGACACAAATTGCACATTAGTCGGAGTCTTCAATAGCTGCTCAGAAAGATGGGGATAACCAGACACTGACTACAAAGGAGATGAAGTGATTAAGTGAAGGAATGAGAAATAGATTCTTATTTGAATCTAATAAATAAACCAGATGATGAACCCAACCTCTACTTAAGAACATGGTGTACCACTTATAAACCGGATTTGACCTTCTGCATAGAAGACTTAACACCACAAAATTGTATCCCCATATGCAAACCTAATAAGCAGGCAGTGGTCATAACCCAATAAACTACAGGCATGGCGACCATTTCAAAGAAGCAAATGTTACTGGAAGTACAAAGGAGCTGAATGACATATATTTACCATGCTAACAGACACACAGAATGAAAACGTAAAAACAAGACATGGTAAAATGAAAATAATGCTGAAAACAATTGATAAAAACAATGTTGCAATTAGTCCATTCCAAGAAGGGCAAAGCAAAATTACAAAGCATATTGGACTGAAGACTTACACATTCTGGAGGACACAGTTGAAAGTGCTAGGTGGAGAGAGAGAGAGAGAGAGAGAGAGAGAGAGAGAGAGAGAGAGAGAGAGAGAGAGAGAGAGAGAGAGAGAGAGAGAGAGAGAGAGCGCGCGAGAGAGAGCGAGAGAGAGATAGAGAGAGAGAGAGAGAGAGAGAGAGAGAGAGAGAGAGAGAGAGAGAGAGAGAGAGAGAGAGAGAGAGAGAGAGGAGGGAGGGAGGGAAAATCAACGGAGGCGAAATGAACATCTTACTCAAATATCAACAAAATTCAAGAGAATATAAAATGAAAAAAAAAATATTACGAGCAAAACAGAAAACTAAACGTAGACAGGAATGGAAACAAAGAATGGTAATTTGTAAAAGCCATCAATGAATAAAGAAGGCCTGGTAATAGAAATACACCAATTAAACCAGAAAACATAATGTTTACATGCAAACATGAACCCCAAATGCACTAACTGAAAAAAAGTCGCTTAAAAGTCGACAGGGTCGACTTCATTGCACCGGGTTTTATCCCATATGGCTCGGTCTCTTTCCGCAGCACGGAAAGCGTCGCACAAAGCACGAACTCCGTAGCTTTTAGCGACGACCCACAGGAGTCTCCGAAACATTTAACTCGTAAACCGAAGGACGCGGCCCGGAATCGAACCCACGACCTTCGGAGCACGAGTCAAATGGCTTGACCACTTCGCCACAGAGACTCCCAACTAACTGAATTCTGTGGTAATGCAGACTGAACTGATGTCCCAACAGATTAGGAAAAACCATTTAAAGATGAACAGGCGTTACATAACAACATGTATGTAGCTTACATAACAACATGTATGTAGCATCATAAAGGGTGCAGCGGTAGTCTAGTAGCTATAAGATTGCCTGCAGACTTGGTAGCCATAGGTTCCAATTCCTATCGAGACGGATATATAAAATTGATATAGCCTAAAATAGGTCCCAAGAAAATTTTTTTGAAGTAAAGGCTGCCGGCGTTATACCGAGCAATCACCCATCGAATGCCGATTAATGTATAAACATGCGGGTCTAACACCATGTACAAATATACATAAACAATATAGTGAGAAATACAATGGGAAATGTCAGAGATGATATAACCAAGGAGCAATATGATGCCCTAAATATCGGTGGTCATGAAATACCAGAGATTCGATTGGCTGATGATACAGTATTACTATCCACATTACAGAAGGTTATGGAAAACACTACTAATTTCAACCCAAATGAATAGTGAAAAGCACAACTTATATCTTAACATTGCAAAACAAAGACAGATAAAATTACTATGGAGAAAGAAATATATGTTAATGAGGAAAATGTGAGGTGGTGGACAATTTCGAATCTCTTGGGTCACTAATTACCAACGATATTGACAAAATGAACGAACGAACGAACGAACGAACGAACGAACGAACGAACGAACGAACGAACGAACTTTATTTTCAAAGGGTTAAGAATTGAAGGAAAATCAAAGAATATCTATTGCTCTTCAAAATCTAAAACACCTGAATAAATCGTGATATGGAACAGACAGAACTAAAAAAAAAATAGATTTTTAAGAGCATGCATCTTTCCCATTGCAACATACGCCTGTGAGACCTGGACACTTACTAAACAAGCTGAACAGCGTATACATGCCTTTGAATATAAATGTTATAGACGATTTCTAAGAATATCCTGAATTCAGAAATGAACAAATGCATACATACGAAAAGAGCTGAATATTGAAGAAAGTGGGCTACTAAAGACGATAAAACAAAAACAAACAAAAAAATTGAAACATTTTGGTCACTTGAAACGTCATGAAAGTTTGGAAAGAATAATCATAGAGAGGTATATGCCCGGGAAGAGAAGAAGAGAAAAAGAGGAAGGCCAAAGAGAAGATGGGTGCAGGATGTGGTGGATGATTGCCAGATGGGTGTATCAGACGCGGGACATCTTGCTTATGACCGAGAATTTTTCCGGACGGTTGTTATGGGAGCGAAGTTCTGCAAGGGGCATGCTACTTAATGAATGAGCACCATATGTCCCATACACCTTAAGGTGTTTAGAAGGGTCCTTTACTTTATTTACTTACTAGTTGATATATGCTTGCGCTCAAACTTCCGGTGCACTGACGGCGGGTAAGATGTTCATTATCTTCACGGGTAAGTTAGACTTCAGCATTGGTTTCTCGTTCAGAAAATAGTCACTCGAGGCGTTATGAATTATGATCTAATGAAGTTAAAGTATAAAATATGACATCAGCTAGCACGCATGTCTGCCAGCGCGGTATTCAAGTGTTCGAAACTCCATCGTGGCGGGCATGTTTTTTCCGACCTGGGCTCCCAAATCAACCAAGCCTACAATGGACACAAGGAGGTTTTCTGGGAAGTAAAAGGTGGCCGACATGATACAGACATCACACACCGAATGCAGATTTGTCTAAAACTATGGGTTAGTACCATATACCCGGAAACTATAGTTCCACAGTTTCTAGCCATTTGCCTGCCGGCTTTGGGGGTCATGGGTTCGATCCGCATTGAACGGATTCGGATTTTAAATATTGACCTATGCTCCAAGGCAGCCCCAGGTTAACATGGGTACCAAGAAATGTCTTAGGAAGTAAAGGCAGTCGGTGTGATACCCACCACATCACACTTCCAGTGCCGTTCGGCCGATACAAATATGGGTCATGTTCCACGTGCGCAACGCGCCTTAAGATTTGTAAAATAGTCGATTGCTTTACTTACCATACACCCACAGGATCTGTTGGTCGATACGGTGTCCTTTTAAAATAAGATATGACAAGGCATTTATTTCTTCGCCTAGTTAACGCTCTTTCTCCACCTGAGCTGCAGATAACATACAGACAACAAGAAACATTGTTTTAGCTTCCAGGTAAAACAATGTTTACCCACGACTTGGAAGCTCTAAGACTGATTGAATTACAATAGAGTAGTTGTATCTTCAACCCAGCAGAGATGTAATGGACGTCCCAGATTGAGGTATGACGAGCCACACAGATGGAGGATTGTGCAATCTTTGGCAAAGTGTAAGAGTCAAAGGAACGGGAGTAGAAACGTTGAAAAGCGACCTGAAAGAAAATAGAATGCTGAACAAGTGTGGATGTAAATATGTAGAATCATAGCGTTAAAATGTGGCCACAGGCTGTAGGTAAGAGAACTCACAACTGAAAAGCGCGTGAACAAGAAACAAGCAGGAAGAAGAAGAAGAAGAAGAAGAAGAAGAAGAAGAAGAAGAAGAAGAAGAAGAAGAAGAAGAAGAAGAAGAAGAAGAAGAAGAAGAAGAAGAAGAAGAAGTAGAAGTAGAAGTGAGAGGGGATGGAGAAGGAGGAGGGAAACATAAGAAAAAGAAGAACATACAGACCGAAAGAGAGGACAGGAGGAACAGCAAAAAAAAAAAAAAGAGGAATAGATTATGTTGATAATGATGACGCCTACGATGATGATGATGATGATGATGATGATGATGATGATGATGATGATGATGATGATGATGATGATGATGATGATGATAAACAAGAAGATACAGCAATGTTAGATATGATTTCAGACAAGGTTGCCAGAAATGCGAGCCAGTATACCGGTTACAGAAATGAATCTCACCTGCGCAGACCCTTCATTCCAGCAGAAATGATATACCTGCCTGCGTGAATTATGTATCGTTGGCATAACTGTGTAATCAAGAGTGTTGTTTGTCTGTAGTTTCTAGGCAGACGTCAACACGTAGTCTCTTTGGGTTAACTGCACCCCTTTCATTATAAATATATGGAGTGTGACATTAAAGTAGCGTCAGATACCGCAACCTAGGCAAATCTCACTGGTATAGTGCAGACTGACTGACTGACTGACTGACTGACTGACTGAATAACTGACTGACTGACTGACTGACTGACTGACTGACTGACTGACTGACTGACTGACTGACTGACTGACTGACTGACTGACTGACAGACTGACAGGTGGGTGGTCAGGCAGACAGGCACGTAAGAAGACAAGCAAATAATAAGACATACTGATGACAGTGAGGAAGGAAGGCACATATGCAAGCAGGCATGTAGTTAAGACAGACAGACAGACACACACACACACACACAGACACACACACACACACACACACACACACATAAACACACGTACACACACATAGTGGTATGTCTGCTCTCTGTCTGGCCCGGAGAATGGTTGAGAGGACAGACAGACAGACAGACAGACAGACAGACAGACAGACAGACAGACATGAAAGTACACAGGTAGGTAGACAGGTAGGAGGGTAGGTAGGTAGGTAGGTGGGTAGGTAGGTAGGTAAGCAGTCAGGCAGGCAGGCATTCTCATAGATGGGTAGATGGGCAGATGGTTAGGTGGGTAGGTGGGTAGTAGATGGGTAGGTCGGCAGGTAGGTAGCTAGCTAGTTAGACGGACGGACGGAAAGACGGACGGACGGACGGACGGAAAGACGGACGGAAGGACGGACGGAAGGACGGACGGACTGACGGAAGGACGGACGGACGGATAGAGAGATAGAGAGATAGAGAGATAGGGGATAGAGAGATAGAGGGATGGATGGATGGATGGATGGATGGACGGATGGACGGACGGACGGACGGACAAACAGACAGACAGATAGATAGATAGATAGATAGATAGATAGATAGATAGATAGATAGATAGATAAGTAGATAGATAGATAGATAGATAGATAGATAGATAGTTAGGTAGGTAGGTAGGTAGGTAGATAGATAGGTAGATAGATAGATAGATAGATAGATAGATAGATAGATAGATAGATAGATAGATAGATAGATAGATAGATAGATAGATAGATAGATAGATAGATAGATAGATCTATTCTGAACACCGACATTAAGTTTGACTTAAACGAAGACTTCTTGTTCAGAAAGCTTTCGCAAACTACTGACAGTACGTGTAAAATGTTCTGGAACATCAAACTACGGCTGATTACAAAAGGCATGCTACATTTATTAGACCTCTACGATTATACCAGTCCCAGATCTTCCGATAGACAGAATAGATCTTCTGACATATAGAAATTAACACTGAATTCCAGCTGATGTATTTTGTTAAAGTTAGTTGCATATCCATTACAGGACCTCGCAGTCGATACCAGCATTATTAGATGTTGTGATCTTCTGGCAAGTTTACATTCAGTAGTTTGCCAATGCTTTCTGAACGATCGACAACCATCGCATTTCGTAAAAAAATCAACACAAGGCGTCTGCTGCAAAATCGCCTGCAGCTGTGTTTCGAACGCTGCTATGTGGGATTACGAGCTGCGTCCATAACCAGCTTCGATACGGAGCCGGCATGTATTTTGTTTAAAGAAAAAATGAAAATATTCAATATCCTGTAGCCCCTCCATCTTATAACTCTCCCATTCACGGGATGTTTTCCCAGCAAGCTCTGTCACTGATATCCCCCAGTATCTATGTTATGCGGCACATATTTCTTCAACCATAAAACTCATGCCAGGTGTCACACGTGTATTTACTCCAGTACCCACGTGTGGCTGTCTTCGCAGGAACGTTACTGTAAACACGCTAGAAATGATATTTAAGCTTCTCATTTTCCCATGTTTTATAGGTTTCAACCACAAACTACACTCGCTTTCCATACTTTCTAGACTGTAATAAAAGTATGGGACACCGATTGGCTCCTAATTTAAAATTTTAACCAAATACGCTACAGAAAATCCCTATTTATTCGCCTAATTATAAATTACTACATACTCGAGACGAGGATGGCTCGCTTAATGATTTCTTAAGCATAATATTGGTGTTCTTCACCAAATCTTTGGGTTTTTGCTAACTAAACAAACATTTTCGCCGTCTGCAATTTTTGGTTATTAAAAATATGACCGTCTCTACCCGTTCTAAAATAAATATGCAATTGCTGCCGAAGTTACTGCTAGCAATCGCTAGCCATACCACTTCCCTTCATTACCAAAAAAGTCTTTCACAACTAAGGAAATACGAAAAAGCTGAAGCATTCATTTGGTGTGTTTTCTTTAGAATTCTGCACGAGACGCAATGTAAACGTAAATTCTTAGAGACCTTTATAATCTCCATTAGTTTTTCCTTGTGAAATCTCCTCCACTGCAAAACAAGGGTCCTGTATGTGATAGGAAATCGGCTGGCTTGAAATAGGAAACGACATCGAAAATGTCAGACTTGATAATCTCTATGCTGGAGTGGAATGTTTCTTTCGTCGCCATATTAGAAGAGTCATACCGGAAAACGGAAATCTGTCGATCGATGCGTGGGAAGTATTACTGTATGCGCACACGTTTCGGATAGCGAAATAAGAATTGATCAGACGTCGGTGGATATTTGGCGGGAATCATCAACATGTGTGTCATGTTGCAGACCTGAGCTGTCTTGTGTTTGTAGAGGGATTGACAGCTGTCGTAGACAGCGCGCGCGCACACACACACACACGCACGCACACGCACGCATGCACACACACACACATTTATTATTATTATTTATTATTATTATTATTATTTAAATTACAATATACAAAACACTGATCAGACCAGTTGTGCTGTATGGCTCTGAAACCTGGAGTACAACGAAAGGAGACGAAGCCTTGTTACAAACCTTTGAGAACAAAGTTTTAAGACGCAATCCATTAGGGATGCACAAAGTGGAGAGTGGAAAAAAAGAAGTAACAAAGACATTTATGATCTGTTCAAATCACTGGTATCATGAAGGCTAATAGACTACAATGGCTGGGGCATATAGAAAGAATGGAAGACAATAGGGAAACAAAACTCGCTTACACTGAGGAAATAAATGACCGTAGACCACGAGGTAGACCAAGAAGATGGTGGAGAGATAATATATATACAGACCTACAAGCACTTGGAATCAACGACTGTCAAGAGAAGGTCAACCAGAGAGACGAATTGAGACAGATTGTATCTGCAGCAAAGAACCTCAATGTCTCGGAACGCTGAAGTAGAAGAAGAAGAAGAATAAAAGTCTGGCAAGAAGCGAATCTCCCCGTTTCCTTTCTCTCCCTTTCCATAAATTTGTCCAGTTGTTACACTATGTTTCAGTTGATATCTTTTCATCATAAAGCCAGAAAATGGTGATTACTATTTTTATGGTCAGCGTCTGATGTTTAGGGGTAGAAAACGCAGTTACACTTCTCCGGCAAGCATAGTTAAAACTCAGGTACCGGCGATTGTAACCCTTTTAAAATAAAGTTGAATTGAATTGAATTTCTTTTATTTGGAAGCTTCCAAATCGTTTTGCACTGATTTTCACAAAGGTGTGAGCGTCGGATGATAAAGGAGTAATGGGGAATTACAGATCGTAAAATTGCCTAGATAATCACAATCAACAAATGCTGTAGTTGATTGCGAGGTCCTTAAAAGACATTAAATTATATATATATATATATATATATATATATATATATATATATATATATATATATATATATATATATATAATAATATATATATATATATATATATAGAAAGGGATGATCACATATTTTATACCTTACTATGAAAGATATGTCTTCTTCGTCCAGAGCTTTACCGACTGGCGTGGGCTATCATGTTTCTTTATATATTGTGATAATATGTCGTGTGAGATCCTTTCGTACCATGGCACCGGACTATTAAGAAGTGTCTCTATATATCTGTCCTGTCTCTCTGTCCACACATTTTTTTTTTTTATTTTTTTTTTTTTAAATTCGCATATCCTTTTACAGGACATCGCTGTCAACAGCAGCATCTTTCAGCTGTCTGTTGATTTCTTGGCAAGATTACGCTCAGTAGTTTGCCATTGCTTTCTGAGCGGCCGGCTCAGTTATCCCGCAAGTCACCAGCGACGGACGAACCGCTCCCAGTTCTCGCCCGCTACGAGACTCTGCGTGATAAACGGGATTACGGAGAAAGTGGTGTAACCCCTCGGCCAGAGAGACCGGCACATATTTTATAGTTCTTACAATATGTTATAGCTGTGTCTTTTCATATTGTGGACACAAATGATAATTAACTCTTCAAAACTGTTAGATTACATATTTTGGCGCTGTCCAGTGAATTTTTAGCATTCTCCTGTAAAACACACCAATGAAGCTTATATGGATTGTGAGCGTGAATGTGTGTGTCTGCGCGAGCTCGCGTGCGTTCGTGCGTACTTGATTACTAAATGTCCGTGATTCACAACAATATGTTAAAATCGGTGCTATGTAACATGTAAGCATTCTTTTTCTAACCTTCGGTGACAAGAACTTATTGCATATTGCATTCTTCATTTTATAAAATCTATTGTTTGTTTCTCCTATTCGTTCTTTATCTATGTGATATTTTTGAAATCTTTTGTAATCCATGTGCCTAGATATTTGAATTTTTGCGCTTGCCTACATTAACCAGCTCCGAGGCGAAGGTGTTACGGACACAATTCGTAATCTCGCATACCGCATTCGAAACACAGCTGTGGGCGATTTTG
The DNA here is from genome assembly GCA_014155875.1 of Cepaea nemoralis. Lineage (NCBI taxonomy): Eukaryota > Metazoa > Mollusca > Gastropoda > Stylommatophora > Helicidae > Cepaea > Cepaea nemoralis. Next base: position 524,987 of record JACEFZ010002248.1, read on the forward strand.
CAGCAGACCACCTTACGTTGTTTTTTTTCCCCAGTGAAATGGTATTGGTGCCGGTGGTTCAGAAAGCAATGGCAAACTACTAAACGTAAACTTGCCAAGAAATCACCGGAACCGCCAAAAATGCTGAGGCTGCTTGCTTCGTCCTGTAAAGGGTACGCAACTAACTACATTGACACTGTTTACTTTAATTGTACATTTAGGCGTGATCGGTTTCTTGGCTAGTAACTTTACTACTGACTTTGAACTCAACAGTACTCCTCACACGTGCTACTACTGTCAGCACTCTGAACTGATTTTTTGCGTTAGGATTAGCTTTCCCTTTTACCTGTGTCCCTCGCCATCAGGCGAACCCATTCCGACGTACAGGTACTTGTAATTTACTACCCCAAGTCAAAAACGAGAAGTCAACATTTTAAGCCAACTGACGGGTGTAGTGGTTGAACCTGTTATCCCGGCATCAGCACACCGGATATGAAGAACGGGCGCTCTTAACCATTCTGTCATGCTGACCGCCTACATGCGATTTGTTGTTGTGTTATTGTTGTTGTGTTATTGTTGTTGTTGTTGTTGTTGTTGCTGTTGTTGTTGTTGTTGTTGTTGTTGTTGTCTTCGTATAATAATACGCAGTGTGTTCACTCAATAGCTAACATGACAAAATTTACAAGCGACTTGCTACAAGCTATATGCAGGGCTTCAAAAATAATTTTCTGAAGTTGTATTTTTTTTTTGTTTTGTTACTAGTACTTTGGGTTCTCGCACTTTGTGTTGATGAATTGTTTTAGCTTTTCCCCATTTTCTGTGAAATTGTTTCTAATTTTATTATATCGACCAACACTGTTCTTTTAAAGGAATGGTTTAAAAGCAAGAAAATCGACATCTTGGCACCTGACTTTATCCCATATTATTTCTCCAGAGCAGACTGCCAAAAACCTCGCACAGAGAACGAACTCAGTAACTCCAACAACCTCCCAGGGGTCTCCGAAAACATTGCACTAGTGAACCAAATGACGGAGTCCTAAAGAGAATCCAAGATGTTTTGGAACGTTAGGCAGGTGTAACAGTATTGGGTATTATTAGGATCTAGTGGGAAACACAGATACAGCACGATTGAGCATTGAGACTGAAAGGGGTGGGAGATGCTCAATCGTGACGTATTATGTTGTTAAGGTTAGTCAACATCCGATAGTCCAGCTGAGAAGACACGGCTTGTCATCTTGAGAATAAAGTATAAAGTTTTAGTCCAGATCAAGTCTTGTTACTTCATTTGACACTGTTAAAGGAGTAATAAATGGTGCCCTGGACCGAGGATCTGAGGTTGATCTGGGCCGGCCAACAACAACTATCCACTGGCGGCATGCTGTAAGACAAATTATGAAGGTAATGGCCTACCACGCGAAGTACTAAAGAATCCAGACAAAACTGCCAGGACAAGAAGGGTTTCCTGGAGCCGTGGCTGAACATTTGAATTGTATCATTTACAAGGGGCCTAACCTGGCCGTTGCCTGAACCTTGCCACTTTCAAGGGACTTGCCTCCAATTTAAGTTCAAGATTTTATCGGAAGTCAGAACTCGTTCAAGGTCAGGTCATCACTAGCCGTTGGCTGATACTAATCCATTTTTGGGCCTCGTCATTCCTATGACCCAAACACACCTAATCCATTTTTGGGCCTCGTCATTCCTATGACCCAAACACACCTAATCCATTTTTGGGCCTCGTTATTCCTATGACCCATTCCATACGACGATGAAGTACCCACTTGAGAATCAAGGAAGGGACCCAACCAGGGGTCGAAGATTGTCTGGCAGCCCATGAGATGTGACCCAACCAGGGGTTGAAAATTTTCTGGCAGCCCACGAGAAGGACGAAATTACCTGAGGGAAGAGAAGTGATATCTAACTCCGCCACCTGAATTCCGAGACTAAATTTCACTTGATGCGGGCTCTGGTTGGTTGAACTGAATCCGTAAGTTGGTAAAAGAAGGTAACGGATTAATTAAGGAAATAGACTCAGAGTAAAAGTTGTGTATTTCGAGGTCTCCCGTGAGGTTCCGAATTTCTTAATTTGAGTGGAGTACAGGACATTATTGTGGTTTAAGAAACAAATATCTACAAGGAACCTTCTGATTGCCACAAATTTGAGTTTTTTATTGAGGACAGGGTTCATTCTTCCTATGCTCAGACAGGATATCGTTGGTGCTTCTTCTGATTAATGTAATATCTTACAATATTATAACCAACTGAATTGTGCTGTTTGGGATTTGGGAAATTGTAATTGTGTGATTGGTTGCTTGCTTTGTTTCTGTATTTTTCAGCATGGCGGAACAGAACACCTGAGCACAAGTGTTGACGTTACATTAAGAAATTACAAAAATGAAATTGGTTACTTGTATAAATATTGCAGCTTAGAAGACTCAGCACAGCACATATTTCAGCTGAACTCAGGATAAGTTTTTTTCCAGGTACCAAAGAAGTATACAGAAGAATATTGTTTCAGCTGGATAGATATTTCAAAGGAACTGAATATGAATTTCTTGTGCGGGGAGTTACAACGGGTTAGCACATGGTTAGGAGAATTAAAGATGTCAATTACGGAAGTAGAGAATTTTCTGAAAATATTGAAGAACAAAACGATTAGACAAGACCCTTATAGAATTGTGGTAGACGGTAATAGAGTAGAAAAGAATAACAGGAGACAGCCGTTGCTTAATAAAGACAGAAGACAATATGGTTATGACAGTGAGAACAGACGAAATAGTGAAAGGTTGGACTGGTATAGTAGTTATAAAAACAAAAATGGGCGTGAGAGAAACTTTTCAAGGAAATCATGGAACTGGCCCTCTCACAGTGCAACTGCTAGAAAAAGACGTGACGACTGGTTGGAGCAAAGACAAAGACAATATCTAAACTCAGGTGTAAGAGACAGAGTTGAACCTGTAAATAAAATACAGACTAATCCTAAAATAGTTGCGAATGTGACTAGTGGACAGGAAAAGAAGACGACGGGGTTAGTAAAGAAAAGAAATAGAGAGACACAGACACAAGCAGGTAATACGATAGAAAGTAGTACGCAGACTCAGGTACAATCAGTCAGCAAGATAACAAAGGGAACTCAAACGGATGTAATAGAGACTCAGTCAAAACCAACTCATTTGACTAAGAGAGACAAGGTTGAAGTTAGGAAAGATGGACAGACAAGGACCAAGGACGAAAGGAAGTCAATAAAGAAAAGTGTTAGTATGGTTGTAAATAGAGGTAGTGCCATGTCAAGTTATTCAGACATAGACAAGAAACTAGTTCCCAGATGGTGTAGGAATATTAGCTTGTCAGAGTTCAAGCTACGGAGAAGATATTCCCACAGCTGAATATTATAGTGATGCTGAATCAGATATTATTACAGATGATTCGGAGAATGAGAGTGTTACACTACGAGCAGATCCTGAATTGAAGAGTGTTGTTCCCTCATACGGAATAGTGACTGGTGGACAGACAGATAGAGTTTTAGTTAGTGACTATGTAGGGAAGGCTAAGGGACGAAGACCGAGAAAGAGAAAGAAAGCCAGACGTTTTAAAGGATGACTAGTGGGAATAGGGCCGACGTGTTTGCAGTAAACTATAACGAATCTGATGATGGAACTATTATTAGCGTGTCATCTGAAGACTGAGATGGGAAGGTATAAACGTTACGTAAGGTACACAGGAAACAGTGAGCAGACTGACGAAAATATAGGAAATAGAAGGAACTCATTTAAGAAGAAGAATAGTGGTAGACAGTTAGCGGGAATTTATTCAACGACAGAAAGTGACTTAAGTAAAATAGAAGACCTTATGACCTTAAGACCTGACTTCTTTAACAGGTTGACAACAGATAGTGATGATGACATTATAAGTGAAAGACAGGTTAGGATATTGAAAGACAGTGAAGTGTTTAATTTGGAGACACTATATAACGGTTAAAATTCCTTGGGTGAAGAAGGAAAATGAAATAGGTCTGGCTTATGAGAAGAACCCCGGTTTGAGAGTATAGGTATATGAGCTGTCTAAAATAGGCAGATGAATTTTGTTGGTGATAAGGAAGTACGGCAAATGATATTCCACGTGGATTACGTAATACAGGATATCGTCTGGTTGGTAGCGAGGTAGAGAGAGTAAAATAGGGTAGATTCAGGACAGAATTAATAGAGGGTGAGAGATATGTTAGGCATGAATATTAGTATTAGAAATAGTTTGACTCAGAGTTATGACGTGAGGTCCGAGATAGTTTCGCTTGTTGGTTGGAGAAGAAAGAATAGTATTGTTGACAGGTGAACCGAGAGTGTCTGGTGAGGAGATATAGATTGAGGAGGCACTGAGTATCCTGTGTATAAAATAGCCAGTTGAACGTGAGAATAAAAGTAAAAGACTGTAGAAGTGGATGCTTGAAAAATACGAGTTACGTCGTGCTTGCGGAGAAAGAAGAAACTTGTTGTGTGTAGAGAAGTATAGAATGATAGTTACGAAGTTAGGGGTGGTTCACCAGAATGAGGTTTGTTTTGAAGAGATAGTAGATAGTACTGTGAAAGTAATTTCAGTTGCGAGAGGTAGTGTATAGGGTCTGACCTTCGTATAGGAGTGAGTGATTGAGTAAAGTAGAGATATAAGAAAACAGTGAATTGAGAAAGTCCTCTGGAATAATTCGTTTGGTTGTGCGTTGTTCGTACGTGAGTATAACTGTACTCAGACAGGTGTTCGTCGTGATGAAGGAAGTAGGAAAGAGGTGTGATGACGTCGTCTAAGTGAAATACATAGATATGTCTTGTGTCAACGTGTGTAGAGGAGATCAATACGTGTAGATTGTGCTGAATGATCGCTGGAATGTTGAAGTGGCGTCTGAGGTGTTTTTTTTAAATAAAAATAGTAGGGACACGTTAGGTTGTCGTGTTGTGTGTAGTTGTCTGTAAATATGAGAAGAGTGCTTGATAAGTCCAGAGAATTGAATAGCCTTGTTACACCTGTTGTCAATATCAATTGTTGCGTTTTAGATTAGCTAAGTGGTTGTTGGTTGTTCTTCTTTAGTTATAGTCGTCGCCTCTGTTTTTTTGTTTGTGCTAAAGGGAGATATCTTTTGTTTAGAATGTGTGATCTTGGAAAGAAATTATGAAAGTTGTATAACAGGTTGACGGAAAGAGAGTTAATATTCTGATTGACGTTTCATAAAACATCTTTAGTATTCTTGACAGGAACATGTCAAAGCAGGAGTGCCTAATACGGAGAAACGAGAAAAATGAGGTCCGTTGTATATACTAACGTGAGTTGCTGTTCTGAAAGAATCCCGATAAATAGGAGTGAAAGATACGAAGGTAAACAAGATGAGGTAAATGAACGTTAGAAAAAGTGTTCCGATAAAAGTGATTGGTTGGATTGTCGTCACGATGTGAAAAGGATAGGAGAGACTTGAGGTAATGGTGCTGAGATACAGAAAGTACTGATGCAAAAGAATGAAATATTAATTGCGTCGGGTAGACGAGAAGGTGGAAATAGAGTTAGTTGTTTTGGTGAGAGGTCTATAGTAAATAGACAAAGTTTTGTTGGTTGTAGGAGGGTGGAGATACTGTGGTTGACGGTAAGGATTGGGAAGTGGTGGTGATGGTTGGTACAAAGCCATGGGAGACAGTTGGTGTGCCGAGCCACAGGTTAATTGATAAGTAGATGGTGGCTGGTACATTGAGATGATATTGGAATAACTGTGCTTGCTTATGAGGATATTTTGGATGTTATGATGTATTAGGAGTTAGGATGGAAAAAGATAGAAAATTGTGAGGGGAGATAATCAATGTTTGACTTCCAGAAAAAGGAACGGTCACTTGTTGAGTAATGGTTTTGGTTGAGGGGAACAAGTATGGTTCCGCATTAAGATAATCTGTAGATAACAGAGGGATATTTGTATATATGTATATACGTATTTTGGCATTAATGCTTGGTATGGAGTTGTTTTGTTATATATGACTTGGCTAAATAGATAGGTGTTACATTGGTTAGAAAAGGAGGCCAATGTTGCTGGGTCACTTTACGTAGTAATTTGAAGGGAGTTGTATTTTTTTTGAAAACCTTATCTTTGTTTTATTACCTCATGTATAAAGTTTTTTTTTTGCTTGATTTGGTCCTGTAAAATGATTGTTATTATTTTAGAATAGGTTATTGTCTTCGTAGACCTTTATGTGTAAACTACTGGTCCGTAAAAGAGACCAGTAGTAGTAGAAAAAAATAGATTAGGATGTATGTTGTATTATTTTAATCATCGTCACCATCATCATCACTATCATCATCATACTTTTAGTTGAATTGCGGGGAAACATAAATGAGTGTTACAAAAATTTGGGGGGGATTTGATGTCCTGTTGTGATTTTATTTCACTGTTTTGTGTGTTAAATAGTAGTTAATTAAGTTATGTTTAATTTACAAGGTTTTCGTAAAGACAATACAGGGGGCTTTAGTTATGACCCTTCGTTCAGAAAAGAGTTCATAAAACTACGGAGAAATAATAGAGAGACACATTCTCTTTGTGAAGAAGAAGTTCATAGATATTTTGATGCTTTGATTATCAGCGTAGAAAGGTTAAAGTGGCTATGAACTGTAGACGGGGTTACTACACAAGTAAAATAGTTATGGGAAACTTTAGAGATACACTAAATAAGCATTCATTAGAAATATATGGGATTAGAAGCCACATGGGAGGAGAAAAGATTAATGAATATAGTAGTAGAAAAAAAGAGGGGAAAGTTTTGAACATAGGTTTCCGGGGGGGTCAGAAGAGCCATGATATACACGAGATTGCTGGGTTATAGAAGAATAAGAAAATTACCCCAGATGAAGAGTAAACATGAATTGGATCCATGTTTGACTAGACACTGTGGATAACTGTATAATAGAAAAGGGTAAAGTGTGTAAATGAGAAATGAACATAAGGGGAGACATAGGGACATGGGGTGTTTGTGGGTCCGTAATAAAGGGACTGAGATTAAAGTTGATTACAAGCAGTCACAGACATGAGTGGTTATTTTTGCTGCTGTAGATTACGGCATGAATTATGAATTGAGAGGTGGAAGATTTTAGAGAGACATTGGGTTACATAGCCTGGGCAGGATGTAAATGTTTATAAGTGGGTCAGATTACAATGTTGTGTTTGATGGTTAATATTTAAGGGGAGATTTCAAGGTTACTAGGTTGCTGTTGATAACGGCATAAGTGGAGCATTTTAGTAGATATGCCCATAAGAAATGGACATTAAGAGAGAACCTGAGGTATTGGAGAAGATTACTTATACGAGGTGATGAGGTTATGTGAGGTGTTGTGTTGGAGGAGGTCTTAAGGGATAATAGACCTTTTTAATTGTGTCTTCGGGATGTGTTTTATGGTTTACATTACAATGTGAGGTTGAGGGTAGGTAGTGTATGTTATAAAGACACTTAGAAGTGAAGAATATTTTTGGATGATGGTTGATATTTGATGCTGTAGATAGCAGCGTAAACTGTTACCATAATGAGTGGTACTGTGGGAGATATAAGTTAGACTTTATTACATAAAGTCTCAAAGAACATAGGGGTGTAAAGGGGTGTGTGGTTTAGGTGAATGTTGTTTTTTTTGAAAGAGTTCTATTTCTTCTTTTAAATTCCGGTGGCCACCGATTCTTTGTCTTCCTATCGTGTGAAAGTAATTTCAGCTTAGTTGAAAGTGGGGGATTTGTAGCGTTGGTGATAAAATAAGGAGTTGGTTAGAGTTGAGTTTGAAATTTTAAGCAGATTGCTTATGAGGAAGGAGTATTTAAGAAGACGTGTTATGATGTTATTGTATATAGTTGAAATTGAAATGTTATTAAGATATGTAAATATGTTATGGTTGGTTGAAGGGCCGGAAACGAAGAAGAAGTGGGTTGACTATATGAAAAGGGAAAAAGTAAAGAAATTGAATATTCATTTAAGTTAGAGTTGATTTTAAGAAGATTAGAAGACAAAGAGGGAATAGAGTATGGGGATTTAGAGTAAAGATTTTTCCTTTAAAAGGAAAATTCTTTAATTAACATGGGGAGGTGTAACAGTATTGGGTATTATTAGGATCTAGTGGGAAACACAGATACAGCACGATTGAGCATTGAGACTGAAAGGGGTGGGAGATGCTCAATCGTGACGTATTATGTTGTTAAGGTTAGTCAACATCCGATAGTCCAGCTGAGAAGACACGGCTTGTCATCTTGAGAATAAAGTATAAAGTTTTAGTCCAGATCAAGTCTTGTTACTTCATTTGACACTGTTAAACAGGCGGCTTAACTACTTGGCCACTACACTGAGACCTCTTCCCTCCCCCTTCCTTTATTCCTCTTATAATTTACAGTCTTGATTGCAGAAAATGAACAGGACCTGCAACATTTAGTAGATGCGGTTGTTGCACACAGTGAACAACTAGGGTTAGAATTGAATTGTAAAAAGACACAGATTATAGTTGTCACCAGGGAAAAGGAAATACCACAATGTAATATACAAGTAAATGGAAATATTCTTAAACAAGTGAATCGATACAGTTATCTCGGAACAGACATAACATTTGGGAGATGCATTGAAGAGATTAGAACAGGAATTGCCATTGCGAAGGTAGCCTTTTGCTAGATGAAAAACATACTGATCAATAAAAAGATATCAACTGAAACGAGAAAAAGAGTGTTGAAGTGCTACTAGAACCTGAAACTTTGTATGGAAGTGAAGCGTGGACAATGAGCAGACAAGATGAAAAACATCTGATGGCTGTGGAAAGGTGGTTTGTGGGGAAAATGCAAAGAATACCATGGACAGGCAGAAAAACCAGTGAACAAATCCTTCAAGAAACAAATGAATATCGTAACTGAGACATTAGACGTAGACAGTCAAAAATTGTTGAGCATGTTATGAGAAGAAATGAATTGGAGAACTTGGTGACAATTGGCAAGATCGAAGGGAAGGTACCAAGGGGAAGACCGAGAAGCAAATACCTGTATGGCTTGGCCAAGTGGCATGGTCGAGACAGAAACATGGAGTTGATCCACGACTATTGATCGAGTGAGATGGCGAAACATGACCGCCCAAGCTTATCGGCATGGCACATGATGGATGGGTCGATGGAATTTGCAGTAGATCTCGAAGTTAATTTATCAGATTGTCCATAATTTAATATACAGTCATTTACTCTACTAGGACATAAAGCTGTGATACTGTGCTTGTACAACGCGCAAATAATGACGCTCTGCAAATGTCACAATATTGGTGGCAGATAAAGTAATAGATATACAACAATTGTTGGACATTGTGGGAACAAAGAGTGCAAAGAAATTACTCTCGTTGAATATTAAGAAAACAGTAAATTTGGTGATATCAAAGAAAATAGTGACACTAAAATGTGGCATAGAAATTGAAAAGAAAATTCTTAACAAAGTGAATACCTTGGGGCATTCATAACATCAGATTGAAGATGTACAACAGAGATCAAAATCAAAATAGAGCAAGCAAAAGCTGTATTTCATAAAATGAAGAGTATCTTATGCAATAAGTCATTATCACTGAATGTAAGAAAGAGAGTGATGAAATGCTATATAGCACATGTGTCAAACTCGAGGCCCGCGGGCCACATGAGGCCCGGTGTACAATCATATCAGGCTCGAGAGATCTCAACCGACGTACACATATATTCGGCCCGAGAGAGAATTTTAGGCAAAACTATTTTTTAATGGCCAAAATATAAAGTGTAAGTAAAATTCCCTAATTAGCATTCTTGCCAAATGATAGGCTACCTGAGAGCGTTCTCACTTCGATAAGAATAAGCGAAAATTTAATTTGTGTAGTGAGTGGATGTTCGTGGATATAGTGAAATAGCAACGTTCAGTTGCTCGTTTTGGATTGGCGCATAAGAAATGAAAGTAGTCTAGTGCCCGGATATTATATCACATTTTCCCGCTACAGCTAACCTGATATCAATCAAGCGTCTGTCGGTAGAAGCACAATCTTTTTATAAAATCAAAGCAGGCCTTTAAAATGATCAAGAGAAAAGTTGATTCTGAAAAAAGAGCATTTCAAAGCCGCTGGGAGGCTGAATATATGTTTACTGATATTGGTGGTAAACCTGCGTGTCTAATTTGTGGAGATAATGTGGCTGTGATAAAATAATATAATCTGAAACGGCACTACGAGACTAAACATCAAGACAAGTTAAACAGTCTGAATGCAGAACAAAAGCTACATAAGGTAGAAGAACTTCTTCTACTTCTTCTTTCGTTCGCCTAAAATATTTTTATAACTGCAATGTTGTCTCTTGTATGAATCTAACAGTCTTTTTTAGTTCATTCAGCGGTCCATAGAGTTTATCTTCCACTGTTGTCTCTCTAGGCCAGAAGGTTCGCCTGGATATATTGTAGTTTGGGCAATCCTGGAGTATGTGCTCTGCTGTCTGCGACGCCAAACCACATGTGCACATGGCTGAGTCACCAATCTTGAATTTTGTATACATGTGGTTGCGTAATTTATTGTGTCCTGTTCTGAGGCGCAGAAGAATGACCTGTTCTGGTCTGTCCATAACGTGGTAGTCGTCTTGAGTAAGGTTTGGTGGCCTTCTGACTGATTTGATCATTCTTTTCTTTTGGTGGTATGTAATAGGCACATCTGGTTGTTCTTCTTGTGCTCCTTCCTTAGCCAATCGATCAGCTCTGTCGTTTCCGGGGATTCCACAGTGGGATGGTATCCACTGTATGGTGATCTTACGATGACTGCTAAGTTCAGAAAGCTGTGTCCTCAGAACTGGCAATTTCCCAGACAGGAGCCCCTCTATTACGGATTTTGCATCTGTCAATATCACCACAGGTTGTGTACCATGGCTGGTATTTTGTAATTTCTCTGTGGCTATCTTGATTGCCTCAATTTCAGCATCATAATTATGGCAGTACTTTCCTGTTGGAATTCTGGCCGTGTCTCTAGTATTTTTTGGGTATTCTATATACACTCCCGCTCCTCCATTTCGAACAGCATATTGTGCTGACCCATCTGTGTAGACTGGGATCCAGAGGTTCTGTGGGTATTCGTCATCAAGGAAGCTGAGAGTGGCTGTTCTGCGCTGTACACTGTTCTGTTCTTCCTTGTCAAATATTCCTCTAACTTTTGACTAGATTTGTAGCGATATTCTATGTTCATCTTTCCACGGGGTTCGCTCTGGAATAGTTGTCAGGGGGATATCAACTGTGGGAAGATCGATGGTTTCTCTGCAGAGTTGTTTGGCCTGGTGGATGAAACTACTTCTTTTCAACCGCCCGATAGCTAAGTTTTCAAATCTGTTCTTCATAGGGTGGCCTGGCAAGCTGAGAAACTTTTCTGCTTGTATTAGTGTTTTTGTATCTCTGCGTTCTCTTAAAGCTTGTGTCCTCCCCATTTTCTCCATTGCTACTATAGGGGTAGAAGAACTGAAGAGGCATCTAACATCACAGCAGACGATTTTTCACCAAAGCAAACTCAAAAACTGAAGCTGCTGTGAAAGTAAGTTTTATTGTGGCGGAGGAGATCGCAAAATCAGGAGAGTTTCCGAAGCGCTACATGATGAACGTGTGTGACGTCTTGTGTTCAGAAAAAAGCAGATGTTTGCAAAGGTAATTCTAAGCAGAAATGCGGTTGTTGATCGGGTTTGTGAGATGGCCACTGATGTGAAATCACAGCTGATCGAAAAAGGCAAAGACGTTGTTGCAATCTCCCTTGCTGTCGATGAAAGTAATGACACGACTGATAAATGCTTCATCCGTGGAGTGGACTCCAGTCTGAATGTTACAGATGAAATATTAGACATGAAATCCATGCATGGGACAACGACAGGAAAAGACATTTTTGACAACGTATGTCAAAGTTTAACCAACATGAACCCGCCTTGGGACAAACTCGTTGGACTAACAACAGATGGAGCACCGGCGATGTGTGGCGAAAAACGTGGACTAGATGGAAGGATGCTGTTAAAGATGTAGGAGAACTGTACTGGTGAATTGATAGCATATCACTACATCAAGGATCGTTGTGTGGTGAAGTCCTCAACATGGAAGATGTCATTATCACTGTAACACCAACCGCCAACTTTATCAGAGCCAAAGGTTTAAATCACCACCAATTTCAGCCTTTTTTGCAGGAAATAGAGTCAGCGTTCGGCGACATGCCTTATCATACAAAGGTGCTGTGGCTAAGTAAGGGGAAAGTTCTCAGTAGATTTTTTCAGTTGATCGAAGAAATCTGTCAAATCATGGACAGTAAAGGAAAAGATTCCACAGTTTTTCGGGATAAAAAGTGGAAATGTGAGTTGGCGTTTCTGTCTGATATAACCACCCATCTCAATTACTTGAACCTGCAGCTCCAGGGACGGAAAAACTTTATCACTTTTATGCATGATGCAGTGAAGGCATTTCGAGTGAAGCTGCGCTTATGGGAGGCACAAATGCACCAATGCAACTTTTCTCACTTTTCTTGTTTTCACGCAATGTAAACAAAGTCGATGCTATGGTGCTTCCCGATGCACACTTTGCTGAAAAACTTAGCTTACTTCTGGCCGAGGTCGCAATGCGCTTTAGTGACACTGAAGCACTGAAAAGTAATTTCAAGCTGTTTCATAATCCATTTGCCATAGATGTGGAAACTGCACCTGTAAGTTAATAGAGCTGCAATGTAATGAGACACTACAGGCAAAGTACGAGACTGCGAGGCCTGCACAGTTCACTCGTTTTATTCCTGAAGAGATGCCCCGTCTTCGTCTACATGCGGCTCGAGCCTTGAGCATGTTTGGTAGCACATATCTGTGTGATCAGTTATTTTTTGTGATGAAGATTAACAAAACATCACTCAAGAGTCGTCTTACTGATGAACACTTGCAGTCCATCATGAGAATCTCAATGACACAGAACATTACTCTCAACATAAACGAACGGGACGCAGAGGTGTTTCCAAGGCACCAGGGCCAGGTTATATACTAGCCAAGACCTATTGACGTGTCCTCGTCGAGCGTTCTGGGCAACAGGTCCCTTCGGGGTCCTGGCTAAAGTCAGTAGGATCGCCGATTCCTCCGAAGTCAGAGAGTGTCTGCCTGTACGGCGAGGAACCAACAGTCTGCATACCAATAAGCCAGACATGGGACAACGGATACTCACGCAAACCTCAGGTCCTGTATTACATCACACTGATGTTGGACAACAGGATGCCTTCATGCGACATACAGGACATCGCGTTGGAGCTCAAGCCAACGAACACAAACAAGCAAGCAACATAAACTAACTTGTAGCCAAGAAAAGATGCCAAATATCGTGCTCTGACAAATTGACATAGAGTGAAAATGTGTATACCAATGATATGTTATTGTTAAAACATTTTTGTTTTGTTTTAATGTATATTAATGTTTAAAAATGGTTTAATTTTCGGCTTCTTGAATGTTTATCCTGTTCGGCCCGCAACCTTACGTTCTGTGTATTACATTAGCACTCTCTTTCTTACATTCATTATATTGACTTATTGCATAGGATATTCTTCATTTTCTGAAGTGCAGCCTTTGTTTGCTCTATTCTGCTCTTTATCTCTGTTGTGCATCTTCCATCTGATGTTATAAATATACCTCAGACTACAGCTACATATAAATAAATATCCCATTTGTGGCTGACTGGGTCACATGATTATTAATCTTAGCCAGGCGATGGACCCTAATATAACTTCTTTAATCAGGTTGACCGGGGTAAGGGCAATGGAATAATCGAAATGAAAATTTACCTCATCACGAGCCAGGTGTCGATTGGTCAAACATGTGGGATAGCAACATATATACAATACCTCCCATTGCCTGAAAACGGGTCCTTTACTTTTCAACTTACAACCAATGGATCCAATAAGTATAGTCAACAACCAAAAAGTTGTGTCAACATCGATGGATAGAATGCACAAGTTCAGACTCAAGATCGGTGTGTCCAGAACAAGAACAACACAACAAGCATGCAAGTGAGTTCGTCAGACAATGCCGTACTGACACAGTCGCTGAACCATTGCGGAGTCACTACAGAGGTTATCGTGGTGTCATATGGACATGTCCACAGTGCAATCATGATAGCTTGCAGCCAACAGAGCATGGATATAGACAATAGTATTTATATTGACAGACAGAAAAACCAATGGGCAGGTACGACAAGAAACAAATGAAAACCGTAAACTGATTAGAGAAATGAAACCTAGACAGTCATAATTTTTGGACAGTTTATGAGAAGAAATATTCTAGCGAAATTGGTGACAACTGGCAAGATTGAGGGGAAGAGAACAAGGGGAAGGCAAAGAATGGTTTGGCCACGTGGCATGGTCGAGACAGGAACAATGAGTTGGTCCAAGACTCATGTGATCGTATGAGATGACGTAACATGACCGTCCACGCTTATCGGCATGTCACATTATGATGTTGATTTATATAACATACCAGTAGATGTATGCATACCTTAGACTACTATGGTTACTGTTTAAACATTGGGCTTAATTTCCCTACAGATAAATGTGTAAGTGGTCAGTCTTTATAATGGGAGTAGTGGTAGCGCGGTGGCTAGTACGCTTGCTTGTCGGCCCTGTAGTGTTAGTTGCATATCTTTTACAGGACGTAGCAGTCAACTCCAGCATGTTTTGGCTGTTTGTGATCTCTTAGCATGTTTACATTCAGTAGTTTGCCATTGTTTCTGAACGACCGGCGCTCATTCCGTTTTCATAAAAAAAGCCCAAAGCAAGACGGTCTGCTGCCCAATTGCCTGCAATTGTGTTTCGAAGGTTGTATGCGGGATAACTAACTGCGTCTGTAACTGCGTCGGAGCAGGCTGTGCATATGTGCATACTCGAGTGTGTGCGTGATTGTGGGTATGCCTTTATTTGCATATACGTTACTATGTAAATACCTTCCTATGTATATACCTGTCCATGTATATATTTCTATATCTGCATCGTGCTTACGACATGTTTTATCTTTCGCATGAACATCCATTGACCTCACCGCTTGTATATCACTATAATCTTAGCAGATAGACTTAATTAGACGGCAGTGGGCTGAGAACACTATATTTAACCTAATCAACACAAGCTGCCAACAGTTTCCGACAGAACTGACGCGAGAAATGACATTAATCTGACCATAGCAACGCAGATAGAAACATTAATTTGCCAGAAAATGTTGCACCTTGACATTGTGGTGTCCCGTACTTGCAGTATCAATTTTCAATGGAAAAAAATAAACAAACACGTGTTTCAGTTTAAAAGTATGAGGTCTCACTAATGTTCACTCGCAGGCTATGAGTAAACGAAGTTAGGCACGCTTGTCGTAGGAGTAAATGAAAATATAGACAATATTTATAAATAACATTTTCATTACACAGTGTAATATGTAGTTTGGGTGTAAATTACATTTAAGTCTCAAACAACAGCATCAAAGTATAACACCGTTGCTACAACAACAATGTCAGGATCTTATATTAGGCTCGTTGGCTAACACATGTGAGACAGTACAAGTACAACGTGATTCGACATAAGACACAGCAACACAAGTTATATGGATTTATTACCACATTAAATACATAACAATCGTTACAGCAATGTACAACATATAACAACTCACTACCACAATACAGCTCATAGGTCTGACGCTCACAATATCAGTCGTTCAGCTCACAACCACGGAGATTCACACAACGCCTTGCTCTCGACACACACGTCCGTTCAGATGTCCAGTCGCAGCGTGGTCTGAGATTATCACACACACTGCCCACTGCCTCAGGTGGGGTCACGTGGCTTTGCGTCGTCTGTCGTCAGCGCTGGTCGCGTGTCAGGTAAGAAACTTGCCAGCCGACAACTCTTGTCCGCCGGGTGCCGTAACGATGTTGCTGCTAGGCTCTGACATTCTCCCCGGGTACTTCAATGAAAGATGCCATCTTTCATTCATGATGTATGTATATACTGGGGTAGTGTTAATTTCATGTCAGAGACTACTCTTTCCCAGTGTTATGCATGAAAATACATATAAGGCATAGAAATATATACAAAAAAAATGTAAGTTGCATTGAAATGACAAATGAAGTACAATTTTTAACACAATTCAGGTTTCATCCCCCTGATGCCTGGTTACCTTCATTGCAATAATACCCAGTCAGATCAGTAGTTCCAGCTTCACGCATCTACCTCGCAGCCATTTTGAAAAAAACGTAATAATATGATTGTTTTGCAACAACCATCTAGGCCAGACTGAAATACGGCTTTGTGTTAGTCGTATTAAACACTTAAACTCTGCCCTCATTTGGTCAGGAGCTCTTATGTTGGTTTGCAATGTTGGCAGCTCTATGACATGCTTGGTGGACGCCTACCTGCTGTGCCAATCATTTGAGCAACAAAATGTCTATTTATACAATATACATTAATGAATATATTTTAAATTATGGCCCTTGATGTAATTCACAAATGCAAGGGAAGTAATTTTGACATTTAAGAAATTTCATACATTACAATAATAATTTAATTTCTTAGCGTCATTGCTTGACGTTTCTTCATATTAACGAGAAAAAGTCGGTAATATGAATACGATTAATCAAGATATGATTCTAAGATTACACTAATCAAAATAAATAAGTACCCAATTGGTATATTATATTTTATAGATTCGAAAGGATTTTACAAGTGTCATAAATTTTTGGAAATTTGTACATAGTCTGCTAATTAAGTTATACTTTTTAAACTACACCGGAAATGCACACGAAACGAAAAATTTGGTTGATGTTACATTTTCTGAACACAAATGATCCGGTTTTATTTCGGAACTGATAGTAGAATGTTCTCACAGTTCGTGTCTGATGTTATAGTAAGACAACGGATTATGATGGAATGTTCTTATTTCCGATGTGTTCACACGTCGAACAATTTGGATCACATTTGCTGTAGAGGTGATGTAGGAGTCAATGTTCGGTCTACATTTGCACATGTTAAAATATCACGGTGAACAAAAATCACCCACAAATGTCACAATAGTAAAGTTCGCTTCTGATAATTGGTTAAGCGTTTGTGACACTGTTGTTGGTGTCTATATACACTTAATATCGTTCTCATTCTAGCACACACTACACAATTATACTACACTCATTACATGACTTGATTAAAATAAGTATATTATACATGTCGGTATGCAAACCGTATCACAATTTTGATTATTGACCTTACACAGTAGGTGAATGGAAAAATTCACACATTGGTGGCTGTGTTGGGCTGAGTGTAATATTACACAGTGCACTCAGACATTGCTTACTGGGTCTGTCGGACAACGGGACAAAAGGTCGGCGATTGTATTCATTCTGCCGGGAATATGGCGAACTTCAAAACTGAAATTCTGAAGCTTTAAGGACCAGCGAGCAATCATGTTATTTGATGGTACTGTGGAATTGATATACCTTAATGGACTGTTGTCAGTTTCGATGATAAAGTGACGTCCTAGAAGATATTTGGACAGCTTTGTTACACTTTCTACTAAGGCCAATGCCTCCAATTGCGGAATGGACCAGGCCCGCTCTCGGGGTCTTAGTTTTCTTGATAGAAAACAGACGGGATGCAAGATGTCGTTGTATTCCTGCAAAAGGACTGCACCGATCGCAATGGAGCTAGCATCTGTTCTCAATCTGAAAGGTAAACGAATGTTGGGCAATTTAAGGATGAGATTAGGTGTATTCTTATCAGAAAAATGTGCCAAAACTTTATCAAATGCATTTCGTAGGCATTCATCGTTTACAACTTTTTCGGGTTTATTCTTGGTTAGTAAATTAGAAAAAACCTCAGTTAGCTCTGAAAAATCAGGAATAAAGTTTCTGTAATAATTAATAAGTCCCAGCAAACTGCGGACTTGTTTCTTATTTGTTGGAAGTGACAGTTTTAGAATTTTCGAGACAATTTTGTTGTCTGTCATGACAAAGCCATTGGATATTCTGTACCCCAAAAATGATATCTCTTGGTAAGCCATGCTCACCTTTGAAGGCTTCACTGTCAGTCCGTGCTGTCTGATACGTTCTAGTGTCTGTTCCAGTATCTTTATATGTTCCGTCATTGTCTCTGTATGGACACAGATGTCGTCAATATAGGAAACTATATTAGGAATGTCAGATAGGAGGAGTCGTGTCATGCGTACAAATGTGGCTGGGGCATTGACTAGCCCAAATGGAAGTTTGCACCATTCGTACAGTCCCCAAGGCGTGGCGAAAGCTGTTAGATGTCTGCTGTCTTCATGTACAGCAATCTGCCAGTAACCTTTAGCCATGTCAAGGGTCGTGAAGAACTTAGCGTCAGTCAGTTCTGTAAGAAGATCGTCCGTATTTGCCATTGGTTCAAGATCTAAAACAGTTATTTTGTTCAGTTTTCTGTAATCTATGCAAAGTCGTATTGTGTTGTCCTTTTTCCGTACAATGACCATGGGTGAAGAGAAGTCTGATAGGGATCGTCTGATGATGTTGTTTTTTTCTAAGCTGATGATTTCCTGATGTAGTTGTTCCTTGTAATGTAATGGTATGGTGTATGGTCTGCATCTTATGGGTGTGTTTGATGTGAGTGTGATGTGATGCTGTACTAACTCTGTTTGTCCTGGGTTGTCTGAAAAGATGGTGTTGTACTCTTGTATCAACTGTTTGCAACTGTTTGTCTCTGCTTGACTTAGGTTTGGATTGATCTTGATCTCCTTCAAGCAGTTTGTCGTGTCTAATGTAGGTGTTGGAATCTCGTCGCTAGAATCGTCATCTTCGTGATCTATTATCACGGTGCAAGCTGTCGTATCGTCTTGTTCGTTGTCTCTGTTGAAGTATGGTCTTAGCATATTGATGTGAAATATTTTGTGTTTGTCTTTTATTAGGATTTCGTAGTCAACAGGAGAGATTTGTCTTGTCACTTTAAAGGGTCCCTGCCAAGAATCTGTCAGTAGCTGTCTGTCACTAGGTAGTAGTAGTAAGACGTCCTGTCCAGCTGTCAATGTTATAGTCCTGTTACCTTTGTCTGCGTATTGTCTGTAAGTAGCACCAGATAGTTTTAGTGCACTTTTAGCAATTTCACATGATTTCATTATCCTTTCACGCAATGATGTTACATACACAAATGATGATATGGGTTTCAATACTGGAGTGGACTCAGTTAACATTTGGTGATAAATTGTTAATGGGCCGCGTGGTTTGGCACCATAGATGAGTTCAAAAGGAGAGAAACCGGTACTAGAATGTGGTACCTCGCGATAAGCAAAAAGGACAGCTGGTAAGTATAGATCCCAGTTATTGGGGTGATCTTGAGTTACTTTGGCTAGCATGTGCTTCAGATCCCCATTAAGCTTTTCTATTATCCCGCTCGAGTGAGGATGATAGGGGCTATTGAAGACTTGCTTCACTCCTAACATTTTAGTGAAAGCTTGAGTGGATGCGGCGATAAATTGAGTGCCTCTATCAGACTGGATCGTATCTGGAAACCCAATTCTGGAGAAAATATGGAAGAACACTTCCATGATATCGTTGGCAGTAATGTTCTTTAACGGAATCGCTTCTGGCCAGCGACTACATTGATCAATAATTGTTAGTATATATTTATTCCCTCTAGTAGTTGTATGACTAAGAGGGCCCACAATGTCAACTGATAATTTTTCAAAAGGTCGACTGGCTAAGTCAGTGACTTGTAACTTTGCCTGTGGGTGTTTACCTTTCTTTACCAGTTTCTGGCATGTATCACAACTTCTGCAATATGTTTTTATGTCATTACAGAATTTTGGCCAATGAAACTGTGTCAATAGTCTTGACCTGGTTTTAACATATGCCATATGACCTGCAAAAGGTATATCGTGAGCAAGATGTAAAGCTTGCTTGCGATAAGTAGTTGGTAACACAGTTTGCTTTGTTGTAACGTCACCTTTGGTGTAGTACCTGGTGAGTATATCATTGTATAAAGCAAAATGCCATTTAGCATTTTTCGTTACTCTTGGCTTTTTGCCGATCAGGTCAAAATACTTTGACAGTGAAGGATCAGCTTTTTGAGCTGTTATGAATGTTTCCTTCATCGAGTCACTAGGTGGTACTTCTGGGCTAAGCATTTGAATAGCCTCAGTTTGGTTACTATCATCTTGCACTCTAGCAGTAGCTCTTGTTACTGCGTTCACACACTCAATGACATCAGATGATGATGGAATGATATCGTCAATGATGTGATGAGAACTTAGTGCTGCATTAGCTAACATACATTCAACTGGTGATATGACATTTTCAATGACATTTGGTGGTGATGTGTTATCATTAATACATAGTGATGTTATGTCATGGTTATGATGTTTGTCATTCACCTCCGGTAAATTCCCGATGATTATATCGCACACTGGGTTTGTAAGTGCTGCGACTTTTACTTTTCCGGTGAGGAATGGTGTTTCGATGTATGCCCAGGCTAATGGATATTTTTCAATATTGCCTGAAAATGTTCTACATGTGATGTGTCTACCTGTGTAGTCTGTAGGTGTTATGAATGTTGTTTTCAGGCCAATAAGTGTACTCCCGGTGTCGCGAAGTACTGTAGCAGACTTGCCATTAACGTACCCGTGATAGATGTCTAACTTGCCTTTTGAGTCTATTACTAAGTTACCTTCCTCATTAGCAATAGGGATGGCGTGCCCGCATGTTAAGATACCATTTTCAAAGAAGGTATTACAGACAGTGCATGTGTTGGAACTAAATACGTCACAAGCCTGTGCTGCATGTACAGGATGTTTTTCTGTATTTTCGTCTTCTGACGCTGAACTATCGAACAAGGCGGCATTGGCTTTGTTGGTCATATGCCTGCCTTTACAATCCATGCGATGGTGACCGTATGCCTTGCAGAGAAAACATTTTCGTAAGCTTTTGAACGATTTACGTTCTCTGTCTTGTCTGTTTACCATATTTTGCAAGTATGTTTGGTACCCTGGGTTTTTATCGCACATATCGTTCAAATAATGAGACATTTTACAATGAACACAATGTCTAAACTTTTCAGAGGTAGGCCTGTTTGGTTTTTGCCTACTATAGTTTTTCTCATAGTTGGCAGCTGCTACCCAGTTACTGTCAGTAGCTTCAGTGGCAAAACACTTGTTTATTTGCCGTATAATAGGCCGACCCACGTCTTTCCATTTCTTCCACACATGTGCATTCATTCTCTTGCAAGAACTTAGAAAAAGATGTTGGGATAGAAGAAATAACCTTATCTCGAATAATGAGATCTTCTAATTTATCATAATTTTTGTTAATTTTGGCTGATGAAGTCCATTTGCTGAAAATGTCTCGGACTAAACAGAGGTAGTCAGAGAACGTTTGAGTTGACTTTGGACTCAGTTTACTGAATTGTTCTCTGTACCCTGCTTCATCTAGCATGAAATGTGCCATTATTTTAGATTTAATGTAATGGTACTCTTTTCTGAGGTCTTTGGGGATGGTTTCAATGACTTTCAAAGGTTCCCCAGAAAGACTTCTCATATATAAAATATTCCATTCCGAAAGTGGAACTTGGTAATGTTCCATTAAAGTCTCAAAATTTTGGGTAAAGGCTGCTATGCAGTCACCCGAGGTATAGTTACGAACGATACCTTGGTACTTTTTATACTGGTTTTCTTTTTCCAGTCTTTCAGATTTCTTTGACTCTTTATTCATTGCAGTCTCAGTGTCCAGTTGTTTCATTTTCAACTGTAGTTCAAGTTCTTCCCTCTTGCTCTGAGCTGCTATTTCTGCTTTCTTAAGTTCACTGTCTATCTCAGCTTGCTTTAATGCTGTTTCTGCCTCTATCTGTTTGGCAGCCTTTTCAATCTCTGCCTGTTTCAAAGCTGTTTCTGCTTCTGCTTGTTTGGCAGCTTTTTCAATCTCTGCCTGTTTTAGAGCTCTTTCTGCTGCTCTTTCATCGCGTTCATTGTTTTTCTCTTGTACCAGGAGATATTCAGCGTATTTGTTCTCACTCCATTTTGTCAATTCATCACCTTGTAACTTTAATTTCAAACCCATATCGATGAAATCAAACAATGACGACATGATGGAGAAAATATGTCGATGACAATCAACCACACAAAATATATTATAATTGGTTAGTAGAAAAACAACTTACACTTGATTTGACTATACGATGCGTGCCCACTAATGCATACGTAAAGTTAAAGTAAAGAAAAAATATACTCAAGTGCCCTTGGATATGATGACGAATGGTTGGGCAATCGGGCTAGAAAAACTGTAAGGTCGTACTTCAGAACCACTAATGACCTCTACGGCAGGGTTATGGATGGTACGCAAAAACCTGCTTTGTTTTTGGAGAGAAATAAGTTAGCGTGTGTTTGTTGGTGTGTGCCTGTAAGTCACTAAGTGTTGATTTGGTTTGGATGGCGTCGAGTATAATTGTATGTCGTAAATTTGTCGTCAACAGTGTTTCTTTCAACAGAAGTTACACTCTTTCCAAAACTCTTTGCGTTCCACAAACTCAATACACAAAAACAATCTATCTGTATTTGAACACTCAATAACATTGATGACACATCACTTACATCAAGATGACATTCAGTAAGGACAAAGACATCAAGTTTACAAGATGGCGACAAGGTCAAAATGGCGGCAAAATCACAAGGTTGACAAGGTCAAACGGTGACAAGTTTACGAATTACAAATGTTTAACACGTTTACAGGATCAAACAATATGTACTGTACATTTACTAATGATCTTAAACATATTTAGACAATGTAGTAATGGATCACACTGAGACTTTTCCGATCACATGTACATCACTATAACCTTGACAAATTTTACAAGTACAAGAATTATAGTTTTAAATCACAAAGACGAACAACACACGTCTAAATATATTAGGTTCTTAAATAATGACGAGCAACCCACGTCCACACATGTCAGGATCTTATATTAGGCTCGTTGGCTAACACATGTGAGACAGTACAAGTACAACGTGATTCGACGTAAGACACAGCAACACAAGTTCTATGGATTTATTACCACATTAAATACATAACAATAGTTACAGCAATGTACAACATATAACAACTCACTACCACAATACAGCTCATAGGTCTGACGCTCACAATATCAGTCGTTCAGCTCACAACCACGGAGATTCACACAACGCCTTGCTCTCGACACACACGTCCGTTCAGATGTCCAGTCGCAGCGTGGTCTGAGATTATCACACACACTGCCCACTGCCTCAGGTGGGGTCACGTGGCTTTGCGTCGTCTGTCGTCAGCGCTGGTCGCGTGTCAGGTAAGAAACTTGCCAGCCGACAACTCTTGTCCGCCGGGTGCCGTAACGATGTCGCTGCTAGGCTCTGACAAACAACAACAACAACAACAACAACAACAACAACAACTACTACTACTACTACTACTACTACTACTACTACTACTACTACTACTACTACTACTACTACTACTACTACGACTACGACTACTACTACGGCTAGTTATTCTACAATTACGGCTAGTCATTCAACAACTATAGTACAGCTACTGCTGGTTTGAAGATGCTGATAGTACTACTGCAACAACAACCATCACCTCTATTATTACCACAATCACTACTACAACTACTATTGCTGCTGATAATACGACAACTATTATTATTAAGGCCGATCTCCCTAGCGAAGGAGTTATTGACTTTATCCGTAATCCCATATATCCTCTTAGGGTAAAACAGCTGTGCGAGATTCGGTAGCGGATCGCGTCGCGTTGGTTACGTAGGGGGTATGTGAGCCGGTCGCTCAGAAAACAATGGCAAATTACTGAGCGTAATCTTGCCAAGACACCAACGGCAGCGGTTAAATGCTGGTGTTGACAGCGATGTCCGGTAAATAGGATATGCAGGGAAAAACATTATTATTAAGAACCACTGTGGCGTGGCCAAAATACAGGACACGGCGATCAAATCGTGCGCATCTCACGAACGGGATCGTAAGACATTAGAACACCGTCTCATCTGCCAGTTGGGTTCACTCTCCCCACATGGCCTCAATGTCCAACACAGTTTCATTTAAGTTGTTTAATTTAGAAATTTTTGTTTAAAAATTTAGTTGCATGTCCTCTACAGGACGTCGCAGTCGACCCCAGCATTATTATTTCTGTTTGGGATTTATTGGCAAATTTGCGTTGAGTGGTTTGTCATTGTTTTCTAAGCGACCGACACTCATACCATTCTAAGAGGACCAACGCAGTGCGTCTGTATGCAGTCGCCCGCAGCTGTGTTTCGAGCGTGTGATGCAGTATTGCGAACTGCGTCCGTGAAACCATCGCCACCAAGCACTAATCTCTAGTTTACATTTTGTTCACAAGGGCGTCTCCCCATTCCCCCAGCTGATGTCCTCAAGCCGGGTAGGTTAGCAAATCCCTAAGCTTCTGGCGTTATTGACCTTTGATGCACTTACCATACATCCGGTTCAGACCATCCACTCAAACGCGTCGGTCGCTGAAGACGTATTCAGCCAAACAAGGATACAGATAAGTAACCTTAATATGTTCATGGTGTTATTCATGTGGTTGTGTGTTTGTCTGTGTTTGTTTGTTCTCTGCTGACGAAGACCTTAACCGCAACGTCCATTTGGTTTCTTGTTATCGTGTTCTAGTAAAGCTTACAATCTACTTCTCGTTTTTTTAGGGGGGGGGGGGATTATTCATTCATTGGCTTATTATTAGTAAGACTACTACCTCAACTACTACTACTACTACTACTACTACTACTACTACTACTACTACTACTACTACTACTACTACTACTACTACTACTACTACTGCTGCTGCTGCTGCTGCTGCTGCTGCTGCTGCTGGTACTGGTACTACTACTACTACTACTACTACTACTACTACTACTACTACTACTACTACTACTACTACTACTACTACTACTACTGCTACTACTACTTCTACTATAATTCAATAATGACTACTATTACTACAATTACTTTCATTGCTACTACTACTATAACTGCGACCACGACTGCTACTAATACAAGGTGAATACAATTCCTGAATTATTTAAAATGTTTATAAATTATGGCATATTTTCGTGATAAAACGCATTCTTAGACGGTCGTTGTCGATTGTGAATGTGCAGGAGAATTCGCAACTGTTTAAATTGCAAATATACAGAACTTCTTTTCCGACAAAAGTAAAAGAAAAAGTGAGCATCCTTTCGTTTCTAGCTGTGGATGTAATGTAAAATGTAATTTACAAACTTATAGTTTTTTCGACAGTCAGGTCTTAGTCAGATATAACTGAGCTACCATATGAACAGAAAAAGACCAGGAGCATTTGAATGCAAAATGTTCGTAAAATTTACCTCATAAACCATGTCGCTAAGCTTCTACTCAGAATTATAATGAGAAGAACAAGAAAGAAAAGTTGAAATCGGTAAAGTAAACAGGGTGGATTTGTGGAAGGAAAGGGTACAAACAATGCGATATATACATTACGGACACGAATAGAAAAATTAATAGATACACAGACAGGCATATTTATGCTTCATATATTATACTAAGGAATTTGATAAAAGTAAAACATGATGAAGTGATTAAAATGTTGGAATATTTTAACACTGATGGGAAAGATCTCATAATAATATAGAATATTTACTGGTAACAAGTAGCAGCAATTAAAATGGGAAATAAAGAGGGTAGTTATGAATAAATAAAGCAAGGAGTACGACAGGGATATGTCTTGTTGGACATTGCAGTAACAGAGAGTGCAAAGAAAGGACTATCTTTAAATATCAAGAGAATAGTAACAATGGTGATATCAAAGACAATGGTGACACCGAAATGTGAAATGGAAATAGAATTGAACATTCTTAACCAAGTGGATAATTTTAAATACCTAGGGGTATTTATAACATCAGATTGAAGATGCACAACAGAGATTAAGAGCAGAAAAAGAGCAAAAACCGCATTTAAGAAAATGAAGAGTATCTTATACAATAAGTCACTATTATTTAATGTAAGAAAGAGAGTGTTGAAATGCTATATAGAACCAGTTTTGCTGTATGGCAGGCAATATTGGAATGTAAATGAACAAATTAGAAAGAACTTAGAAGCAACAGAGATGTGCTTCTTGAGACAAATGCTGCGAATTCCTTTAGACAGCCAAAGTAACCAACTATGTCAGCTTGGCAGAGGCTAATGAAACTAGAACATTATATACAACAATAAGAATAGGACAAACAGCTTTATTTGGTCATGTGATGAGAAAAAAGGCACCGGAGAACATCGTGACAACTGGAAAGATCAAGGGTAAGACAGGCAGAGGCAGACCAAGAAAAATGATGCTGGATAGACTGAAGCGGTGGCATGGAGGAATATCATCAACAAAGTTGATCCAGAACACTAAAGACAGAGAACTGTGGAGATCCATGAATGCTGGCAGGGCACCTGCTGAGGATGACCGTAAGATAGTAGACAGTACTAGTTGCTTTCTTTTAGCGCATAATATTGGGCGACGCTCACCAAACCGACACCTCACATTGTACCAATGGTCGGAGGAGTGCAATAGGGAGGGTACAAGCCTGATCCTAGTTGGAGGAAATGTAACGTAAAGACTAAATGTCATGGCAGGGTAAACCAGGCCCTAAGCCTTGGTCGGCTACTGGTCTAGGATGGAAGCTCCAACAGACGGACAGTTAGAGCATCGCTTTGCTGATCTAGCAGCTTCTGCAAGTATCTTGTTCCAGGCCGAGAGAGGGATCATGCTGCATGGACAACATGTGGTCTCTAAATTCAGTCCAGGCTTTGTGCTATGAAAAGTTATAACGCCATCTTATAAATTGTCGTCTTTCAAGACGGTCAGGTGCCAGTCAGTTTTCAGAAACAAAATTGATTTTGATATCCATAAGGTCGATTCCAATTCAGCCTCAGATTTGAGTAAAATAAATGTCTCGAAGTAGTTTCCTGGTATGGGTCTGTGATGTGGTAGCGACGTCACATTTTGTAGGCCTGAGAGCAAGGAGGAATAGGTGATCAGTCTTTCCCTCACTTTAACAAGTGACGAGTCAACCCGACGAACCCGCGTCCAGTCCTGCTTGATATTACCAGCGCAGATTTCTATCAACCTCGCCAGAGCGCATATCAGATTGGAGTAAAGGCTGTCAGAATTAACCTATGGTATTTGAAATATGCCGGTCTCCCTGGTGTAGAAGTTACACGACTTTCTCCGTAATCCCGTATACTCTCATGAGTAACGTGACATTTGCGAGAATCGGTAGAGGTTCTCTCCGCGTCGGTAACTTATGGGGTATGTGAGCCGGTCGCTCAGAAAGCAATGGCAAACTGCTGAGCGTAATCTTGCCAAGAAATCAACAATCAGCTGAAAGATGCTAATGTTGACAGCAATGTCCTGTAAAGGATATGCGAACCAAAAAAAAAAAAATTGGAATATGCGTTTAGGGATTTATAGTCCCGGTTACAAACATAAACATATGGTCATAAACCAAACCATATTAGGACGCAAATAATTATCTAACTAAATTACCCTGTTTACCAGTAACCAAAGCTACTATAGTCATTCTCCTACTAGACATATTCATTCTACTACTACCCTAGTCATTCTACTACTAAAATTAATCATTCTGCTACTACAGTCTTGGTTAGACACATAAACATATGGCTATAAACCAGAACACATTACGACACAAACAAGTTTATCACTAAATGACCCTGTTTACCAATATCCAAACACTCGCTTCATCAACTTACCTTGTTTGCCAGAACCGAGATAATCAAGGTGCCATTGCCTACCAAACCGACCACAAAGATCAGACCAAACACAATCGGGACTGCTTTGCTTTCTATGGTCGATTGTATGGCCCACCTGATTGGGGAGAAAAACAAGAACACACAAACAGCTATGAATAATATATATGTAACAATGGTTGTAAAGAGATCAATAGACGAATGACATTCAAAACAATATATTCTTCAAGTGAATATGAACAAAGAAGCAGCAAGCAGTGTCAAGAAATAAATTGAGCAACCTATTGATCTCATTTATAGCGTTTTCTTTAATGTCAGTTTCAGCAATACTTCCTTGTTGTTTTCGTCTCTTACAATGATTTACTTTATATTCCTTTATGTAACAACATTTTAAATCCTTAAAAGTTATCCTCATATTGTTAATTCTTTGTCCTTGCTTCTGTACCTTACAATAAAGTAAAGTAAAGTAAAGTAAAGTAAAGGACCTTTTTACATGAATCGGGCTTACGGTTCCAGACCCATATTTTTGACAACCAATCTGCACTTGGTGGATGATGAAGTCTGTGTCACGTAGGCCGCCTTTACTTCCCAAGGTATTCTTGGTACCCATTTTAGACTGGGAGTCCAGGCCAATTTAAAATAAATAGAATCTGTTCATCTGCTGATCGAACCCATGACCATAGGATCGGCATGCGAGTGTCTAGCCACTATGGCACGTGTATAATTCCACTGTACAATAATGTTGAGTAAATGCAAAGAATAACATGAACAGAGAGATGAGAAAACAAACCAAACACAATTAATTCATTCCACAAATAAATTAAAATTGTAAATTGATTAACGAAATTAAACGTAAACTTTCAGGCTGTTTTTGGGCACGTTATCATAAGAAATAAACTTTAAAATCTAGAGGAAAATGAGAGACTCCATGGAACAAGAGCAACATATAGACAAGGAGATAAATATCTGCAATGTCTGGCCAAATGGCACAGACGAGAAAAGACCATAGCCCTAATTCAAGACTGGTGATTGCACGAGACTGCGAGCCCTGATCACCACCATAAGTATCAGCATGGCACATGATGATAATAATGAAATGTGACATTTGATTACACTTAGTGTTAGTTTGTAAGTGAACTGAACACTATATCTTGCATTAAATTAAGATAATATGACACCCGAGGGTGTCACTAACGTCTTCTTGAGATACGAGCGTGGATTGTATATGAGAGAGAGAGAGAGAGAGAGAGAGAGAGAGAGAGAGAGAGAGAGAGAGAGAGAGAGAGAGAGAGAGAGAGTTAAAGGTCTTGTAGAGAAACAAAAGGTCATGAGTCATGACCCAGACGGGCCCGCCACTATGAGTGCCATGAAGGTAAAGGGACTGAAACATTCGTCGTGGGGGGGGGGGGGGGGGGGGAGAACCACTTCTGATGTTCAGAAGCCTCCTGTCGTGCTTGCTCCCCGGCGGAGATTTTACTAATATATGGCCAGTCCATCAGACAATCTGGAAAGACAAATTGACGATATGGAAAGACAGACTGACGCACTGGAAAGACCTGCGCTGCTGCAGCGCAGTGGCGAATTGACCTCACTGGTAATAGGTGAGGGGGTCGATAGCAGACCGGGCCGACAACCCCTAATGCTGGTTAAAACCAAAGTCGCACAAAACCAAACGAATAGATTCCACAGGGACCCACCGAAAGGTGGGGGAGGGGGGATGATGGATCCACTAGTGCCCCAACGATAACAACTTGGAACGACACAAGGACTTAGACTCCAGTCTCACATCCGGACTGGTCGTCTGTCTGAGGTAAAAGCTTCACCACGCAGCGGGGGGATGCGAATTCACGTGGGGCTTAAGAAGTGTACGAGTGCACCACGGGATGATTAGAATCGCTCTGTCACTGACATGGCAGGTGAATCGGTAGAAGATCTCAGCCAGGGGGAACCCCACATTGCTGAGGATTTTCATGTTGACCATTCTGGCGGTGCAACTGAGCACATTTCTGAGGGTTCACGAGTGAAGATTAAGTTCCCGCCCGCTTGCGAAAGGGAGGCATGGGAACGACTAGAAAACATACTGTCCCAAGCACTGGATGAAGAACTGAAGGAGACACGGGTGAATGAGAAAATAAAGAGGTTTGGAGAAATTGTAACCTTCACTGTCTTTGTCAACTAGGTGACAGTTAGAGGAAGAAGGTTACCATCTCGCAGATGAGCAGCCGACAAAAGCTTATCGCTGAGGTGAGACTGCTGAAGAAAGCTGCCCGGATACGATTTAAAAAGGCAGATGTAAGTGAGAAAGAGGGCCTGCGATAGGTATGGCAGCACCTCAAATCCAGACACAGCGCCTTCTGCCGAGCAGAACGATTCTGCAGAAACAGACAAAGAAAGCGGAGAGTATATGAGGAATTTTTTCCGCGAACCATTCCAATTCGCAAGAAACATGTTCGAACAGCCACGATCCGGCAACCTCTGCATTGAGAAAGAGGAGCTGGAGGAGCATGTGGCACACTCGTACTCGGATGCACAGCGCGACGTTCCACTAGGAGAAATAGAAAGGCTGGTATCGCCAGAAGAATCTACAGTAGGTTTCAATGCCAAGCCACCGAGGTGGGACGAGGTCGTGGTTGTTGTGAAGAATGTCAAAGGTAAGTCGGCACAGGGTACCAATGGTGTCACGTACATGGTGTACAAGCGATGACCAAATGTCCCGAAAAAGGCTCCACCAGATACTGAAAGGCACCAACGAATAAGTCGGGAGTGGAGCAAGGCCAATGGAATCTACATACTCAAGGAACAGAACTCAACAAACATTACCCAGTTTAGGCCATTCTCTCTTCTGAACGTTGAGGGCAAAATATTCTTCTCAGTCATGGCTAGGAGAATCACGACATACCTAATGGCGAACAGGTATTTCGACAAGGCCGTTTTACAAGGCGACAGACCGGGTGTTCCCGGATGCGTGGAACATGCTACCATGATCTGGGAAGCTCTCTGCCATGTGCCTGAGGAGATAACATTGATGCTTACTTAAGCAGTATTTCTCCGGGTTCACTCTCTGTTTCTCTACCTCGACGTTCACGAACAGATGGATTGACCTCCTAGTGGGTATAGCGATGGGATGTGCAATTTTGCCGACACTGTTCGTCATGCATGGCCATGTAGGTTGTTCTGGTGAAACAATGAGCGGCTCCCAGCCGACACTCGGGACGGGAAGGAAATCGAAAGTTGACGAGGCAGTCAAATCGGTGCAACGTTCGCTCCAGCTACAAGAAGTCATGGGACATAACCAGTTAAACAGACACGGCTTTGGCTACCAAAGCGACACACAGTGGTGGTGGTCAAAGGCGTCGGCCAGGCAGCGCAGAGACATGGTAGTCAAGGGGATTTGCGGAGGCTAGGACGAGAAGTAAGTGCAGAAAGCGGTGCAGCAGCCACAGCAAGGGCAGTGGATGTCAAGGGAGGAAACCCTGCAGAAGTCCCTCTCTTGGAACGATATATGGCGCTTGCCGCCATTGAGAATAAGCTTCCTTGTCAGTGTCACAAAAAATGCCTGGAGGATGCGACCAGGAGATGCAGGATTTGCCAGACTCACACCCATCTCTCGGCGTACGCAACTTTCTCGGCCTACAGCAACTTTCGCAGTCAAAGGGAGATAATCCAGGTAATATTACCCCTAAAGGTGTGAAGGATTATGCCCTGGAATTCTGGAAAGTTCGAGAGATGATGATACCGGAATTCGTGTTTTAACTGCACAGTCGCAGTAACCTGACTAGAACATAGGGAGAAGATTGGCGTTCTGGCCGGCTGGCAAGAACTTCTGTTTGGCTACAGTAACAGGAAGAAATTGGACCAGTGTCAGTGTACAGTTTGAAGACTGTAGACATTAAGTCCCCAAGTTGGACGAGGTTCCATACTTCTAACTGCCTGACAGAATAGAAAGGTAAGAGTGCTTCCATTCTTAGATCAGTTGGTGTCGGAATTGCAATCACCCGAAGTGTAGATTGCATGCAGCCATATTAATCCGTAGGTCAAGGGCGAGCCTGTAATTTTCCCTCAACAAACAGGCTTGTTGACTTGACCCAATTCTGGCCTGTCTTGAACAGTCTGTACTGCAGAAAAAGCGCAGGTATTGACTGCATAGTGTCGCCTGTAAAGAAATTGTTTGGGGGGGGGGGGGGATATGATTGGCCTGAATGTTGGGAATATGAGTACACTCCTTGGCCTCCTTTGATATCCCCCGTAGTCGACAAAACCGGAAGTCGGTGACGGCGTAACTAAAAGCTATCGTGTAAGATATCGGGCGAATCGGCCGGACAAGACGAATCTTGTGGGTAAGTTCTCTATCGAATCGGAGGTCATTTGAACGATCCCGCGTGTGTCGAAGTTCACATCTTTTGGTGGGGCGACCACTGGTTTCTCTTTGCCTTCCTCATACACTTTATGTTCTAAGTCTCCCTAACGGACTACCATCCTAATCTATAGTGGCTTCCTGTGAGGAGGACAACGGGGAGGGGCAAGAAGGAGGAATGATACGGTAGACATGTTCTGATGGTTACAGGGGTGATGAACTGGGGAAAGCAGAACTACCTGGGAAGAGCTGGAAGGGGGTTTTGCCAACGACCCTCCTTCAGGGCCATCTTGCCTATGGGTACTGTAAACCCTCTAACCCTGTATGTCATTAGAAGACTTCCTCTGTGGAACTGGGGCAGACACTCATGACCAATCACCGTGGGTTCACTGTATCACCAGTCCGGGGAAACAGGTGGTCTATTCGGCTGCTTGTCGGACCCCAAACTTTATTCTTCCTAAGGCCGTGAGGCATGGCCTGTAATTGAACCACCACCCATTGTGGGGAGGTGATTCCCTGTCTGAGTACTCAGAAGAGGTGCATCCCCATATGGTAGGTCATGGCCATGTGAATCTCACCGAGGGTTGTCTTTGTAATTTTACCAGATTCTACCTTCCTGGGAGGAGTGATTGTCAGTCGTCCAAATCATAGACATATGTCAGCGTCAGCAATCTGGACATACCAGTCAACATAAGGTGATCCTACTGCCCATCACACGGTAAATCGTCTATACCCTCAGGGTACTTTCGGGATGAGTTGTCTATCAGTTTATAACAAAGACGTCGGGGCAAGTATGGTGTGTATGTAATCGTCAAGCTGTTCCACTCATTATCTACCTGACTGCTATTCAACTTGGTGTGAAATCAAACAACACTGTGTCCACTCAATTATGTTCTATTGTGACTCAAGCCATGGACACTATGAACATTAACGAACATTATAGATTAACATCATACCTATGATGGGGGCATTTGCCTAATAGGATGTGGACTAGACCAATGAGTATCTTTTGGACACGTGCTCTGGTGTTCCACTGTCATTATCCTGACTTGTTGTCAACTCTGAGGAGGTGATATCTGGTTGAAGACTGAGGACCTGCAGCGAGAGGCTACAAGCTAAGTAACATTCATATGTGGTGTGACGCTCTATCATCTGTACAAGGATGACATCCTTCTAATGGCAGCCTCCAATAAATCTGTCTTGTAGCGAGTAGCTCACAACAGACAGATCTGCACTACATCCACATTATCTTCACTCTTTTGTACAATACACTTTTATTGTTGAGTTTGTAGATGACAGAGTTGCGTCATTTGTTCAGGACGATGTTTGAAAGGGTAACATCCCTAGGTCGGTTGTGAGAGAGATAGGCATCCGAAGACTGGTGGGGTCGTAGATTGAAATTGTCCCAGTCCCAGATCTGAAGTCATCCCGATATATATATATATATATATATATATATATATATATATATATATATATATATATATATATATATATATATATATATATATATATATATATATATATATATATATTCAAAAATAAGTGCGATAGCCTGTTCCCTTCACCCCAGGGAAGCTGTTGACAGTCAGATCACTTTGCGAGCTCCTGCCATCAGCTGTTAACCTGGTCAGATGGGGTTTATCCGAAGACCCAACATGTCCCCTGTATAGCAGCACGCAGACTAAGAAGGCTCCGACCGTAGAACACAAACGCCAAGCAGCAGAGTCGACTGTCCGGACAGCCTGCCATCCATCTTCGGGGGCGCTGAAGACTTGGAGCTGACAGTAGACCTGCAGGGCCGTGGCAAATACCCAGCGGAAATCCTGAAGTTTTAGTTGCGACCAAACATTGTAGTGTGCTCTCCGTCGACTCAACAGTTAGTACTAATCGAGCTGACTGTTCCGTTTGAGCAAGCGTCGAGGAGCAGCACATCTATAAGATGAAGAAATGCAGTGACATGGTCGCAAGCCTGAGACGAGAAGGATATACCGTCAGGCTTTTCGCCATTGAGATAGGCGCGAGAGGTCTTGTTACCAACTCTGCATACAACGTGATGAAACAAATATAACAAGGAGTGGGCTAGGCAGCGGAGAAGGCCTCGAGCTGGCTATGGAGCAAGCACAATACGAGGTGGGACAAGGATATGCAGTAAATGGTTCAACTCTGTCTGCAGTGTTAGTCACCAGTCTCTTAAAAAGAGCAAACTCAGTGACACAAAAACCTCTCCAGAAGAATACCACCTCACAATGAGACCGAAACAACAGCCACTGCCAAGTCGACAAGGGAAATCTCGATAGATACGCCCCTCGATCTTTCCAGTTGTCACGATGTTCTCTAATACCTCTCTACTTATCACATGACCAAAGAAAGCTACTTGTCTCTTTCTTACTGCTATATATAATTTTCTAGCTTCATAGCCTCCCTCAGGCAATCGTTGTTAGTTACTCTGGCATAGGTCAGCATGGCCGAATTATTAAGAACGCGTGTTGTTAAACATCCGGTGTGCTGAAGCCGAGTTAAGGAGTTCAACCCCTACACCGGACAGTTGGATTACAATGTTGAAATATCGTCCTTGACTTGGGCACGATAATTACAAGTACCTCTGAAGTCGGAGTGGGTTCGCCTGATAGCGAATGACATTATTAATAGATAAAGCTAATCCACACGCAAAATTCAATCTAGCACTACTAGAAGTAGTGTCAATGGACTACGCTTGAGTTCAAAGCGAGTGAGCGCAAAAAAAAAAAGTTACTCTGGCTAGCTACCTTATTTGTTCAAACTTACAATGTTGTAACCGCCTGCCCATAATAACCAATGGGAACTGTTCAAGGGAAATCGGACACAGACTTGTCAAAACAATGCATAAATAAACAGTATTCAGACTCCATGGCACAAGAT